>CM076584.1:1443225610-1443825610 GCA_034641835.2 Pinus albicaulis | reverse complement strand
TTCCACCCTCATCTCCTTCATTTCTCTGGAAATATCCTGCATAGTTTGGAGAAGAATCTTATGGAACTCTTTCTCATCCATTTCTCTAGATATTGGAGACTTTCCTTTTTCTTCTTCGTTGTTTGTATAATAAAATTTGCAACCTCTATTAATATACCGCTTCTCTTGGTATGTAAGATGTTCTCCTTCTTCAAATGTCATAGATATACTGCCCCACCAATTGAGACAAGATTATGCTCTGATACCTCTGTAATATTCCAAAATAGAAAAACAGGAATATAGAACATAAAACTGGAAAATGTATTAAACGTCATCACATCAAATACATGAAAATATCAACTGAGCCATTTTATTATATCCAATAGAAGGAATGAAGTACAAGCTCTTGAGAAAGAGACACTCAAGCTAGAAAGAAAATCTTGAAATGGCCATAAACATCAAGACATAATATACTATTGTTGCATCAACTATCGGGAGGCTATGATGATGCAATTCTGATGGAAAATAATGCTACTAGAAACTAGGAATGTGTATATCTGTTGATTGGGTTCTCGGGAATTTCCATGATTAGAGATCTGGTCTTTCTAGCACAATTCGAAGATAACCCAGAAAGATTTTCCGGAAATAACAATGATGAAAAATGCAATCCTAGGGCTGATTTATGCACTGCACCTGGGAGACTATTGGGAGGTGGCTGAAATGATGAGAAACATTTTTCTACTCCTCACAACCAACTGCCTGGATTAAGGGTTTCTCCCCTTACTAGATGCCAATCTCATAAACTTGGGTTATTGCTCCTCCAATAGATCTTCCCTCATCGATTGTGCAATTCATGAAGGAGACTGCGCTGCTGATAGGGGTTCAAGATTGGCCTGATGCCTGATGATGAAATTCAGCTCAAGAATATTTCTTGAGTGGGCACTTGAAGTCCCCCGAGGATAAGTGTGGGATTTCTGCTTAGAAACACCCGTGTGCTAAACAATACAACATACTTCTCTAAACAGTTGAAGCGTGCAGATATTCATAAAAGGCAATACACAAACAATATTCACAATGCTTTCTATGGCTTCCATCCACTTCCTTATATGCTTTGTGAGACCTCACCGCCTTGGCCCCATAAAATAATGATGCTACTCTTATGGTTACTACCCTCCATTATGACTGTGTTTTCCTCCATTGTCTCCAATACCTCCATGACTATGTTATTGACTTGGTCAAATTGACCCCATTCACATGCACTGACCCACATTCACACCAAGGAGTGGTTTATTCATCTTGATCCTATCTAGATACATTGATCCACATTCACATTAGAAGTGGTTTTATTCCTACTAAAGGGATTTATGGGTCCCTCTACCCTCTTATTCATCTATCTTGTTGAAAAAAACAAAACTTAATATTCTAACTAGCTAAAATCTAGTTAGGAATATTATGGACCAAATGGGCAAAAGATAAGATATACAAAATTAAGTCCTTATCAAAGTTAGGTGGACTAATCAAGGGAGTAGAAGTGAGAGAATGTTTCAGGGCATCAAAGACTATTGAGCATAATCATCCAAAAAAAATGGAATGCTATATCAAAGGAGTCTAAGAAACCCATACGCGATGGTGGCATAGTCAGGTACGAACTGACGAAGGAAGTTGGATTTTCCTTGGAGGATTTGTAAGTGGCGCAAGGTGCGAGGAGGGGGGAATTCATTAATGGCTTGAAATTTGAGAGGATCAAGCTTTATACCATCTTTGGACACTATTAAGCCCAAGAAACGGCCGACAGGAACACAATAGACACATTCTAGTAGGTTAAGGCAGATATTATACTAGCAACATAAGAGGAAAATGGTATGCAAATCATGAATATGTTGTTCTCGAAGCTTAGAATGAGCAGTGAGGTTGTCAACGTAAGCAAGGATAATATGAGAGAATTCATGGAAGCAGTAATACACGGCCCGCTGAAAAGTGGCTTTGGCATTATTTAAACTGAAAGGCATGACCCTATGGGAAAAATTTCCCCGCAGACTAATGAACGTGGTTTTAAGCTGGTCAGTGCAACGGATAGTGATCTAGATGTATCCGGAGAATCCATACATGAAGGATATAATCTCATTCCCCAAAAACTCATCAATTATTTGGTTAATAAATGGTGTGGGGAAGTTTTCTTTGGGACAAGCTTTGTTTAGGTCACTAAATTCCTTACAGACACAAATGGTGCCTTGTTTCTTAAGAACGGGAACTAGGTGGGAAACCCATGTGGTAGATTCAATGGGATAGATAAAACTAGCATGCTTTAGCTTATTGATTTTGGCTTTTATAGCCTCACATCTACAAGGATTTATATTGTGTTCAACAATGGCGGGATCAATTCAAGGCACTTCAGAATAAGACCAGGTAAAAAAATCATGAAATTTCTTGAATAGATTGGTGTAAGCATCAATTTCTTCTACGCTGCAATGTTCCCCCAAGATAATGTTTTCTTCGACCCCTGGTTTATCAGAAATGTTGATCTTAATGGTAGGAGATATATTGTCCATGTTTCCTTCTTCGAAAGCATCTAGTGCAGGAATGGGATTTATAAACCAATTGACTTCACCATGAATGAAGTGTTTAGAATCCACAACATATAGGTCACAAGTTTTCTATGGAAGGAAGTATACACGACGGTGCATATCATCCAAAGGAAAATCATTGGTGGTCATGGCTTCCATAATGTGTTCATTTGAATGGAGTATGGGAGAACTAGAGGAAGGGATACCACTTGATGCGGCAGAGCTACATGGCACATCATCATGAGATATATGGTTCAAATACGCATCGTTAGTAGGGGTAAATAAAGAAATAGTATATGAAACATATATTGATGTTGAGATGGGGTGTTAAATGAGGGAGTTTCAACAGAAGCGCTATGGGAAGCCCCAGAGGGGTCTTCCTTCGAAGATCTCATGGATGACGATAGATAGAGAATAGTGGTTAATTGGTCCATCATCTCAACATCTAGGGGAGGTATCAGAGTGGGTGGATTAAATTCCTTCGATTCTAGTGTAATGGTGGGGCCAAAATTCACAATTAGTGGAGTTAATTATGAACTACGAGCGAATTCTATTTCACGAAATGCCTTAATGGTATCAAGACAATCTTCAAGATGATATAGTGGTGGGAATAGTGGTCATAATTATCACACAAAGCACATGGGTGCTTTGTGTGTAATGAATTGTTTCTTTTGGAAGACTCAGGTAAGGTAACATGGACCTCTAGGATGTTAGATTCAGGAAACGTATCATCAACCCTCAAGTTTGAGATGAGGGAGCCTAGGATAGTTATTTGTGGCTTGCATAAAAACATCACACAAAGTGCATGGTGGAGAAGGCTTTGGAGGCTTAGGTGGAACTAGAGTTTTTTGGGGAGCCTTGTCCTTAGGTTCCTTCTTTTTGGATCCCCCCCCCCCCTCACCAGATGCTCTCGCAATAGGAATGGGTTCTTATTGAGGTTGCAACGGAAATGAAGCACAAGAAGGGGTCATCGTGACCACTTCAACTAGGATCAAATAAGTATATGGTTTGATTTTATCTGGTGGAGTGTTTTTTGGGGGATCAATGTACTAGACTGGGATCCCCAGGGACAAATTCGGTAAACTTAACGTAGCCATGATAGGCACAAAAAAGACTCCAAATGAGGGAGCTAAAAATGGTATCTGACCTCAAGAATAATGGCCTAGCAGAATGGCTCCCGGATGGTAAAGACTTGGGGGAACTCTTCCTGGTTGAAAAGGATGGGGAGAGATAAAAATATAAGGAGGAGGTCCTTGAGGAGTTGGTCACGATGGCTAGGTTGATTGAACAACAACAAGTTGCAAAGGTGTTGTGTTAGGGCCCTATATTACTAGTGTAGTCACTTATTGTTGTTATTGTAGCCCCCTTATTTTTATTTTTGTACTCCTGTAATCCCCATATTTTTATTATTGTGCCCCATAATAGCCCACTATTTTTATTATTGTGCCCTTATATTATTATTGTTAAGTCGTCAAGGATTATATTGTGACCCCGTGGACTCCCATATATATAAAGGAAGTTTTTTCATTTGTATCATCGAGGAAATGTTCATTTACGTAATGTAAAGGAGGTTTTCCCCTTGAAGTGGTTGAATTCTAAGGTGTTTATCTCCTTTTTCTTCTATTTTGGGAGTTGGTTTCATAACATTTGGTATGAGGGGTTTCGATTATAGGGTTTCATTGCTTCAAATAGGTCATTGTGGAATTTTCGCTATAAATTTTTTTCTACCAAGGTTCAGAAGCTAAAAAAAAACCATTTGCGAAGAAATACTAAGGAAATTTGTGTAAAAAATTTAGATCTTGGTTTGAAATATTTTCGGAGATATGATCTGTGGAAGTTAGGTTTTTGCAGGCTCCCGAATTTCATCTCAAATAGGTGACCTTGAGAAAATCATCATAACTCTCTCTCTAAGCATCATATTGGAATTCTGTAAAAAGTGGCCCAAAATTCATGGATTGTAGTTTCATTTGTATCAATTTCAAAGCTGAAGGATGAAACAATGAGACATGGAACACCATACAAGTTCGCTATACTGAACAATTCCATAATTAAGTCAATGTGGGAGATTGTGAATAACTTTGTCCTGAAGAATCCAAATCAGGTCACACCTAGGGAATTGGAAAGAAGATTCATAGAGCTACTATAGGAATAAACATAAAATCTTAGAGATCTGAAATTACAGAGATACATCAGTTTCAATATCGAGCTCCTCAAAATCAAGAAAAAGGTGTGTATTTATTTTTAAAATTGCATAAGTTTTGTTTGAAAAAATAGTTTGAAGTGATTCCAAGGGAATATTGAAGCATCAATGTCAATATTGGGTTCTAAAATGCACCCTAAAAATAATTCAACACCCATTAAGCTCTCAAAAGGCTATACTATGACTGAGGAAGAGGAAAAAGTGCAACATGATATATCAAAATTACAAGACCAAGTACAACAAATTTCGCTCTTGCAAAAAGTAACAAAAAATTAAATGGAAGCTAAGATGGATGGTTTGAAGAAAGGATTGTAAGCTAATATGGATGGTTTGAAGAAAGAAGTGGAAGCTAAGATGGATGGTTTGAAGAATGACATGGAAGATAAGATGGATGGTTTGAGGAATGACATGGAAGGTGAGATGGATGGAATGGAAGCTAAGATGGATGGTGTAGAAGGAAATATGTAATATTTTAAGAAAGACATGGGAGGTTTGAAGGAGGGTTTGGAAAAGTTTCTACAAGAAAATCTCCCTAATGATGAAAAGGTAGTAGAGGAAACTCATTATGAGAACAAAGTAAATCTTAATCATGATTTCATAGACTCTAATGTTGAATTTAAGACGAACCATATTCCAAATATAGCTATGATGATTTTTTATGGAAATGATCCCATGGAAGATTTGAAGAAAGAAATGGAAGGTTTGAATAAAGGTTTGGCAAAGTTGCTAGAATAAAAGCTTCATAATGGCAAAAGGGTAGTAGAGGAAACTCATGATGAGAACAAAATAAATGTTAATTGTGATTTCATAGACTCTAATGTTGGATTTAAGACCCACCATATTCCAAAGATACATATGAGGAAGTTTTATGGCAAGGATCCAATAACTTGGATACTACAAATGAAACAATATTTTGAGCTCCATAATACATAAAACACACAAAAGGTATAAATTTAAACTTTGTATTTAGAAAAAAATCAGTTTGTATGGTATCGATGGATTTGTTCCCGTAAAACACTCGTCACTTGGTCAATTTTACGGATGAAATGATAGCACATTATGAGGATACAAATAGCAACACCTTTAGCCAACTGATAAATCTCAAATGAAAGGGTTCAATGTTGGAGCACATTGAGGATTTCCAAAAATTGAATATAAGGGTAAATAATATTCCATAGGAACATAGGACTGATGTCTTCATAGGGACTCTAAAGGATAACATCCAACATCAGGTTCACCTTTGTGAACCTGATACATTGGAGAGGGCATTCATGTTGGAAAGAAAAAATGAAAGAAAAATTATGGTGACAAGGAAGCCTACCACTCACTACTATAAAGATGGAAGTGTTGCTACTCCTATACTTACACAACCTACAAGGTCGACACCACAAAAAATTGAAGAAAAAAGAGCAAAGGGACTTTTCTATAGTTGTCATAAAAAATACACTAAATGTCATAAGTGTGCTAAGAAGAAATTAGTTTACATGTACTGTAAAGAGGAGGAAGAAAAGGAACAACAAACTTAAAAAAAAGAGGATATACACCAGGAAGCAACCCTAGAGGAAGAAGAAATGAATTTTTACCATATCCTGTAATGCATTGGTACAAATTACCACTCCTTAAACTCTCAAGATAGAAGGACATATCAAGAAGAGAAATGGAATAGTATTTATTGATTCAGGTATTACCCATAATTTCATTTATGGTAAGGTATCCAAGGAATTGAATTGATTTCTATACCTAGCGCCAGAGTGTCAAGTGATGGTGGCAAATGGAGGAACTATAAATTTCTCTGGAAAGTGTCATAATATCAAGCTAACCATGGGGGAATATGTATTGGATATTTCATTGATTTATCTTCCAATGGGTGGTGTTGATGTTGTACTAGGAGTACAATGGTTACAATCTTTGGGGATGATAGCTTTTAATTTTCAAGAAATTTTCTTGAAATTATTTTTGGAAGGAAAGGAAGTTGAATTACGGGGTATTGCAGGGAAGCTAGGAAATATAATAAGCTCTAATGTCATGAAAAATCTTCTAAAGAAAAATAAATGAGGTATAATTGCACAATTATTATGGTCAGTAGAAGTTCCAACATCAAAATCATCTGTTTCTCCAGATCTCCAAAAGGTCTTAGACAATCATCCCAAAGTGTTTGAAACTCCCAAAGGACTCACACCTATTCGTGATCATGTTCATGCTATTAATTTGATTCCAGTAAGTGTTCCTCCAAACATCAGGCCTTACAGATATCCTTATGTCCAAAAGAGAGAAATTGAATGTATGATTGCAAAAATGATAGAGGCTGGTATAATTCAACCTAGTCAAAATATTTTATGTGCTCCAGTAGTATTGGTGTACAAGAAGGACGGATCATGGCACATATGTCCATATTATAGGGAGCTCAATAAGCTCACTATTAAAGATAAATTTCCCATTGCTGCGATTGATGAATTATTGGATGAATTACATGAAGCAATTTATTTCACCAATTTGGATCTCCGCTCAAGATATCATCAAATTAGAATGAAGACTAAAGACATTCTAAAAACAACATTACAAACTCATGAGGATCATTATGAATTTTTGGTCATGCTTTTTGGACTTACCAATGCACCTTCCACATTTCCAGGGTTGATGAATTCCATTTTCAAACCCTTCCTTAGAAAATTTGTGTTAGTACTTTTTCATGATATACTAATCTACAATGGGTCTTGGAAGGATCATGTTCAACATGTTGAAATGGTACTCAAAATATTGGAGGAGAAACAATTATATGAAAACATCTCCAATTTTTTCTTTGGAGTACAAGAGGTGGAATATCTCGGTCATATTGTATCTCACGAGGGTGTTAAGGTAGACCCTAAAAAAATTAAATTCATTAAGTAATGGAAAGTCCCCACAACCATAAAGCAGTTGTGAGTATTTCTTTGGTTATCAAGGTATTATCGTAAGTTTGTTAAGAATTATGGGAGATTAGCAGCACCTCTAACAATATTATTGAAGAAAGATGCATTTTCATGGACTCCTGAAGCAACTAAGGCCTTTGAAAATATTAAAGAGGAAATGTGCCAAGCACTGGTCTTAGCTATGCCATAATTCAAAAAAACCTTTATTGTCGAATGTGATGCTTCAAGAAATGGAATTGTTTTTGTTTTAATACAATAAGGAAGACCCATTTCTTTTGAAAGTTGTCTCATCAAAGGAAATTATTTACAGAAAGCTATTTATGAGAAGGAAATGGCGACCTTACCTAATGGGAAGACACTTCAAGGTAAAAATGGATCATTATAGTCTTAAATACCTTTTGGAACAAAGACTATCTTTGAGAGAGCAACAAAAATGGGTCACAAATATGTTGGGTTATGACTTTGAAATCATATAAAAAAAAAAGGGAAGATAAATGTTTTTGTAGATGGACTCTCAAGAAAACACGAGTATCCAACCAGATTGGATAACTGAAGCAAGGGAGGAATGAAAGAATGACGAAGAAGTATGGAAACTCATTAAAAAGTTGTAGGAAGGCCCTAATACATCTCATACATTTAGTTGGAAAAATGATTCGTTATGGTACAAAGATCACTTATATATTTGTAATAATTCCCAAGTAAAACAAAATATTCTTTTGGAATTGCACACCTCTCCCTTAGGAGGACACTCACGATTTTTAAAAACTTACCATAGAGTGAAGAAAGAATTTTTTTGCGATGGCCTCAAATCTGATATTCAAAAGTTTGTGTTGGAATGTTTTGTTTGCGAGCAAAATAAAGTGGAGACAATTAAGACCTCGGGTCTGCTACAACCTTTATCCATTCCAAGTCAATGTTGGAAGGAGGTTTCAATGGATTTTATCACAGGTTTTCCTAAGTTCGAAGGAAAGAGTGTCATCATGGTGGTAGTGGATAGAATTACCAAATATGCACAATTTTGTGCATTATCTCATCTATTTAAAGCGAGTACAGTTGCTACGACATTTATGGAAACAATTTAAAAGCTACATGGAAACCCAAAAATTATTGTAAGCGATAGAGATCCCATTTTCACTTGAAATTTTTGGACGGAATTATTTTCTTGTTTGGTTACTCAACTAGCTCATAGCACATCTTATCATTCTCAATCCGATGGGAAAAATGAGACAGTAAGCAAATGTTTGGAAGGATATCTTTGTTGATTTATATCTGATAAAAAAACACAATGGGTCAATTGGTTACCTCTGACTGAATGATGGTATAACACTTCCTTCCACACTGCAACAGAAATGAACCCATTTATGGCACTTATGGATATCAACCACCCTCCATCACATCATATTTAATAGAAAAATATAAGGTTAAAGCAGTGGAAGATAACATCGAGCATCAATAACAGGTTCTCCAACCCTTAAAGGATAACCTAAATTTGGCACACAATCGAATGAAACAATAGACATGTCAACATTACAGTGAGACAAGATTTGAAGTAGGAGACTGGGTATTTTTACGGCTACGAAAAGACAAACAAATGTCCCTCAAGCAAGATAATAAGGATAATAAATTATTGCCAAAGCACTATGGTCCTTATAAGGTGTTGCAAAGCATTAGTACTGTGGCATACAAATTGGAGCTTACTGCATCTTCCTGAGTGCACCAAGTTTTCGATGTTTCATGCTTAAAGAAGGTTATCGATGACAAACTTCCGATTCAAACAATATTTCCAAAACTCGATGAAGAAGGAAAAACCATATTGGAACTTGAAGCAGTCATGGAAAGAAGAACTCGACAACTACGAAATTGATCAATTTCAGAGTATCTCATCAAGTGGAATAAATTACCCATTGAAGATTCCATATGGGAGGATGAGAATTTTATACAAAAGAATCCATAACTACTCAAGTGTCGAGAACAATACTTTTTTGAAGGAGAGGGGCATGTTAGGGCCATATATTACTAGTGTAGTCCTTTATTGTTGTTAGTGTAGCCCTCTTATTGTTATTTTTGTAACCCTGTAATCCCCATATTGTTATTACTATGCCCCATAATAGCCATTATTGATATTATTGTGCCCTTACATTATTATTGTTAGTTCGGCTAGGATTATATTGTGACCCCATGGACTCCTATACATATAAAGGAGGTTTTTTAATTTGAATCATCCAATAATTTTTCATTTATGTAATGTAAAGGAGGTTTCCTCCTTGAAGTGTCTGAATTATAAGGTGTTTATCTCTATTTTCTTCTATTTTTGGAGCTGGTTTCATAACACGTTGGATGATGGATAGGCGTACGAGATCGCTTGTGATTAGACCATGATGCTTGAAACATGAAAACGCTGGATGAGCTGGGCTCAAAAGGGGTAGGTGTTGGACCTGTTAGGGTCTTATAATCTATAGGATAAATTTATAATTATATGATTATTTAATTCGGTAATTTGATGGTAAATTTTAGCCTATGAATCACTACGTGCCATAGCCTAAATGTTTGTATGTCCAATGAGTCATTTAATTCTTGAAGTCCTGTAGTCAAGAAAAGTATGACAGTTTGGGATATTTTTGCATATAAATTTCAGTTCATATAAAGTTGCAATTGTTTCCATAGAAAATTGTTCAGGAGCAGCTTTCCAATGGTATATATGGTGCTTCAAACTGACATCCAGATTCAAAGGTAGAGAAAGATGAATTCTTCTTCTCCAAACCACAAGTAAAGTAAAAAAGCTAAGTGAGAAATTATTTATTTGATATATCAAAATTAAAAAATAATAAATAAATCCAAACTCTAAAACATTAGAAACATATTTATGTTATGAAAACCAAAGTCATAAATCTAAAATTTAAAGCCTATGGCCCACACCACACTTAATTATTAAAATTCCCAAATGAAAAATTCTTGAGATGTATGAATTAATCACATCTACGATTATATTGGTATGATTGAAACCCCCTAGCCCCTACGACATTTAACCAAATGCGGGGGAACAAAAAGAGTGTTTTCACTCTTACCGGGTTTTGCAGGTGTCCTTCTCCCTTTCACTCTGCACCACCCCTCCTAAACCACCTACTACCTAATCCTTCCCTCTGAAATTCATTTTTCTTATAGGTGCAGGTGAATTGAAGTTACAGGTGACCGTAAATGGAGGATAAGTAAAAAATGGGGTTTTACATGGGAAGGAGAAACATGACATGGTTTTTAAAAACAATAGTAAATGGAGGATAAGTAAAAAATGGGGTTTTACATGGGAAGGAGAAACATGACATGGTTTTTATAAACAATAGTAAATGGAGGATAAGTAAAAAAGAATTTACAGGAAAGAAGACACATGACATGGTTTTTCGAAACAACACATGGGTTTCAAAACCCATGGGAAGAGAAAACAAACCATGTATTTAGAAAATAAGACATGTATTTTAGAAACAAAACATAGATTGAAAATACAATGGTTTTATAAATCATTCAAGTAAATACTTTGAAATTTAAATTAATAATTTTCATTAAAATATTTGGAAATATTTCACCAATTTGTTTGTGACAAAATAAAGTATTCAAAGGATGATGAAAGGAAAAAAGGAAAGAAATACAAAGGGGCAGATAGCAGAGCAATCATGTTTAAAATGGAAATGGAATTCTAGAAGTCACTGAACTAATTCCATATTTCAATGCACAATACTTGCAAGCAGTTTAAAGTTTCCAATAGATAAATTAGAGAGCTCATTTCATATTTAGTTTATTATTCATATTTTTTTCCTAAAATAGCCACAATAAGAAACAATTCAATTTAAATTATGAACAAAAGATCATAAATAGTATGGACTTCCTATTACTTAGTTATATTTTGGAAATATCTACATGTTTTTGGTAGATATTATTTGTAATAAATTTTATTCAGGTTTTTCTAGGAATTGTAAAAAAATCTTTCGGTAATAATCGCATACAACAGAACATTTTTGATGCCAACGGGTGTGGTTCATCATCAGGACTAGGTGAGAGATTAGATCAGAACATTAAGTTTAAATAGATGTAGAGATGGCTAAACTAGCCATTAGTAAAAGGACTAGTTTGACTCCTTTTTTTATATATTTTTAAATATATATTATATTTTTGTAAACTGATACTACTTTAGCATAAAATCTACAAATATGTTTTAATGAGGCTTATAATGGGTTGGGACTTGTTTAAATAAAAGTAATAGTATTGTAAAGCAGGGAACATAGCCACCATTGATCCGATTTTTAGTAATAAAGTGCAACCATTATTGTATTCTTGTGTCATTTTTATTGGTGAAGTGAATCTCTCCTTATGAATTTGTTTTCTCTCTCTTGTCATATGTTTTCCTAAAATATG
Source organism: Pinus albicaulis (assembly GCA_034641835.2). Classification (NCBI taxonomy): domain Eukaryota; kingdom Viridiplantae; phylum Streptophyta; class Pinopsida; order Pinales; family Pinaceae; genus Pinus; species Pinus albicaulis. The sequence goes on along the minus strand of CM076584.1, from coordinate 1,443,813,554 downwards.
AATTATTCAAAGAAGATAAAGAACATAACTTGTTTAAATGTACACTTTTTCTCTCGCTTAAGAATAGTTTTCAAGTTTTCCACTGAAGATTAAAATAAGAATTCTTAACTGCTTTGCTTTTTAATTGGATTTATACATATTTTCCTCTCCTCCACACCTGAGATCTTAAAGGATCCCGTGAATTTTCCTACCCTTCCTTGTAAGTTTAGTTTTTTAACTCTATATTTGAATGATCTAAACCTCTGACTCCATTTTCCCAATGGTCTATCTTCACAGTTTCAACCCAATAACACAAAAAACAAAAACCTAAACTTAATAGCTAGCCTAGTACCTTCAGTCAAACAAAGCTAAATTATAAAGAGAGATCCCTCTCTGAAACTGGAAGGGCTATATTCCCAGTTTCCAAAGTGGTTCTAACGTTACCTTTGTGATTTTCTCTGCAACCTCAAAAATTACGAAGTGATAACATCTTTGTGACTTTGTTGGGGACCGAAAGGTTTTATATTCCTTAGGAAAGAGTATCAAGTTTTAGATTTGGTTGTTGATGGTGGGCAACACTCAGACATATGAATATTGAATCATTCACTTGGTTTATCCAAGAAGTTTAAAGTTGATCTAAAGACTCCAATGGTAGTAGAATCTAGAAATAAAGATGAGTTCTCAATCTAGAAATTATGCACCTATGAATCAAGATCATATTTGAGGATTTCCAATTTGAATGCCTTGCATAGATTGGAAAACTTATTTACCAAAATTCAAGGATTGGGAAAAAGAGGATGCTTCTCTTCACTTGGTCTAGTTTCAAATGCATGTAAATTGGCTAAAAATTCATTTTCCTGAAAACTTCCCAATGAATATGTTTATGGAAACTTTGGAGGGAAATGCAAGGTCTTGGTATGGAAATTTTTCCGCTGCTAGTATATGTTCTTTGCAGCATTTAGATTTTTTTTTTATGAGGAATATAAAGAATATTATCCATCTTTTTTGCTGGTTCAAAATTGTTGTGATCATTTTGAAATTTTTATTCAATATCTGGAAGATTACTATGAATATGATCAGTTCATGTACAAAGAGGTACTAGAATATTTGGATGAAAATCATTTTCAGCATCATGAACATAAAGTAGAATCTAGCTACCATAATAATCATGAAAATTCTAAGACATTAGTTTCTTCCTTGGTTGTTGATGAAATAAGAAAACATGTTATTGGAAGTCATGTTCCTTCACCTAAATTTGATGAATGTTTGAAGCTATCTTGCCATCTTCTGTGTGACCAAGTTAGTGATGAGGGTAGTCAATCAACTCTTTATACTTTTCATTCATTTTTTGACTCAATCATTAAAATATAAGAGTTTATCTCAGATCCTTTTGAATATCAAGATGAATTATTTTTGAATTTCATAAAGGGTCCATTTTAGACAACCTTATTGAACATGATATTGTTGTTGTATTTGATAAGATACGATAAAATTCAGAGTGCTTTCCTATTGTAAATGGAAAGGATGATAAACTGACTTATTTTTTTTTCATTTGAAAATTATCACAAGTTTTATAATGATCGTTTTGATAAAATAGAACAAGAAACAAATTTTCTTGGTTTTTTTTAAAACGAAAACAGCATTTCCATCAAAATACACGAAGAGACTTTTTCAAATTTTCCTCAAATATGTCAGGCAGTTATTTCATATAAATATGTTCAAGAGTATACAACACATCTTCACATTGCGGATGATGAGAGTGAAAAATAGTTCACTACCATTCGAAGGGGATCAGTTTGAACACATAGACAAACTAGCAGTTTGGAATGAGGTTTCCTTTCCTACTTTAATTCATCCAGAAGATCTTATGTTGCATGTTTTCCATTATCCTTTGGTAATTTTATTGTAGTCATCAGTGAAGGTAGAATTTTCTTTTTTCATAAATATAGGTATTGGATTCAGATGGAAGTTTGAATTGTTATTCTTTGAGTTTTTCTTATTCTTTGAAGACAGTGTGAATACGAGTAAATAGAGCAACCACTTGCTTGATTTTCTGCATTGGCACTTTTCTGTCACTTAATTCAGAAGTTGATATCAGTTATTAGAGTGAGTAGGTGTGATGAATAAGCTCCACCCTTTGATCATTTCAGTTTAGAGAAAGCATTTTATTTAGTATGAGGATTAGAGAAGATTATCAATTGGTTATCATTTGCATTGGTTTCAGGGCAGAGCATGTTGCAGGCTTGGGATCAACCCAATGGATTAGGCTACTAGTATACGGTCTTCTTGGCAACTCATAGGGAGGATACCATCCCTATTGGAGCCAATGTTAGGGTCCTATAATTTATACGATAAATTGATGATTATATGATCATTTATTTTGGGAATATGGTGGTCAATTTTAGCCTATGAATCACCAGGGGCCATAGCCTAAATTTTTTTTTTGTCCGAGTCACTTAATTATTGAAGCCTTATGGTTAGGAAAAGTCTAACTGTTTGCGATATTTTTTGCATATAAAGTGCAGTTCAAATCAGATTCCAGGTGTTTTCATGGAAATTTTCTCAGGAAAATCTTTCCAATGCTATATCTGGTGCTTCAAACGGACATCCAGATCAAAAGGTAGAGCAAGATGAAGTTTTCTTCTCAAAACCACAAGAAAAGTAGAAATCCTAACAGAGAATTTATTTATTTGAATTATTAAAGTTTAAAAAATAAATAAATACAAAATCTAAAACATTAGAAACATATTTATTCGATGATAACCAAATTCATAAATCCAAAATTCATTTCCTATGGACCACCTAGACTTAATTATTAATATTCCCAAATGAAAAATCCTCAAGATCTGTTATTTACATCTACGTTTATTGGTTTATTCGTATGATTCATACATTTAACCAAATAAGGGGGTTGAAAAGGTTGTTTTCATTCTTACTAGGTTTTACAGGTGTCCTAATCCCTTTCACTCACCACACCCCTCCTAAAACACCTACTACCTACCCCTTTGAAAACCATTTTTCCTATACATTTAAACTATGGACAAAGTGCATTCAAATTATGGCGGGAAATTATATAAGGGGGAATTCCATATCTTATGAAATTTATTTAAGAAAGAAGGAGGATGAGAAAGCTGTGATGAAGGTAAAAGGAAATTTACAGCTAGAGGTGAAATGAATTCATGGGTGCAAGAAGATGAATTTATAAGAGAAAATAAAAGGGAAATTTTGGAATCATTTTTTTATGAAACTAATGTATAGGTACATGTGAATATGAATTTACTAGTGTAGGTGAATTTATGTTACAAGTCACAGTAAATGGAGGATAGGATAAGTAAAAAATGATTTTTTACAGCAAAGGAGAAACGGGACATGGTTTTTTAAAACAACACATGGGTTTAAAAATCCATAAGAAGAGAAACAAACCATGGATTTAGAAAACAAGCCATGGATTTTGGAAACAAAACATAAATTTGAAAATACTATCTTTTTATCGAATAAATAATTTGAAATTTAAATTAAGAATTTCATCAAAATATTTGGAAATATTTTATATTAGTTTTCTTTTCTCAAATATTTTGTGATAAAATAAAGTATTCAAAGGATGCCCCTGATCAGGGTGCCACAAGGCGGGTGAGAGGGGAGGTTTGTTGGTGGAACGCAACGTTGTGCACAGACTACATGCATGATTCACCACCTCGCACGATTTTTGGGACATGTACACATGACCATTAATAATGCTCGTCATAGGAATAGCTGGCAACCACAAGGGAATGTCAAGTAAGTCTTGGGAAAACATCGAGACACAAGGTTAAGGAAAGCTACATGCCAGAGGGGTAGCATCGATCCCGGAAGGCAGCAGGACGAAACTGCAATAGAGAAGGAAGAAGGTTGGTGTTGGCAACTGCTCTCCTGGTATGTTTTGTCTCCTCACTCTCTTGGCAACCATGAATGTAACTATAAAATGGATGTCTCTTGCTAAGAATCCCTCTGATAGAGTTTGTTTTATAGTTCTAATGCCTTGTCAGTATCTGAAAAGTGGGCATAGACTGCTTCATTGTTTGCATGTGACCATCTGCCATACTAATTTGGAATTTATGAATAGTTTACAACCGATTTTATTAAATTTCAAGGTTTTGGGTTTCGATAATTCACAACATGAAATCTTTATCTTTTGTTTGAAACATGCCTTGGTTGCTTCAATTTTCCCGGGCCCTATGGTGATACCCTGCTTAAGAACCCCTTACCATGTTTCTCCTTGTTCGGGTTTATTTTTATCTTTTGGGAAGGGCTCGCGTTTTGAAGAACCGTGACGGGATTCGGGTAGGGAATTCTCCCTAAATGCTTAAGTTCTGCAATTGTATGAGATAGTTAGCATGGCTAGGAACGACCGCCCCAGTAACAATAAGAGAGGTGGTAATAGCTCTGGTTCTCAATATTTATCTTGCATTCAATGATGTAGGGTCTGTAAGATAGAGTCTACTTGTGGTTTTTTCTGGGGGGTGGCATATCCATCCACTTGGGGTTTCTTCTTCTACATTTTATGTTTTGTCTCAATTGGATTATGTCGTATTCGAGTCTTCATTCTAGTGTGCATTTGAGTAAGCCTTTGGTCATAGGCATACATCGTTCTCTTGATAACTTCTCTGACATTTTCCAAAGGAACAGAAATACTGTAGGTCCCACCTACAATAACATCAATACTTTTATTGACTTCCTTTTGCCTTATACAGTACCTACAAAATTTAAAATAGGTTCACGCAACTCTCTGTCGAATAATCCAGGACAAAGTCGATTCTTGATTGTACGAGGACATGGAACAATGACAAAAGGACAGACTACCAAGAAAGAGGGTAGGGGAACAAGGAAGCAAAAGCAGGTCAAAATTATCGCAATCTCCAGCAAGCGAGGAAGGAAGTCCAAAAAAGAGGTTATTGAAATCCTTTTCGAAGCCTACACTATAGGGAATCCTTCCCAAGTCTGCAACCTCATCTAGGGATGGGAGAGAGAAAGTGGGAATAAATATGAAGACATATAAATGCAGGAATATGAAATGGACTTCATAGTTGACCCAGGGAACACTCAAGGATGACTATCCCTCTTCCACCAGTCTATACATACCTATTGGACCTTTAAATGTGGTCTGGAAAAGGTTTTGACGAGTCTGCAAGAAGTGGGAGGAGATCCACATGTGGTCTCTCAAGTGATTTTGGTTCTCTAAGATATTAAGAAGGAACTGCAAGATATTCCGGTTTCTCAGCATCATGCAACAATAAGACTTGGAAGAATTGAGAGGCAAATCCAAACGATGCACCAAGTGGACATGTCGGGGTCTAGTGTCAAATATCCTGCACTGGTTGAATCCTTGGATGACTGATAAACTGGTTCTCCTTTAGATGTTTCTTTATGTTGCTTCATGTTTTTTTTGGATAGCATTTATATTTTCAAGTTGTTGTCATACTTTGGTAGATATACTAGTATGGAGTCTATAGACTATAGGAGAAAAAATAATTTCAATATTGGATGGCTTATAACTCGCTTTTATGGCCAACAGACTTGGTTTCCTTCAGGCATATTGAGGCTATCGTGTTTTGATCTGTAATCCTACTTATATTTTTTGATAAATAGAAAAAAGGAAAGGCAATGCTAAACTTAGAAAAAAAAATTATTCAAAGGATGATGAAAGGAAAAAATGACAGAAATATAACTTAAAGGGCAGTGAGCATATTTTGTGAAGACAAATTAAACCTTGTTTCAGATTTCAAGGGCATGAAGACACCTATCAGTAAAATATTAGAAAATTTAATATCAAATGGCAGCCAATGAACCAATTCTAGATTTCAATGCACAATACTTGCAAGGAGTTTAAATTTTCCAAAAGATAAATTAGAGAGATCATTTTATATTTAGTTTACTATGCATATTTTTTCCAGAAACACTCACAGTCAACAACAATTCACTTTAAAGTCTAAATAGAAGGTCATAAATAGTATGGAATTCCTATTATGTAGTTATAGTTTGGAAATATCTACATGTTTTTAGTAGATGTTATTTTTACTATAAATTTTATTCATATTTTTCCAAAAATTGTTAGAGAATATTTTGTAAATCAGTTCCTTTTCGGAATCTGATCTTATTTTAGCATAAAATCTATAAATTTGTTGTAATAAGACTTATAATGGGTTTGGAATTGTTTAAAAAAAAGGACCAGTATTCTAAAGCAACTCACAAGGCCACCATTGATCAGATTTTCAGTAATACAATGCAATCATTACAAGATTCTTATGTAATTTTTTTTTTTGAAGTGCATCTCTCCTTGTCAATTATTTTTCTCTCTGTTGTCAGATGTTTTCCCAAAATTTGAATTATTCTAAGAATATAAAGAACATAACTTGTTTAAATGTACACTTTTTCTCTCGCTTGAGAATAGTTTTTATGTTTTCCACTAAATATTAAAATCAAAACCCTTAACTCCTCTATTTTTATTTAGATTTCTAAATATTTTCCTCTCCTCCACACCTTAGATCATAAAGGATCCCATGTATTTTCCTATTAACACTCTATTTGATCGATCTAAAAATGTGACTCAATTTTCCCAATGGCCTATCTTCACAATTTCAACCCAACAACACAAAAAACTTGAACCTGAACTTAATAGCTTTCCTAATACCTTTATTCAAATAAATCTAAATTATAAAGAGATATCCCTCTCTGAAACTTGAAGGGCTAGATTCCCAGTTTCAACTGATCGACGGTGACAATCTTACCATTATGGTGGAAGCACTTATTTCGGTGAACCGAATATGCGACAACTGACATCGCATAGGTATAGCTATGACCCAAAATAATATTTTAATCCAAGGGGGCATTGATGACTTCTATGTCAATACAAATAGTGTTTCCAGCAACTGTGATAGGACAATTCCGATACATGCCAAGGGGATGTAAAGGATGATCATCCCAAGTAGGTAAAGTGATGGAGGATGGGGACAGATCAGGTGACCCGAGTTGTTTCCAAACACTAGAAGACATCACACATGTGGATGCAGCTTCATCTATGATACACTGCTGAAAAATGGCATTTCTAATGGCAATTGGTATTTGAAAAGTGATGGATGAGAGTAGAGTGGGATGTTCTGACTTGTTGACATCAAAGACGATCAAGCGATCATTTGAAGGGTCCATAATTCCCAAAGAAAATAATAGATCTTTCCATTGGGATGGGCATGTCTAGAGAACTTCCAATGTTGACATGGTAGCAGGAGACCACGCCAAGTCATCTACGATGTTGTATGTGTTAACGAATTTCGTAGAATAGGAATTATGGCATAATAACCCGTTGCAGATAGTTGGTATGAAATCTTCCTTAGTATGAGGGATCTATAAGGGAAAACTTGGTGTCAGAATAGACTTAGTGGACACTTTTGTTTGGAACTCGGTTGCAGATGTAGCAGGTTTCTTTTCATACTGAGACGAGTAGGTCTGAAGGTTGACATCAATGGTAGTGACCTCGTCATAGTTCATCATGAGAATCTGGAAATCAAGGTGACTAAAATGTTGAGGTGGAGGAGCAACTTGACCTTGTGGAGGTTGGGTAGAAATATATCCTTGCTAAGGGAAAGGATTAGTGAGCACAGTCGGTTGAGATAGAGCAGTGTTCTGAGGAAGCGACACCATAGATTTTTTCTGCGAGACGTTGCTTTGGAATACCACATTTGATGCATCTCGGGTAAAAGGGGACAATCACGTGTTTAATGTCCATATGCACCACATCATGCGCAATGATTATTCATAGGAATTTCCTTGTTTTTCTTTAGCTGATCAACTTGTTGCTTGGTTGTGGTATTTGGCTCATTTCATTGTAGTACATTCGGTTGAGTACCTTGGCAACCCTAGTTACCTTAGGTTTTTTATTTATGGTTTCCTTTCCCCTTATAATTTTTCTTGGAATTGGGGGGATGAGTTACACCCTACTGAACATACACTTAACCTTAAGGAGGAGGTGAGTGCTGTGGCAGTGGTTGGAAGGTGTGTGAGCCAGGGGTGTTGATTCCTGAGGGGCTGGAGCATTGGGTGGTGCATAAGGATGAAAAGGATTTGGGGAAAATTTTTGGTAAGCAAGTTGAGAAACAATTGGCCCTCGCATCTGGTGACGCAGTTGGGAAAATGCATAAGACATGCTTTGTCCAGGATACAGGTTACCTGGAACTGGTCCACAGGAACTGGTACCCCCATGCGGGTGACCATAACTCATCTAAGGAGGAGAATATGGTGATGTTTTTCAAATGGATATAACGATACCTTTAGAGGCATGAGATGCCCCCGATATAGTGGCACCACCAGGTATAGGAAGATCTGGTAAAATGGTATAAACATATTTTGGCTTTCTATTCTTTCATATTCCTGAAGAGTTGTCATTTGACAAGGACTGCATGAGGGTTAATGATTATATATATATATATATATATATATATATATATATATATATATATATATATATATATATATATATATGAAAGATATCACAGTTCATCTTTTATTAACACCAATTTTTCCTATAAATCATCTTTCAAAGTTTGAATCTACTTCTTCTTTCCTTCTGGCATTTGTACACAACCCATTCTACAATAAAAAATGTAGTCTCCTTATTTATATTATTCTACAAATCATTCATTTAAAACTCAAACCTTCCCTCTTTCAATAAACCACAATAAAAGCTCATATACTTAGCACTTAAATGCAATTAACCCAAATACTTATTTGTTATCTAAAAAATGGAAGAGGAGTCACCACACTTCTCCCAACCAATGAACTATTGTCTCAACAACTCTCCCTGGCTCTAAGATCCTAACCTCTTAGGAAAATAATTAGTACATTTCACAATTTCACCTCCTTGAAACCCTTGTAGAATCCTGTTATAACTAGGTTGGAATATTATTAATATAGTCCTGGTCTTTCTCTCCCACTATATTCTTTCCCACTAGATCCTCATCTTTTCCACTCATGACCTTTCTCCCCAGTCATGAAAATAAAGATGTAATATTTTATTTTTCTCCATGTCTCTGTCCTTTCTTGGACCATAATTGATTCTAACTATTTCTTAATAGTTGGGAGCCTAACTACTTATGGCATCACTCCTATATTTTTTCAAAAATATCAATATGTAAAAAAAAAAATTAATGTTTCAATAATAACATTAAATATTTACAATCTCATAAAAATTTTCACTTTAATTTTCAATATAACTTAAATTTGCAATTTCAACAAATATTTGATGAAGAAACAATTAATTATAAAATATACTTGAAAAAGGGACAAAATAAGTAGTAAAACTATTTGAAATGTTATAACCATAATAATTTATTTTTGTTCAATTATTTATGGCATCATATACATAGTTTTTTGAACCATATATAATATATACATAGTTTAAATTGAATTATTTTATTTATAAACAACATTATCCATGTTTTTTTTTTTTTTTGTAAGTTTGGTAGTACCTTTCAATTTTTCACTTTTTTCCTTTTTTTACTCCATTTTCATAACATGTCCAGATACATCACCCCCGATCGAGAAAGGGAATTGAACCTGTGATGAGTGCTATAATAGCTTGCCTCATCGCCGTTTAACCAAGACCCCATAGACAACAATATTATCCATGTTAAATGCATTTTTTTTATTAATATATTTTAAGTATATATCAATTTTAATTAACTCTACAAATATTTAGTTTATGAATCACATTATTCTTTTTAATTATTATCTATATTTTATAAATGTCATATATTAATCTTATATTAATAATTAAATGAATTACACATATTCCTCTTATTATTTTAATTAAGAAATAATTAAGTTTTTTAACATTCAATTATTCATTTTTTACAAATTGAGATATTTTGTTTATGGTCAACATTAAAAAGAAAATTATTTTCTTGAATAAATTAGTTAATGTGAATATTCAAATAGCTTATTTAAGTCCTGCATTGAAATATTACAATTGAAAAAATTACTAGTGTATATCTATATTAACTCTAGATTTATCAAGCTCCAAGAGAGATCACATCCCTTAAGGTGCAAACCTCTTGCAAAACTCAAGGAAATATTTACACATAGAGAGGTTTTCCTATTATACATCTTCCTTGAACCTAAAACTAAAAATACAATATTTTTTATAACTTTTAAGGATTTGATTTTTATCTAGAGTTGAAATAAATTAACGCTACTTCACATGAACATTGAAATATTTTATTTATGGTTGAGAGTGAGTGAAATATTTTTATTACATCTCTTTTCTAATGGGTTGTAATATTAAAAACAAACCAAGGGAGTGGGAGCATTGTTGTTTTATAATTATTTTAATAAACATTAAGCAAATACATACATTATTTTTTATTTTTTTAATATAATTGACATTGATTACTTATTTCTAGATAATAATTTATTTTTATTTTAAAAGAGATATGTGTGAATTCCATGTTGAGCATAAACATAATCACCCATAGCCCTCATGCTTTACTGAGCGTAATGGTTAATAGCATGTGTTTCCTCCTAAGAGGTCATATGTTCAAAACTAGAGGGAGGTAGAGTATGTATGCCTTCTTAGATCGGAGGTGGGTCCCTCATCCCACAAACAAGGGGCTCTCAAAAATGAATTTGGTGTCTTGCTTGGCCATGACCTTAAAATTGGATAATAATAATAATACTTGGTTGCATAATGTGCCTCTTAATGCAATTGGCATAGATCCATCTTGAATTTTGATCTATCAAGCTTTGAGAGGGACCAAATGGTTTAAGGTCCAAACTTATTTTTAGTTCAAATCTTGAGCAAAGGTTTTCACCTTAAGAGATTTGAACCCTTTCGACACTTGATAGATCTATAGTTAAGATGGATATACGCTATATATATATATATATATATATATATATATATATATATATATATATATATATATATATATATATATAATTTGTTAGGTAATGTGATTCTTGTGATGACTCATGTTCCTAATATGTGGCTTGAGTAACTGTGACCCAGAGATATCTAAGCCATCAAAATCACATAGGCATTTCACTCAGCCTAGGCCACACCAACCCTTGGCATTATTGGATTGTTTCCCACAAAGTTTTGAACTGATGACATTTTCACCACAGAGTGTCTGAACATAAGACCTTGTCACCCTCCATTGTACCCCTAGTGGACATATTTTATTTTAATTTTATTTTATATAATTTGACCAAGTCATATATTTATTTAAATTTACTTTAAATATATGTATTTTTATTTTATTTTTATTTTATGTAATTTTATTGAGTCGAAATGTTTTGATAACATAATATAATATGAAATTACAATATCTTTTTCACACTAGGTTGGAGAGTGTCTCTCGACACAATTAAAAAATAGAAGAATTATACATATCCCTTGAACTTAAAAGTAAAAATATAAGGCCTAGAGGGGTAGAATAGAAACTTATGGAGTGTACTATTAAGGTACTCATTGACATTTATGGAGTGTACTATTACTATTAAGACACGCAGTGACATTTATGGAGTCTACTATTAAGGCACTCAATGGTATAAAAGGCATTTGTTCATCTTTCAAAACACCATGGGAAAACATCCAACCATGTTAAGGGTTGTTGTGGCTGAGGCGGGGTGCAATAAATATTTGTTTACAAGAAGGAGAAATAAACTAGAATAAAGATTCGTTTAGGTTATGGCTATACTTATATTGGAAAAATGGTTTGAAAAAATATTTATAAAAAGGATAGAAAAACTGAGATATTGTTCTACAATAAAATTGTTTAATATGGGTTACAATTGTTTAGGTTATTTCCATAATTTTATGGGAAAAAGGTTTGAAAATCTATTTACACGAAATTTCTACAATAAAATTGTTTAATATGGGTTACATTTGTTTAGGTTGTTTCCATTATTTTATGGGAAAAAGGTTTGAAATTTTATTTACAGGAATGTTAAATAAATACATTGAGAGATCTGAATTTTAGTGATTTTCAGTAATGGTGTCTAGGTTATTTTGAGATCTAATTTTTAAGTGATTTTCAGTAATTGTGTCTAAGTTATTTCCATTTTTTATTGAAAAAAACGTTTGAAAAAATATTTACACGAAAGATAAATACATTGAAAGATCTCATTTTCCAGTAGATTTATTTAATATCGTTGAGAGTAATTTTTCACATATATATAAACTGAATAATGAAACGAGACCCTATTACAACGTATTACAAAAGATTGATGTTTGAGATTTAATTGTGTAATTAACCGATTGATGTTTGAGATTTAATTGAATAATTAAATGAGGTGTTGCTATGAAATATGTAAGTAATATTTCCAGGTTATTCGTTTTTTTATAAGATGGAAAACTTAAATGTAATATCTTGTGCCTACTCATTACTCATTGACAAATTCATATAATAAAATTGTAGTTATAATTTTTTTATAAATTTGATATGAATATAAAAATGTTATCCATAGGTGATAAAAGCTTTTAAATTTTTAATATCTAATATTTTTTTTGAACTTTATATATTTATTAGCTATAATTTATATTGCATGTTTTAATTATTAATTATTAAGTTCAAATATAAATAGAAGAAACTCTAAATGATAGTTTAAAGTAATGTGAAATTTGTGAAAATTGAGAGGTTCAAGGTTCAAATTATATATATATATATATATATATATATATATATATATATATATATGCAAAATTGTTTTTTTTATTACAAATTGGAAGAGAGCAAGGATGCACAGGAATAACACACAAAACAAAATATATCTAATACTCTATATTTAATCAAACGAATACATCACAATATTTATAGTGTTGCTGAGATCCAACTACTTCTAAATATGAATAGGGAGGTTGAGATATTCTCTCAACATCTACCTCCAAATCTGCAACTAATTCTAATATGAGTATGGAAGAATTATATTCTAATAGTCCCCTTTAATTCTTACATACATATCATAACAATAAAAAATTATCTTCGTCTCACTAGTCTTCATCAGCAACTCTACCCACTCTGCAGTCTTCTAGATTCCGCTTTTTCTTTCTTCACATCTTCGGGCTTACCTTTCAACCCATTTAAAGTATACCTGCTTCTGACCATTAATGTTGAATCTGTAAGATTAAAGATTATTGACACCCTCGAAGAAGAGTCTTGACACTGAACCACCCTATTGAAATATTTCCATCTGTGAAATAACCCCGAAGAAAAAAATTCAAAAGTCATATAGGAAAATATTCTAGGTACTGAATATGATCAGCGATCAATCTTACAAAGTGACCTATGAATTTGTAATATTAAAAAATTATTGACACCCTCGAAGAAGAGTCTTGACACTCAACTACCCTATTGAAATATTTCCATCTGTGAAATAACCCCGAAGAATAAATTTCAACAGTCGTATAGGAAAATGTTCTAGGTACAGAGTATAATCAGTGATCAATCTTACAAAGTGACCTTTACACAAATATAAACTTAAATCCCACACTATAATGATATATTCCACACCACACCACACACTTGCATCTCAAAAACACAAGGTCTGGCAATGAAACAAACCTCCAATTTCTACGCTTCTCATAACCTCTTTTACAGCCAATGGATACCTGGAACAGATTCAACTGCATGTACATAGCTAATACAAATGAAGAAATTTGATTATTTTATGCTATTTGCTCATATGATATCACGTATTTCACGGTGAATCTATGCTGGGAATAAAAAAAATAGAACAACAAACCAACAAAACAGTTGGTGAACTCTACTTACTTTCCACCCACGAGAGCCATAGCCATGGAGCACTTGATTTCAGCGGATTCGACCGCAAGACCACTCGTCAGATTGTTGATCAATTCACGCTGCACCATGTGAATCATTGTAATTCCTCGTTTCAATGAAATCAAACACCTGTTGGTCAGACGTTTTCCCCTTCGGCCGACACTAGATCAAATCCCACATCGCTTTATTCTGTCTCATCAGTTTCTTGGGCTTTGTCAAAACCCGACGTGGTAAACTTACGTGACTATCAGTGACCAAGAAAGAACAATTAAAATGGAAATGGCAATCATTGCACACAGAAAACACAGATTGTAGAGTGGGCTAAGATTTATGGACACGTGGGATGATTGCCACCTAAAATAGGGAACTGAACACCTATTCTAATGGGATCCCAATCTCGCCTTTTGGAGTCTGCCATATTCAGCAGGATTCATAGATCTGCTTCGCCTCGAATCCTATGCATCACAGTGCTCCGATTTTTTATAAAAATAAATAAAAGTCAATCTGCATAGTCCATTTTCCATGATAATATCAAGGGAGAAGGACTGCTCGTCAATAGAATCGAAATGTCATTTGGGATCACGTGCATGGCTCGTTTTCTCTTATCCTCAACAGTCGGTTCATAGATTTTGATTAAGCCTTGAATGAATCCGAATGAAGGAATTTTACTTCACAAATAATAAATCTTCTGCTTGGAAGAAGCTCAGTGCACTCTTTTCCAGCAACCACACAAGCAAGTTTTTACGACTTCTTTCAATGATCTACTAAACACCCAACATCAAACTCTTCGATCTGGATTACTCCACACAGATTGCACGTTTACAGCAGTGGAAAAACTCTTCCCGTATCGCAATGAACACACAGCACAGAAATAAAAACTTCACACAACAAATACTTTATTCACACTCCTCTCACATCTTCCTGGATACTCCCGTGAGGGATTAAGCCTAGCCAAGCTTTGATACCATATTACAAATTGGAAGAGAGTAGGGATGCATAGGAATAACACACAAAACAAAATATATCTATTACTCTATATTTAATCAAACGAATACATCACAATATTTATAGTGCTGCTGAGATACAACTACTTCTAAATATGAATAGGGAGGTTGAGATATTCTCTCAACATCTACCTACAAATCTGCAACTATTTCTAAAATGAGTATGGAAAAATTATCTTCTAATATTTTTTTCTTTTGCCAAATTTTATTAGAACCAATCAAAAAATTTGACAACATGATATTTTTAGTAGAAATCAAATTATTGTAATGTTAAAATTTAAAAAAAAAAAAAATATGTATTTTTAATACTAATTTTTTGAAGTGGGAATTTGTAAATGGTTACTCAACACTACAATAGGGGGTTACTAACTAAGTTTCTGTTTAACAATATGTGTCACCCATCCATTTATTATGCATTAAGTTCCACCCACCACAACAATTTGCCCCTAAGTCAAAACTTTAAATGTTGTGTAGAAGGATGGATAAGTGTCAAGTCCCAACGAGTGAGCCAAGTACATTATCAAGGAAAAATTCCTAGAGATAGGAACTTGCTCTCTAGGCTCTAGGATGAGGTTGAAGGTTGAATTTGTAACTTTTAAGGATCTACTGTGAGGGTGAAGGTTGAAGTCGGTTAAGTTCTAGGGTTAATGTTAAATTTGGATTTCTTGGGATCATATTTTTCAAATATTTTATTTAATTCTAAATTTTTTTAAAGAGCCTATTGATTTAGTAATTTAAATTTTTAACGGAATCACATAAATAAACATATAAATATATGTATCCAAGGAGTTCAATCACGTGCATGATAATTCAATTCTTTTATTTAATTCTAAAACTTTTTGAAGAACCTATTGACTTAGTGATTTAAATCTCTAACAAAATAACATAACTAAATAAAGAATACAACTAAATCACATAAATTAGCATAGACCCATCTTAACTCCAGATGTATCAAGAAAAGTTTGCACTTAAAGAGATTTTATCTCTTTCACTACTTCATAAATCTCTAATTAAGATTGATCTACATTAATTTTAATAAAATATATTATAAATTTACATAATATTTATTTTTAGCATAATAAAATTAAATTAATATATATATATATATATATATATATATATATATTTATTTATTTTTAACTGTATACCAACTTTCTTCTTTTTTTATGAAAATTTGAAATGCAAACCCTAAATCGACTTAGTCATATATCGGAGATGAAACTTGACCTATATTAATTATATATATACGATTTTAACTTTTAATTTATAATAATGATAGTAAATATGAAATTGGGATCTCAACATCACTTTTTCAAGTTACAATGCATCAAACAGAACTATGTTAATTATAAAATCATATAAAGATATAAAAGTGTTTTAGGTATACACATTTTTTCTGTGCAATCCTTCTTCTCTTGTGCATTTTTGGTATATCTTTTTGAGCTTGACTCAGTGTATTTCTTTGCTTTGTGTGTTCATGCTTTAAACTTAATTTAGAGTACTTTAACCTTCACGTGTAGTTATAAATTTTATTTCACTAAATGTTTTATATATTAAATGAGATTAATTGTAAAATAGTTGTAAATTATTAAATATTATATTAAGAAATGTATTTTTCATAGTTTTATTATTTAAACCCAATTTTATGGTGTTTTTCGTAGATATAAATTATATTAAAAAAATGTGTAGTTTTTTAAAGTTTTTATTTTTATTTTGAAAACTTGGTTACATTGTTGACTTGAAAATATTATTTTTTCTTTTTACCAAGTTTGAAATGAATAATTTTGTGAGATTTTGGTTAAATAGTGAGGAGACAGACTATTATAGCATTCATCACAAATTCAATTCCCTTTCAATCAAAGTGATATATCTAGACATATTTATTGATGAAAGTATAATAAACCCTTCTACACAATAATAATAAAACTAAACAAAATAAAATATTAACAACATCATATCTACCATTTACCATAATAATAAAACAAAACACAAAAAATATTAACAACATTTACTATTTAAGCATAATATCTACGATATTATATGGTTAAGAGTCTTGAGCAGAGAAAGCAAATCAAAAAAAGAAAATATTAACAACATGTACTATTTAAGCATAATATCTACTATTTAGGACGGTTAAGAGTCTTGAGCAGAGAAAGCAAATCATAATTATGGGTTCACATTAGTTAATAAAATCACAATTTCAAAATTGCTAACCCTTTCACACAAAAACACAAGAAAGGAATCGAGGGCTTCGGCGCTGATAGTTGCAATTTACTCTCCTTCTTCTACCATATAAAACCTTCACTATACATTACTGATTATGATGCTCACATGGAAGAAGTACACACGTTGGCTGAAAATACTTCTGGCTCAGAACACACACACTTGCCTTTGCCTTTGCCTTTGCCTTTGCCTTCAATCCAAACACACACTAGATTTTATCTAGAAAACAGTGATAACACAGCTACTGAACTTACCCTATCTATAGATAACATACAATGGATTCTTTATTTATTTATGGAGAAGGATAATCCAGTGAGTATATGTCTACGTATTACTGGCAATACCTTCCATAGGCATAGCCTCCTCCTCCCCCATATTGATGATATTTGTGCTGACCCATCACAATCTTCTTCTGCTGCATGCCCTGTCCCTGGAAATCATCCTCATAGCACTCACCAGCATCAGCGTGAATCATCTTGGCAGCGCCGCCATAGCCCCCGTTTCCCCGATATCCACCCACCCTCTGGTAATCATTGTCATCATATGTGGTAATGATTTCCTGACGGACGATCTGGCACCCACCCCCATTATTTCTCTGAATCTGTTTATGCTTCTCCTGCTGATAAGTTCTTTTGATCTCCTGATGGATTCTCTTGATAAAATATTCTTCGTTGCAGATGTTCTTGATCCCCTCCCTCTTCATCTGGCGGATGATATTGTACAGGAAGGATTCTCTATCCTTATGGGAACTGAGCTCCCTTGCCCAATTTATCCTCTCAGAGACCATCATTCTCCTCACGAAACTCACCTCACTACTGCTGAATTCCGCACAGGCCACCACCTGATCGTTATAGCCATTGCTAACTTTGGTGATGGATAAACTGTTGTGGTTGCTGAACCCCTGCGTCTTTGACATCTTTTCAGAAACAAATCTGATGAAAGACTCCTTGTTGCAGAGGTTTTTGATCCCCTGCTTTTTCATCTCGCGCATGATTTCGAACATGAAGTCCTCATTCATTGAGAACTCTTTAATCTCTTCACAAGACATCATATCCTTCACGAAACTCAACTCTGTATTGCTTAGTCGATCCACACTGTTAATAACTTCAGTAGTGGAGGCCGCTGCACCATACTCAGAAACTGCATGCACACTGTTCTGCTGCTTGTCATAGCTGACCTTATCCTTACCAACAATTTCAGACTTCTTTTCGAAAACTATTCGAATGAAGGTTTCTTCATCATAAATATTTTGAACTCCTCGTTTCTTCATCTCCTGCAATATACTGAGCATGAATTCCTTTTTGTTTGGAAGCTCATTTATCCAATTCTCATACCTGAGCTTCTCGTGGGACATCATTCTGCTCACGAACAACATTTCCTTCTCCTGATCGTACTGCAGCTTCACGTTGCTGCCACTTTCCATTTGCTGGTATTTACTGCATGTATATTGATCATGCCCAGGAATTTGCTGTGTTTTCTTCATATAAATCTCCACACTTTCGTAGGCATTACTGCTATTTCCTTGCTGGCAGTATCCACCATTAGCTAACTGAGATTTCTTCAGCTTATCAATGACATCGACTACTGCAAGATCTGTGGACTGATCATAACCCAAATCAAATCTATTCCTCATCATTTTTTTCTCACCACAATAACCTCTGTAGTACTGCCTCTGCCCCTCCATATCTAACGAAATCACACACCCTCAAGAGCTAATCACAGAATTAGCCTTCACTACTCTCAACGCTCTATGTTTTTTGTAGATGATCGACAAAAGCCCTTTTATAGAAAATTTTACATCTATAACTCATATTCTAATCTTTGTCTATCTGAAGAATTAGATTCTTACTTTATTAGATTCTGTGTGAATTCAAAGTTTTATTCTTTCTTATCAGCGTCTTCTACAATTCCATTTTCTAACTGGTTTATTTGGATCCTTGAAACTGCTTCCAAAATAAATAAATAAAAATATGGTTAATTGTTTTTAACCAAATTCTGACTACTTTTAACAGTCCAGGCAATTCTCGACCTAAGTAGACTTCTCCAAAAATATCTATGTTAATAGTTTTACTGTTACAGGCAGATGGCTACAGATGCTCAACCATAAAAACACAAACAAGGCAAAATTCGGGGTGCCCTTACAGGTCAGCTAATTTTCTGAGATACTATAGCTTCCCTTAGTGTTGGGAAAAGCAGTTCGAAGGACAAAGGCAGCAAAACCCAAAAAAGCATATCTACGTGGCATATCAAGCACCTAGTGCACAATATTAGCATCCATTAAAGAAATTACCAGATACCATTCCTTACAATTTTATTTTTTTGTTGAAATGACAGAAAGGGGGGAATCACTACGGCAATGAAAATCAAGCATATTTTCTTGATGACCAGACCAACAGCCTCATGGTCTATTTTTCTTATCGGGTAGGAAGCTGTGATTCATACTCATATTTTCTGATAAACCAAATTCTTAAATGAACAAGTGAATAATCCAATTCACTCTTCATCAGAGAGAGACGTTCTCATGCGAATATTTTCAGAATATTGTATAAAATTATGAGGCGAATCCTTCCTTTCTATCATGTTCATCCATTCTATCCATTTAAGAGTATTTGATGCTGAAGCATCATTTGCATTTCACATCACGGAGAAACTGTCGGTTCAGAAGGACGATGCTTTCTTTGAAGGGCACCTCGCTTTTTGCATGGTAGAGCTCGGGACTTCTTACCGTAACTATAAGTTCACGCTCACAAGACAGAACCAACGTCATCAAATAACCAAACAAGGTATTTGATGAACTAACAACATTTTGTTTCTTTTAAGATTCGGAATTCAGTTGGACGTACTTTATCTAAATTTGTATCTGTATCTCTACTTTAATCATTGACGAGTCACTTCAAAAATTTATCGTCAACAATATTATTAACATATTTTTATATATAAAACATTTACGTTAAATTTGCTTAACTTAGTTGCAAATTTTAGAAATGTCCTCATTACTATCCATCTAATTCCAAGACACTATTATCCATCTAATTCCGAGATGGTGCCAAATTTTACAATTGACATAAAAACACCACAGCATAACTAGATAAACTGATTACATAAGAATATTATATCATAATAATGCATCGATAAGGATAACCATATGTCTACTCCGACGTGTTACCACATGATTGTTATACACGCTTACCTGAGATTATGGTCCAGTTCTTAAATGGTGTGTTCAATGAAAGATAGTTTGTGGTTAGGGAATTCAATAAGATACTTTTCTTGGTATGTGATACAATTAGCAACTCCAGTTCTTAAATGGTGTGTTTAATGAGATAGTTTGTGGTTAGGGAATTTAATAAGATATTTTCCTTGGTATGTGATACAGTGAGCAATTGTACAAGATGTTGCAAAGGAAAGCGATAGGATATAGCACTAATTAATGCTTTATTTTATAGAACTAAATTAATGCTTTTTTTTTGGGAACTGTAGAAAGAAGAAAAAATATCAACAAAACGCAAGGACCATGCTACAGTAAAATCCTACTTGCATTTTTGTAAAGATAAAATCTTTGTACCGAGGACACGTGTGATATGGACATGTAGGTATGGAGATGTGTGATATCCGGTACAAATATGGCAGTTTTTTAGAACAACCTTGATATAATATGGGTAGGACACAACCAATTTATAAAGAGAAATGTGTGTGTGCATGATGTAGAGCAAAACACAGCGGAAACTTAAATAAAATACACAGACACACAACAGAAAAACATAAAGAGACAAAGATTTAACGTGGCTCACCCAACCAATCTGGGCTACGTCCACCAAACAGAGGCATCGGCAATCTCATTCAACAAAAGGAGAATTACAACAGTAGAGTTTTTCATCTGCACATCTCTTCCACTCACCTCACATTCCTCATCATGCTCATTTTCCTCTACGGGCTTACATTTTATAGCTGGGAGTAGAAACTGAATCATAAATTCAATCACAACAAAAATAGGATGCAATAACTCCACATCAGAATTAGATGGAGTCAATTTAGCAACAAATCCTATTGTTGTCACATTCATGAGATTTTCTCCAAATTTAATTTAAGAAATCTCAACAATCTCCACCTTGACAACAATTAGCCTGATACCCTGTTCCATTATTATTTTTATCTTTTCTGCAAGCCAAGAGAAGCCAGACACCATCGTAGCTTCTCTAATAAAACTGGTTTCGTAAACATGTCTGCACAGTTTTCCTTTGTATGCACTTTTTCAAGAGAGACTCCCCGTTCAGTGATAACCTATCTTACAAAATGGTACTTGATAGGTATATGCTTTGATTTACTATGATAGGCCAGATTTTTAGCCAAGTAAATTGCACTTTGACTATCACAAAATAACTTGATGTTGTCCTGCAACCTACCAAACTCACCAATCAAACCTTTCAACCAAACCACTTTTTTGCAAGCATGTGAAGCAGCTATGTATTCTGCTTCTATAGTGGATAAAGCAACAATGTTTTGTAGCTTTGACATCCAGCTTATAGCTCTACCTGCAAGAGTAAAGACATATCCTGAAGTTGACCTTCTCTTATCCAAATCACTTGCAAAATCAGAATCAACATATCCGCAAACAAATTCACTACTTCTGTTATAAGTGATACAATAATCACTTGTGCCTCTCAGATACCGAAGCACCCATTTCACTGCTGACCAGTGTTCTTTTATTGGATTTTCCATATACCTGCTGACAACCCCAACTGCATGTGAAATATCTGGTCATGTACAAACCATCGCATACATCAAACAACCTACTACATTGGCATATGGAATTCGAGACATATATTCCTTTTCTTCATTTGTATTAAGACATAAACTTGAAGAAAGCTTAAAATGGGAAGCTAAAGGGACTGAAACAAGCTTCACATTGTTCATACCAAACCTCAAGAGTATTTTCTCAATATACTTATATTGTGATAGCCACAGCTTGCCATTGCTCCTGTCTCTGAAAATCTCCATGCCCAAAATCTATCTTGCTACTCTCAGATCTTTCATATCAAACGTCCTAGCCATCTAAGCCTTTAACCTGTTGATCTCTGTTATGATTTTGCTTGCTAAAAGCATATCGTCAACATACAACACTAAGATAATGATCATGCCATTACTTAATTTCTTAAAGTAAACAAAATGATCATATTCACTTCTTATATAATTTTGACTCATCATGAAAGAATCAAATTTCTTGTACCATTGTCGAGGTGACTGCTTCAGACCATACAATGATTTCTTGAGCCTGCAGACAAATTTCTTGTTGCAATTTTGAACAAACCCTTCCAGTTGTTCCATGTAAATCTCTTCATCTAAATCTCCATGTAAAAATTCAGTTTTAACATCTAGTTGTTGTAATTCTAAATCAATTAAAGCAACTAATGCTAACACAATCTGAATTAAAACAATCTTTACAACTGGTGAAAATATCTCATGAAAGTCAATTCCTGCATTCTGAGAAAAACCTTTCGCGACCAACCTTGCTTTGTACCTGTCTTTTGTATCATCAACACCCCTTTTCAATTTGTAAACCCATTTACATCCCACAGTTTTTCTTTTTTTAGGAAGTTCCACCAGATCCCATGTGAAATTCTTGTCTAATGCCTTCATCTCATCCTTCATAGCTTCTTTCCACTTATTACTGTTAGAACCTTCTACAGCTCCCTGATAGCACAAAGGTTCATCATCATTAGCAGTTAAAGCAACTGAAGAAACATAATCATCATACATTTTAGGAGGACGTCTGATTCTCGTGGACCTCCTTAAAGATGTTTCTGGTACTTCCACAATTTGTTGATTATTATCTGTAGGAACTTCTTCATGATCTGTATCTGAAACATGTTCATGATCTGCATCTGAAACTTGTTCATGATCTGCACCATCATCAGTATTTGAACTGGTTTCAAACTGAATATGTTGAAACTTAGGTACATTATCCTGTTTCAATTTATCATCTACATCTAGATTATTGAGTGAAGATTCATTGAATTTAACATCTCTGTTAATGATGATCTTGTGAGTAGTAGGATCCCACAACCTGTATCCCTTAGTACCATCACCATATCCAACAAAGATATATCTTTTTGATTTATGATCTAATTTAGAACGTTGATGTTTCGGAATTAAAGCATATGCATCACAACCAAAAACTTTCAGTTTAGAATAATCACATGGATGACCTTTCCATACCTCTTGAGGAATTTTGCATCCAATTGCAGTTGATGGTGATTTATTTATCAAATAACAACCCGTAGATACTGATTCTGTCCATAGTTCCTTCTGCAAATTGGCGTTACTAAGCATACTTCTTGCTCTCTCTAAAAGAGTCATGTTCATGCGTTCAACAACTCCATTTTGCTGAGGAGTATAAGAAGTAGTTCTATGTCTTTCGATCCCATCTTCCTTGCAATAATTATCAAATTCCTTTGAAGTAAACTCACCACCATTGTCAGTTCTTAAACATTTAATGGTTCTTCCAGTGATGTTTTCAACTAATGCTCTAAACTGTTTAAAAACTGTGAATACATCATAATTTTTCTTTAACATATAGACCCACACTTTTCTAGAGAAATCATCAATAAAAGATACAAAATATGATGATCCTCCATATGAGGTCGTAGGAGATGGACCCCAAACATCAGAATGGATATAATCAAGGATTCCTTTACTAGTATGTTTTCCAGTTTTAAACTTCTACTTGCTTTGTTTCCCATATAGACAATGTTTGCAGAAATCTAACTTAGAATATTTTAAACTAGGAATTAACTTACGATCAGATAAAAATTTTAATCCTCTTTCGCTCATATGGCCCAACCATTGATGCCATAGACGAATAGAAATATTTTCGTTTTCAGATACTGTAGAAGCATGATCTGACTCTGTTCTTCCTTCTAACTGAAAAAGATTTCCAACCTTCTTTGCTTTCATTACTAGTAAAATTCATTTATAAACTTTCATTACTCCACCTTGAATAAAGGTTTTATATCCATTTGTGTCTAGTACTCCTTGAGAAATGAGGTTTTTTCTAAGTTCAGGTACGTGTCTTACATCAGTTAATATTTTATTTGTCCCATCAAAAATTTTAATCTGGATGCTTCCAATTCCCACAATATTACATGAGTCATCATTTCCCATGTAAACAACTCCATCATTGATTGATTTATAAGATTTAAACCACTCTCTATGAATGCACATGTGATTTTACACACTAGAATCTAACAACCAATGTTGATCATGATTAGACAAACTAACTGATAACACTTCATCACTCATACCTGAAACGGATGCCGAACCTGTATCTGTCGTGTTTGCTTCTTTCTTCTCTGTCGAAGAGTCTCCTTTGGATGTTTACTGTCTCCTCCAACAATCCTTCTTCAAATGTCTCGATTTTCCACAAAACCATCACTTTACCTTACTCTTCTTCCCTTTCGATTTTGACCGTGAGTTGTTTTGCTTACTAAAGCGTCTTTCTTTAGAACGACCTCTAACCATCATTGCTTCTGATGTAGAGGTTTCTGAATTTGACCTTTTCCTTGTTTCTTCAGATAGAAAAGCTCCAACAACATCATCAAATTCAAGGGTTTCTGATGAACTAAGACTTATTGAAGTAACAAAATGATCCCATGACTCGAGCAATGAGCATAATAAAGTTACAGTTTTATCTTCTGATTCAAATTTTACTTCTATACTTTCTAACTGCACCAAGAGAGTATTAAAGGTATTCAGATGATCATTTATCATCGTACCTTCCTTCATGCGCAAGCTGTACAATTGTCTCTTCAGAAGAATCCTATTGGTTAAGGATTTTGTCATGTACAACTTTTCAAGCTTTGTCCACAAATCACCAGTTGTTTTTTCTGACACGATGTTAAACAAAACAGCATTCACCAAACACAAATGAATGCCACTCAGTGCTCTGTCATCCATGTCACTCCATTTGTCATATGTCATGGCAAAAGGTTGTTTGGCTTTGCCCAAAAGCACCTTCGCCACACCTTGTTGTATGAGTAGATCGTGCATCTTCACTTTCCAGATCTCGAATTTTTTTTCCCATTGAACTTCTCGATCTCAAATCGAGCACTTTGTGTTTTTTCCATGTTTATTTTCTATGGATCTTTAATTGCCATTTTTAATGAAATTCCCTTTAAAAAAAAACTAGACCCTGGGCCCTACCCAAGTGCATATTACAATTCAAATTGATGACAATTGATATACCATATGCATTTGAATACAAATGGCATATTAAAAAAACTTTTAAATCAATAGAGTCCCACCTTATAAAAAATATAGTGATTTATTAAAGTGCCACCATATATCAATATATAAATCAATATATTGGCACCAACACTTACGGTATATAAAACAATAAAATGATATAAAAAACACAAAGGCATTCCCTTTTGATTTTAAATGGCATAAGACTCACTTTAAAAAAACTGCAGAACCAAGATCACTGCACATTTTACCCCTCGGTCCACGCAATTGTAGACAGGAAATTGGAGATACGACCCTCACCTCACATGCTGTGGCTCCACACAGTGCTGACAAACCTTAGAAAGGAAGCACATAAATACGCCCTCCAACTCATGATGCCCATGGTACAGCAATCAATGCACATCCAAAACAGTTCTGTGTTAAATCCTAAATATCATGACGTTGTTCAAATCTCTAGCTCTTGGCCTAGTAGCTCAGCAACCCACATCAGAATCAACGCACGTACCAGCTCACAACGAAAGCTCAGTTTCTTGGGAAATCGATCACCGGCATTTCACCTTCGACAGTTCACAAGCTTTGACACAGCTCACGGAGAAATTGTTGAGTTAACAGAGACTTACACAGCGCATCCAACTCACAGCCACAAAGTCACGCAGATCGACTCAAGCAGGTCAAAGTAACGCTTGGTCGCCGATCAGCACAGCTTTTGACAGCATGGCAACAACTCAGACCTGGTTGTCATGCATGCACGCAACTTCACAGCTTCACGGTCGCACGCAGCCTTACTTGAACCGTCGATTTCTTTGACTGTTTGCACAACAACAGAGTTACACATAACAACTTATGTTTTCTTTGACTGTTTTCTCCCAACAATTTATCTACACAAGACGTTTGCTCATCGAACCAGCTCCATGTCCTTAGCACACTAGTCATGTAAAGACAAAATCCCTGAACAGCATCGCGCGCGGAGAATCTATCGATCACAAGAGCTCTGATACCAATTGTAGAGAAAAACACAGTAGAAACTTAAATAAAATACACATACACACAACAGAAAAACATAAAGAGATAGAGATTTAACGTGGTTCACCCAACCAATCTGGGCTACGTCCACCAAACAGAGGCATCGGTAATCTCATTTAGCAAAAGGAGAATTATAACAGCAGATTTTTTCATCTGCACACCTCTTCCACTCACCTCACATTCCTCATCATGCTCATTTGCCTCTACGGGCTTACATTTTATAGCTGGGAGTAGAAACTGAATCATAAATTCAATCACAACAAAAATAGGATGCAATAACTCCACATCAGAAATAGATGGAGTCAAATTAGCAACAAATCCTATTGTTGTCACATTCATGATATTTTCTCCAAATTTAATTTAAGAAATCTCAACACATGAAAAAAGGGAAGAAAATTTTAGAATGTCTTTCATGAATTTGGAAATAGAGCCAAAAAGATAGTTCTCATTACTATTAGCAAACTTGATTTGTAAGCATTACATGCAAACTGAGTTTCTTGTCACTCTACTTATACTATACACATTGGATTCAACACTAATAAGAAATTACATTTCATCAAAAATATCTTCATTTTTCTTTCCTCTGAGTCTCCAAGTGCTTATACTCTCCAAAAATTAGGAGTGTGGTCACTGGCCTTTGTTTATTTCAAAATTCTACTTCAATTGTTCATTTAAAACACAAGCAATGTCTTGATATTGGGAATTGGTCTCACGCACTTTGTTTCTTCTTCAACCCCTAGTTAATATAGTTTTGGAGAGGAGATTACACCATTGAGGCTTACCCATTCATAAAAACACTTGTCATGTGAGAATTGGGTTATTGTTAAACCTCCCCTGTTTAACTGGAAATATTATCCCATCAGTGCGTTGTGACGTTTTCCTAAGCATCCACTTTGGAGGTGCTAACATAGTAGTTTATTTTCTCATCTAAACTAAGTCCATTTTTAGGTCGAGAAGTGCACAAGCTATGAATATTTACACATACTTGGCCCTCCTAACATTTCTTGTTAAACAGCCATTCATCATGTCTCATCAACCTAAAAACAAAATTGTGGTATCTGTAAAATTAGAGAACTCTATTGACCCTGCTAATGATCATCCCAATGTTGTCACATGCCTTCCACATGTGGAAAGAAGAGAAACACATATTCTTCCCTACCCCATTATTCCCTAGAACATAACTACTATTGGCATAGCCCTAGACTCAAAAGTAAGAGTTCAATTACCCAGAATTCCAAATCTCAAGGTTTACAATAGTATGAAAGAGTAAATGAATTGACTAAAACATATGTTGAGCAACTATCACTTTTCTATTTCATTTTAATTAAAAGGAAAAAAAAATCTTATTCCATGTTGTGTAATGTGATTACACTTGTACTTAGTTAAACAAATGTGAAACTTGTTCTTATGAAAGGGAATGCTGCTTGATTGCTAAGGCACATAATATTTCTCATGTGAGTTATGTGTAGTTTTCCTTTAATGAGTAGGCTTGGTTGCCTATGATAAGGCCAATAATTATTTGGCATAGTTGTACAAATCCAACATGAGCGTGTATGATCATTTAGAATAGGAGTGTGTGAAAGCCAATTGTACTTCATAGTCACATGTGGAATTCTTACATTTTTCAAAAATAAAATCCTTGTAAAATCATTTACTGAGGATATTTTCTTTACTAGTTTTTCATATTTACTCAAATATCAATACCACTTAAAAAACAACTTGAAAAAAACTAATCATGATTATCTCTACTATTTTAACATACCAACTGAACATTTCTTCTAATCCTAGCCATGTGTTTGTGTTTGTATTGTACGATAAGATTTATTCTTTTGGCATAACCCCTAATGAATTAATATATTTTCAAATATATACCATTGGAAGTCTTAACCACTCAAGTCAGAACAAAATATCACCATATGTCAATACAGGACAGAAAATAGCAACACATGGCAATAGAGTAAATACATAAATATTCCTTACTATAAAGAATGCCATGAAACTTTGAATGAATTATAATCTAATTTCCTTGAAAAAAAAACAAGATAAGAAGAGGACACAAAGAGGAAAATGCCGAAGATTAAAGAGAAAAGGAAAATAACACAGAGAAGAGAGGATATCTAAGGTGAACAACATGGAATAATGTTGTAGAATTGAGAAGAGGACACCTGTGACTAAAAAAGGTAAACAAGCAAATTTAAATTCCATACAATTTTATTTTTTTTAAATTGTCATTATGCTTTATCCGTTTATAGAAACATCCATGCAAAAAGAGGAATCTAAGTATCATTTCCCTCTTAAAAAAAAATTGTTTAGATCTTGTTTTGGCCAGTCCAATAACCAACTTTCATTTGTCAGGTTCCAAACTGGCCAAGTCGCATAATTGATAATATTGAATGCCCTGGTCATCACCACTAGCCTCATCGAAGAATCTTCCACTGCAACCATTAGAGTGTTTGTACACGGGGAGTCTAGAGCTACAATAAACATTACAACAAACATTTCCATCTGAGCTTAATCCTTGGTGTTCCTTTAATTTGTCTAGTCCTCAGGTTAGGTACCAAACTTCTTGTCCGAGGAATTAAAATCTTCGTTTCTGTCTCTTTAATTTCTATCTGACATGCCTCATTGTCATCTTTTCACACGAGGAAACTAAGCAGGTATTTAGAAAGCGGTACAATTTTAGAAAACATGATTTCAATCACATCCTTATATTTTTATCTTATAGATTGTCAAATGCAGGGCGAGGAGAGTAACTTAGAAAATAGGACTCCCAAAAGATCTGAGAGAAAGTTATGATGCAAAATATTCACCTTTTTGTCTTATCAGTTGGAGTCCTTGGTGATACATGTACAACATGTATCATAAGTGTGAAAAATATGTTATAGTTTCGTATGATTCTCCAATTGACTTTCATCCATGAATATTTGAGAGGCTTCTTTCTCATAGAAAATATAGCTAGTAGCATGTGAGTTATATTGATTAGGAGAAAAGTACTATGTCATTTATAAGGTGTTCATACAACCAGATGCGCGTACTGTGGGGCTAGTAATGATCAGAGTCATGAAGAGGTTTGACGATTATCTACCGAAGTTCATTCAAACCCTACGAGAAGCTTCCTAGATAGGAATTACGCTCAGGCACTTCCTCATCAATGAATTCTTCACGACTCAGGTGAAATTTAGTTAGTTTTGAACTTCAATTGGATTCAGTAATTGCTAAGAGACAATTTATTCTAACATCTAACATATTATTCCATGGCCGAAACTATAGTGGAGGTTATTAATATAATTTTTATTCATATGGTAATCTACCGCGACTGTTTGTTGTTGTGGCTCATATATGTTTGCCCTTGTAGTGTCCTCTAATGTACCATAACTTTGGATGTCCTGATTTTGTTTTTTTGATGAGGGAAGATGACTAGTTTGCTGGTGATTGAATTTCCACACTACTTACCTCTTCAGTCTTGTGCTCCAGCAGTTTTTGATATCATTATCAATTCTCCCTGGCAACTGGGCCGCAATGATAAAACACCTGCACAATACAAAAAGTCTCAGATCATGTGCCATGTTCCTAGCAATAACTATAAAACATTTCACAGAGGATTAAATGACAGTTTATCATAAGATGAAGGCTGATATTTATTTACAAAATGAATTTTTGAAAATAAAATTGTACTTGAGAATGATATTATGAAGGATGGAGCCAGATAAACTGCCTTAGATTACAGAGGCTTGTCGTTGGCGTTAAATGCAGTTGATGGAGCCATGAGTTTCAAAAAGACTGAAGATGAGTGGAGCCTCTCCATTCGTCCAAAAAATGACATAATCGAGGCCATTCTCCAGAAAATGTACTGTAATTTTTTCTCTGAAATATGGAGGCACCAGAAGAACCAGCAAACTTTTATAAAGAAAATGATATGTTATTTTTGTTGCAGATGGATCACAATATACTACATTTAACAAAATTGATTGCACATTTTTCCTTTTTTTTTAAATAGTATAAGAATGTTGTTTTCAACAACATAAGGATATCACATTTGAATTTCAAGAAACAAATTTGTATTAGAGAAGAGAAAAACTCTGCTTGTGCCTCTGACAAGTTTATTGTTCAATGAAGGAAACAATAATACATTAAAACTATGAGAGAAATGCTTATAAAGGCTTGAATTTCTGGAAAAAAAAATTCTGCTTCAATAACCTTAACACTCCATTCATCCAATATGGAACACAATATGCTACATTCATCAAAATTCACTGTACATTTTTCTTTTTCTTTCTTAAATAATACTAGTATGACATTTTCAACAACAAAAATACAGCATATTTGAATTTCAAGAAACAAATTTTCAGCAGAGAACATAAAAACTCTATGTGTGCCTCCAACAAGTTTATTGTTGAATGAAGATAACTAACAATACATTAAAACTAGGAGAAAAATTTCTTTAAAAGTCTCAATTTCAAAAAGAAAAATTCTTCTTCAAGAACCTCAACTCTACATTCATCAAAAAAATAACACAAAGGAAAAGGAAATTTTTAATAAACCATATGTCTACATCTCCACACAGTTCCTTCCAACTACCTTCACCTAGAATGATCTAATAGTTGAACATCCTCTAATCATCTAACATATAATCCAAAGACATAAAGTGATGCCTGACAACTTAGCTATTATAGGTAAGTGGGTGTCTCTTGAATAATGAATCTTGTCAAAGAGAACTTCAGAAAAGGAAGATACAAGTATCATGCTCAACTTTTCTATCTACAAAACAAATAGAATCTCATATAAGAAATTAAATCTTAATAAAAACCATACATTACATTCAAAACTACAAAATATAGCTATCATGCTCAAAATTGCAATGCAAAGTAAACCTTATAAAAAAGTTTAGATATTTATAGAATACAATTAAATCTGAGCAACACACTATACGAACGATTTCTTAACCATTCAATAAACTCCACCAATAGGAAGCATGCTTATCTAAGGGCACTAATTGTTTACTAAAATATGATACATGCTAGTGTTGGTATAAGGAATTACTAGAGGATGGCGGATTTGTAATTTATGATTTACTTTCAATTTTCTCATTTTTGAATATTTTATTACATATTCCCTTTATCGTTGGTTATTTATGAGAGAATTCATTCAAAAATATATAAGAAGTAGGTCATGAGCATTCATATGTTCCATAATAGTTCTTAAGATCAACACATACACACATAGACACATGTATTTTAATGTGGAAACCCAAAGGGTAAAAAACACCAATTTGTTGTTGTTGTAAGATGTAAATCAAACACCCACTTAATTACATCATTTTTTTCATGAGCAGCCACTCACTGGAGACACAAACCCCCTTGGGATAGCAAGCACCAAATTTCCAAGAGGTAACAATCTCTTTGCACGCAGGCCACCACCTACTGTTGCCATTGCTATACTATTTCATACAATTTTCAAATTGAAAACAGAGACATTTACAAATAAGAAAAATACCAATCCATTGAGTCACTAAATTTCCTTCTGCTCTTGATCCTCGATGAATCACTGACTCCATCAGTCTTGCACAACCTCTCCTTTTATACTCTTCTCAACATAATATATTTTCATCACTCTATTGTCTCACAACTCATTCTTTGATGCTCCTCTCTCAGCTCAGACTCTATGCTCTCTCTCACACACAACACTCCCGCTACTCTCATCACACAACAAATTCAACAATATTATGTTTGCTCTATCTTTGTCTAGGACTTCGGATAGTTTTGTTCCACTATTGTGTACTACATAGTCTTTTCCCTTTCATTGGTGCATGGACCACTCAATTGTTTCTGCGTGTGACACACATTGCTTCCTTTGCATCTTCCCATTGAATTCTATCATAGAATAAATCACAGGACTGAATCCTGAGCACTTCTTACTAAGAAATAAATTCTCAATCCACCTGCATACTCCAATCAGGCTCTCCATGCTTATTCGTGGCTTTTAAGGCCTAGAATGTACTTCGGAATGACTTCTCTGCACTCTATATAATTCACTGAGGCGTGCATCATAATATCAGAGGCTTCTTACTTCACGGCTCAAGACAAACTTCATTCAAATCAAACTGTGCATTCGTGGTCCTTGTTGTCTTGACCAAGTGATCTCTATTGTCGCCATTAATTTCATGAACCAACTCTGTTGTGCACGTATTTACTTCCCTTTTGACCCATTCATCCTTGAATACACCTAGGTGTTGTAATATCAGAGTCCTCACTCCATAGAGTTACGCCATCGGAGCACGCCATATCATAAATTTCAAAGGAAAAATGTTATGATATTGCACTTCCCCAGTATCATTGGTTCCCTTTTCCTTTAGATCCTTTAGAACTTCTTTCCCATGGGATCGTGAGCTGTGATTAGGGCCTTAACGGTTAGGTCCTAAGTCCTTCAAGCTCCTACTCGGGGACACTCTCCCTTTGTATTTTCTCTGCGCTTTTGGTTTTCTAGACATACCCACGACCAAGCGCCAACATTACATCGAAGCCCCTCTATCGTAACTTTATTCATAAGGAATTTACGAAGAAGTTATGAGATACATCATCTCTGATATTATGTTATCTGATATGACATCATGGTTTCTTCTTCACTCTATGTGGCGACTCCATAGTGATGGCATGTGTCACTCAGATTTGTCCCACTAGGCCACCCAATAATGTTGAATTTGTCTGCCACATGTCCTATCGTACTGCCACGTCATGCTGACATCATTTTCCACTTCATATTCTCAGATTCAATATCATGCTGCCATGTATCCTATCAGAGGAGAGAGAAGATAACGCACCATACCTTGGTTTCACCGCAAAATCCTTTGTTAATTTCCCTTCAAAATTTATCAGCTTTTTTACCACTTATCGAGCATGTAGGATATCGTAACTTATTAAGCACTTATGTTAATAACTTCCAATATTCCGATGTTTCAATATCCTGGTCCTTCCATATTCAGATATCTTGTACCTCTAATAAATCTTTCTTCGATGCTCCAATATGTTGAACTTCTAATGTTCCGATATCTCGGACCTCTGATATGCCAATGTGCTCTGAGGTTCCAATGTGACAATATTCGTTGATCTCTGATACCCAATATCTCAGACCTTCGATAAAGCCTACTCTGATGCTCTGATATGCTAAACCTTCAATGTTCAGATATGTTGGACATTCGATATCTGATATCTCGAGGTCTTGATGCTCTGGCCTCCGATATTTTATCTTTCTCAATATTTCAATTCCCTAGACATCGATAGACCATATATTTCTATCTAGGGGTCTATTTTTGAACTTCTACGTATCGTTGGAAAGATCTTCTAGATAATTTTCCAATGGATAGGGTTTGATGTAGGCTTTGAGCACATTTTTTTCCTTTGAGGTGACTCCAAACACTTTTCCACACTCTTCTTGTTGACCCTTCTTCTTGTGCTTGAAATGCTAACATCCCAACCACCATAGTCATCATTTAATGCATTTTCAATAAGCTTGCTGCTATGATGATTCTCTACTAGAAGCCTACAGTTATAATGCATCACCATTGATTCTCATTGACATCAATTCCAACACTAACACAACTACCGATTGTCCAACAATATCCACCTCTAGAATTAATGGAAACACCATAAGCTCCCCCTCAGGCTAAGCATGGAATTCTTTGATACTCTTCTCCCCCTTTGTCATCAATGGAAAATATTACTAATTGACTACTCCCGCTGAACCATTGCAGTCTACTCTCTCATGAGTCCTACATGCTGAGTAGTTGCCACCCCTTACCAAAATGAAGTTATTTGGAGGGAGGAGACACAACTCCTATCTATTTCCTAAGGTATTCAAATGGTTTTCCTGCCAGTGAATTGGTAAATATATCTATCAATTTATCTTTAGTGGCCACATATTCAAGTTTGACAATATTGGCTACAACTTGTTCCCTCCAGAAATGGAACTTGATAGGAATATGCTTAGTTTTTTAATGCATCACTGGATTTTTGGAGATGCTAATGGCACTTGTGCTATCACACATTATTGGAATGGGATCAGTCATCTCTACCTGAATATCTTTTAAATTTTTATTCATCCATATAATCTATGTGAAACTGGTAGCAACAACTATATATTCTACTTCAGCAGTCGACAAATAAATGGAGGTTTGTTTCTTGTTGACCCAAGGTACCAAGATTTTTCCGACAAAGAAGGTTCCACCAGAAGTACTTTTCCTATCATCAATGTTTCCATCCCAATTTGCATCAGTATAGCCCTTCAACTTGAATTCTTTTCTTTTATCATACCACATTCCATAATTTATCATCCCTTGAAGGTGTTTTAAAATCCTTTTGACAACAACAACATGAATTTCACGCGGAAAAGCCTGAAATATGGCCACCACTCCCACAACCTGCATGATATCTAGCCTTGACGTTGTAAAATAAACAAGTTTCCTATGATGGATCTGTATTTTGTTTGATTTTCCACAGGTGTTTCATCTTCTTTGGACTATTTGTAACCTATAACCATGGGTGTGCATACTGTTTTTCAACTTTCCAACCCAAAATTTTTTAGAGTTTCTTAGAGGTATTCGGATTGGTAGATAAACACTCCTTTCTAAGATTGAGATATTTTCAATCCCAAGAAGAAATACAACTCTCCAATAATGGACATTTCAAACTCCATTTACATACATTTTGTAAATCAATGCCCCAGTTGTTCCATGTTGCTGCCAAAGATTATGTCATCCACATACACCACTATAATCAGTAGATGGTCACCTTTAACCTTTATGTATAAATTACTATCCACAATGCCCTTTATAAAACCTTGCTACTGAAGGTATTTATCCATCCTCT
The DNA here is from genome assembly GCA_034641835.2 of Pinus albicaulis. Classification (NCBI taxonomy): domain Eukaryota; kingdom Viridiplantae; phylum Streptophyta; class Pinopsida; order Pinales; family Pinaceae; genus Pinus; species Pinus albicaulis. Next base: position 1,443,778,415 of record CM076584.1, on the reverse strand, counting down.
CATACCATGCTCTCAGAGCTTGTTTGAGTCCATATAGATTTTTTTCAGTGTGTACACAAACCCTTCCTATGTGGTAAGCATAAAACCTTTTGGATGCTCAATGTAAACTTCTTCCTCTATATTTCCATTGAGGAATGCCAAATTCTCATCCATTTGATATACCTTGATGTTCTTGTGACTGGAAAAGGATAGAAAAATTCTGATTGATTCTAGTCTAGCCACTGGTGCAAAGGTCTCCTCGAAATATATTCCCTCTATCTAGGAATATCCTTTGCAAACTAAATGAGCCTTATTTTTTATTATTTAACCTTGTTAATTAATTTTGTTTTTGAAAACACATTTGGTTCCAATGACATTTTTCTCTCTATGTCTTGGAACCATCTCTCAAGTATCATTCTTTATAATTTGTTCAAGTTATTCATTCATTGATTTCACCTAGAATTTGTCCTCACAAGCTTGATTGAGATTCTTGGGTTCAATCTGTGGTAGCAGACCCAGATTTGTGCAGATTGGACTTCCAATAAGTTTCCTTCAAGTTTTAACACCATGTCTTTGGCCTCCCAATATTTGACTTTCAGGATGCTCTTTTGGTACATACATGGAGGGTGTCTTTGGCCTTGAGGTTGTGTTTGAATTCTCATGTTCACAATCTAATACTGTTTCTTCTTGGTCTGAGCCTCCCATCTATGAATTTTCTTCATCATCAGATTTTATCTATTCTCTAGAGGATTCAGGTTCTACACCCACCCCATCCATTATTACATCAAATAAATCCTCAATATTCTTTTCCCGCTTGTTGTAACATTTAAATCCTTTTCTCTGAATAGAGTACCTCAGTAAGATTCCCTCATTAGCATGAGAATAAAAATTTCCAAGATTCTTATCATTTCTTTTGATGAAGCACTTGCTTCCAAATACCTTAACATGTTTAATTGACTGTAATATCCCAAAATAGGGATTGCACAGCAAGCCTGCTGAAATAATGCACCTTTGGGAAATCTATGCAAAAAAATGAGTTTGAAGCTATTGGATCCCTTAGATCAACTTATATAATATCTAAATCCAAAAGGAGAGCAAAAAAAAATCAAACTAGGCGGGTTAAGCAGATCTCCCACAACCTAGTCTAGCTGAAAATCACCCAAATAGAGGGGCTGCGGCTATATGCAAGACTGCTTCAAAAAATAACGCAGTTCCACTGAAGCAAAGCAGTAGGCTAATATGGAGGTTCAAATATCAGATGTATAATAGAAAATCAGATTTACATTACAGCCCATTCATTTTACAAGAGAAATAATGAGACTATACAGGAAAAATCCTCAGAAATGAGGTGCTACAACCATAAGAAAAGTCTGCAGAAACTTGACAGCGTTATTTTAAGGGGTTGAAGTAGCAGTATATTAATACTTAGATCTAGAGTAGATCTGTACATAAAAATTTATATCTAATTCAGATCTGTGTACAAGAAAAGCTCATCTATACAATCCCCTTAGGGTTTTGTGCAAAACATGAAGCACAGAGAGTAGATCTGAGATCTAGAGTTGCAGATCTTCAGAAATATTCAGAAATTACTGAATCATATAATGGAACAGAAGATAAAATCTAAAACAAACATGGATTGGTTCGCCAATCTGTTAAGTCCCTATATTAATAGTGTAGCCCCTTATTATGTTAGTGTAGCCCCCCTTATTGTTATTATTGTACCCCTGTAACCCCCATATTGTTATTATTGTGCCCTTACATTATTATTGTTAGGTCGGCTAGGATTACATTGTGGCCCCACCAGGATTATATTATGGCCCCATGGACTCCTATATATAGAAGGAGGTTTTGTTCATTTGTATCATCCAAGAATTGTGCATTTATGTAATGTATTGGAGGTTGCCCCCTCGAAGTGGCTTATTTCTAAGGCGTTGATATTTCTTTTCTTCTATTTTTGAAGCTGGTTACACAACATTTGGTATCAGAGCTTGGGATTCTAGGGTTTCGCTGCTCCAAACAGGTCATCGTGGCATTTTCGTTATAACTTTTTCTCTACGAAATATCAGAAGCTTAAATTTTTAGGGTGCGAAGCAGAAATCCTGAGGAAGATTGTCTAAAAATTTCAGAGCTTAGTTCGCAACATTTTCGGAGATATCATCTGTGGAAGTTAGGTATTTTTTCAAGCTCCTAAACAGGTCATCGTGGCATTTTCGCTATAAATTTTTTTCTACGAAGGTTCAGAATCTTAAATTTGTATGGTACGAAGCTGAAATCCTGGGGAAATTCGTCAAAAAATTTCAGAGCTTGGTTCGCAATATTTTTGGAGATATGATCTGTGGAAGGTAGTGCTTTTTCAGGCTCCTAAATTGCATCTCAAAGAGGTGATCGTGGGAAAAGTTCAATAGCTCTCTCTCTGGGCAGTGGATTTGAGTGCCGTAAAAATTTGTTGCAAGTACACGGACTGTAGTTTCTTGGCTATCAATTTCAGAGACAAAGGACGAAACAGTGACACGTGGCAAGTCCTACAAGTGTGCTCTACTGAACCAGTCCAAAATTAGGTCATTGTGGGAGATTGGACACAACTTTGTCTTGGGGAATCAAAATTAGATCAGACCTGTGGAATTTGAAAGAAGCTTCAGAGGGCTACTAGAGAGCTGAATTTCAGATATTTAAGATTTTCAATTACAGATATAATCCAATTTCAATATCGAGCTCCTCAAAAGCAAGAAAAAGGTGTGTATGGTTTTTTCCGAATTGCATAAGTCTTGTTTGAAGAATCAAGTTGAATTGATTCCAAGGGAATATTGAAGAATTTTTGTCAGTAATGGGTTCTATTATGCCTCCAAAAAATAATTCCATACTCATTAAGCCCTCAGAAAGCTATACTATGACGCATGAGGAGGAAGAACTGCAATATGAGATATCAAAATTACGGTACCAAGTGCAAAAAATTTCGATCTTACGAAGAGAAACCGAAGATGACATAGATGGTTTAAAAGCAGAAATGGAGGCTATGTTGGATGGTTTGAAGGATCAAATAATAGCTAATATGGATGATAAATTAGTGGAATATCACAGCGAGCATCAACAACAAGTTCTCCAACTCTCAAAGGATAACCCAACTTTGGTGCAGAATCTAATGAAACAACAGGAAGATCAACATCACATCGAAAGAAGTTATGAAGCAGTCATAGAAACAAGAACTCGACAAGTACAATCAATTTCAGAGTATCTCAGCAAGTGGAAGAACTTTCCTGTAGAATATTTCACATGGGAGGATGAAAATTTTATACAGAAGCATCAAGAAATAATCAAGCGTTGAGGACAACACTTGTTTGAAGGAGAGGGGCATGTTAAGTCCCTATATTAATAGTGTAGCCCCTTATTATGTTAGTGTAGCCCCCCTTATTGTTATTATTGTACCCCAGTAACCCCCATATTGTTATTATTGTGCCCTTACATTATTATTGTTAGGTCGGCTAGGATTACATTGTGGCCCCACTAGGATTATATTATGGCCCCATGGACTCCTATATATAGAAGGAGGTTTTGTTCATTTGTATCATCCAAGAATTGTTCATTTATGTAATGTATTGGAGGTTTCCCCCTCGAAGTGGCTCATTTCTAAGGCGTTCATATCTCTTTTCTTCTATTTTTGGAGCTGGTTACACAACACAATCCATGGATCACCACAGTGAGAGGGAAGATCCTAACACCGGAGATCTCTCCTCCAATATGCAGACAAAACACCCTGCAACTGCAACCTTGCAAATAACGCAGTTCGGGGAGAGGAAATGCACTATAGACTCTGAGAATGATTTGGCCTGATTGCAAAGTCTGGATCTAAAGCTCAATCAGCTAATGCACTCTTCCAGGAGGTTAAAAGACACACTCACTGAGAAGAGGTACTAGTAAAATCTAGATCTAAGCAGATCTAGTGTCTTCCACTTGCTGCAACTCACAAGGACAACCCAACCCTCAACAGGATCAGCGTTGTAGGTGTAAGGCGAAGCTTGGCCCAAGCCTGATAGTGGACAAGATGGAACAAGTCTCAACCAAGATCTACTCAAGGAAGGAGGTGGGAATCCTAAACAGGAAAACCTAGAGAGGAGTGTCTAAACAGAAAATACCTTAAGAAAATAATATCTTCAACAACCCCTTCATGTTGTTCTCCTCTTCCTTTTATAAGATTGGAGTCTTGTCAAAACCCTAAACCACTTCATTAGTTTAGCCCCTTTCACATGTAGAACCTCCATCTAGAACTGTGATGTGCCTCAAGGAGGTTCAATGCATCTAGACTGCGCTGTAGATATGGTCAAGGTTGACTTGGTCAAGTGATCAACCTCTTTCACATCAAGTGTATTTTATAAAATGGCCTAGATTTAGCCATGTTCACATTGGGTATTGATTTATTTTGTTATTTTCAGGAGTTTTACATGTCCTCCTTTACATTTTATTCATCAACATGAAATGCAAAACAAAACAAGGCAAAATAGAATATTCCCATTAGCTTGGGCTAATTGGGAATATTACATTGACATAGGTATTCCCTTCAACAACTCATAGGAATTTTTATTACTATTAGGCCTAATTTGAGTTTTCTTTGATATATATATTTTCACTTGTGTTGCTTCTCCCCAGAAGGTGTGTGACATGTTTTTTTCATCCAACATTGCTCTGGCCATTTCCTGAACCATCCCGTTCTTCCTTTCCACCACTCCATTTTGTTGTGGAGTTCTAGCTAGTGAGTACTGCCTTTTTATTCCATGCTCTTCACATAATTCCTCAAACTCTTATGAGGTGTACTCTCCTCCTCTTTCTGATCTTAACAATTTTATCTTTAAGTCTCTCATTTTCTACTTGAGCCTTAAACTTATTGAAATGATTGATTTCTTCCAAATTTTCTCCTAGAAGCACAATCCAAGTGGCCCTGGTGAAATCATCAATGAGAAGCATGAAGTACCTTTCTCCTTTTAAGGTCTTTTCTCTAGTTGGGCCACATATGTTGGTGTGAATGAGCACTAGAGGTCTCGATGAGGAAAAATATTTTGCCTTGAAATTAGTCATGGTTTGTTTGCGAAAATGACATGACTTACAGATTGAGTTATCGGGGTTTGACAGTCTTGGTAATCCTTTCATGGCTCCCATATTTCTAACTTTTACCAAACTGTCAAAATTCATATTCCCTAGCCTCTTGTGCCATAATTGTGCTTCACTTTTTTTTATTAAATAGAAGTTGGCCCTATAATCGTCAAAAAAATATACATTATTGTGGGTTCTGATTTCCCTTCCCCCAAATTTTCCATTCTTCATGTTATGTATCTCATGGTCTTTCGATAGAAAGGTCACATCATAGCCATTATCACACACTTGGCTAACACTAAGCAGATTGTGCTTGAGACCTTCTACATATAACACATTTTGTGCTTTTGTCTTTGGATCAAGACTAACTACACCTTTACCCTTGATTCTTAATGGAGCATTGTTTCCAAAAGTGACATTGTTACCTCTGTCCTTTTACCTTACGAAAAAAAATTTCTTTTTTCCCCAGTCATATGTTTGGAACAACCAATATGCGCATACCATTTGATTTCTTGATTATTAGCTAATAAGGTGAGTCCACATTCCATGCTCTTTTCATTTTTTTGCTTACAGCTCCCCTTATCCTTCTAGATAGATGACTTTTTGACATTTTGGGACTTAGAAAGCTATTCAAACTCGCATCTGCACTCACTCGCTTTGTGCCCAAAATTATTATATTTCAAGCATTAAACTTCACTTGGCAAGGGAGAGAAGAAATTCTAATTTCTAAGAGAAGATTTTAGAGATTTAAAATTCTAATATTTATTATATCTGGGATTTTAATCTCATTGAACTTTGGTCATTCTACAATCAACATATTTGTGTCCAAAGATATGACACTTATAACAATGATCATAAAATAAATAGGCATGCATATCGTTGAAAATATTACGTTTTTGTGCATGACAGTACCTTGGATGTTTGGTTGATTGATTCATTATCCATTTATGATCTCCTCTTTTTCCTTCCTCCTTTTTATTTTCATTGACTTTCTCTCAATGTTTATTTTCATATCCCTGTGATAGTTTGAATCCTACAGACTTGAAGTTCATTTTCATCATGGAAGAATATTGTTCTCGTGAGTATCCTAAACCTGTTCTTATTCCTGTGGGACTTTGTTTATTTGAAATTTGATCTATTTTTCTTTTTCCATTAGCGAACTTCTCATTTATACCTTTCTCGATCTTCCTTCCCTCTATAGCCACTCTTAGAGAGATAAGCTTTGCCTCACGACATTGACAGATATCTTCCCATTAATGGTTCAGATCTTGAACTACTTCTTTCCTTATGCTTTGCTTCTTCTAGTTTAAATTTCAAGGACATAATCTCATCCATGCATGTCCTTGAGATTGTTTATTTTCTTAACTTGAGCAACTCCTGTCTTAAATTCTTGTTCTCTTCTTCAAATTTCTCACATGCTCCTTGTTTTTCACCTAGAAGAAGAACCGACCTATTCTTGCTCTTAATAGCCTATTCAACTATTTCTATATGATTAAAAAAACTCCTTATTATTTGAGTTATACATTCCTTATTCAACATGTTGTAGTTGTTCATTTAGTAGCTTATTCTTCTTCCTTACTTTCTTTAACTCATCAAGGGCACTAATAAGTTCACCTTCAATGTAAACTACTCCTTCTTCTTCTTCCTCTTCAGATTTGATAATATTCTATATCTTGGAGCTTGTTCCGAAGGCCATAAGTAGAAATTTATCTGAGTCATCATCCAAAGAGTTTTCGCCATTTGATTTTGGTGTTGAGCTATCTTCTTTGAACTAGAAACCATTTTCTTGCTAGAACCTTTTCTTCTATTTTTTCTTATACTTGTTCCCCATTTTTTGATCTTCTTTTTCAGTACTTTATTTGTAGGTGCATTTGGATGAAAAATTTCCCACTCTTTTTCAATCAAATAATTTAAAGGGCATCTTTCCTTTAAATTTTCCTGAGCCACACTTTAGTTTCCTCTCCAATTGACCCAACCCCTGATCAAATTCACAACTGGAGCACTCTTAATTTTTTTTTTTATCTCCTTGCCATTTTTGGACACTTTAAATGCTACATCCTTTCTTTCTGACTTCCCCTTTCCAACTCTCATCTCATAGGCAGTGATAGTACCATGCAACTGATCCATATTTATATCTTTCAAATTAGCCATTCCTTAATTAGTTGAGACTTTGGCATTAAATCTCATGGGTAGAGATCTTAATATCTTTTGTACAACCATTTTTCCTTGACTTGTTCACCTAGTCCTATAATCACATTGGTTACTTTATCATCCCTGAGGAACTATTATGAAATGCTCTCATCTTCACCCATATTAGGATCTCGAACCTCATTATGAAGGTTTTCATCCTGGCTTTCTTGACCTTGTCATCCCTATTACACAACATTTTGTCACCGTCCATGCAATCCCCATCCCGCACATTGGAGGACCATTTCTGTGACTTATATGTAGTGTGATTCCTTGCAAAAAATGTCATTGCATCCCTTGCTATGAGGAGAATATTTCCTCTGTTAACTATTCCTAGAACAGTCCATCAAAAACACATAATTTTGGGTCGACGCTAGCAGGTAGTTATGGCCTCGCACCAATAAGGGAAATTAGCACTAGGCCCCTTGCCCATTGGCACTCTATCTCAGTGGACTCCCCATGTCAAGATTTTTTTGGAAATTTTTTTAAATATGGAAGCGAAGTTTCCATTGCCAACCACTTCATGAGTGAGTTAGCATGGGTTGTTTGACTGAATAACGTCGAGCACCTTCCTTTGGCTTCTTGTTTCCTTAATTTGGGGAAACCTCCCAAAGGATAAGGCCTCCCTTCCACCATATGAGGGATCCCAACCTCTTCCTCTCCTTCTATAAATACATCTCTCTCACATAGATGGTGCTCGCTGAATGGTTTGGATAGCTAAACATTTTGGAGAATAGCTGAAACAGTCTGATATAGCTGGTGTGAGATAGAGCAGAGAGAGGCCCCATGTCGAGAGAGAGTCTAGGTTGATTTCCTCGCCAAGTCCAAATTCCCCGACGAATGCTCGAGATGTGTTTTGACTGGACCTGCTAAAGGAGGTTGCGACATCAAGGCTCATTTGGTTGTAATCTCTGTCTTTTTCTTAATTTATACATGATTTATGTTTTGGTTCTCGTCTTATGTTGATGTGATTAATCTTGCGCAATATGTTTAATTCTCCTTGACCAACTAGATATTTATGAATGTAAATATTTTTTGTATGCTGCTATCGTTCTCTAATACTTTTGCAGGCACCTAAGTAACATTGTTGAAGGACCGCAACCTGCTAGGACAAATATCAGGAGATTGCTACCACAGCTACGACAACTGCATTGGAACCAAGGGAGGACATCTATCCTGACTCAGTTCCATTCATTAACTAGGAATCAACGCATTAGCATGTCCTATTGCTACTAGACCCACCCTAGGGCTAGAGGGATTTCCTATGTTCGCAGAGGGGATTTACCTACACAGCAAGTTGGCGACTTTGCTGGGGATTAGTGTGTGTTTGTCGTCTCATTGTTTGTCGACCTTTTGGCTTATTGAGTCGACTTTGGTCGTTTCACTGTTTTTTTGCTTTACTTGACTTGCATGACTGTTTAAACCATCATGTTCAGTTCCAGAGTGTCAAGTCTGACCTATGCTTAGTGGTTTCATTTTTTCCCATGGTTTTCTAGCTCAGCACGGTTTTTCCTTGAACAGTCGTGCTGATTGGCGCATGTTGCTTTTGTTACAGGTGTGGCAACCCATGTTTAGCGTGGATTACAGCTAAACAGTCACCCCAAATCCTGTAGGATTTGATTTGACCTCTTTTCTGAGTTTTTGTCAGTGTTTCTTGGCTCTGGATTGGATTTTTTCCTTGCAATTGGTATATTGAGATTGTTTTGACTCTGTAGTCTCGGTCTTCTCAATTTTTTGTCCATCATCTTATCAGTGGAGTTTGTAGCCCTAGGGTTTCTAGGTGTCTCGTGTTGTTTGTTCAGCCCTCTCCTCACTGAGCCTTCTGAGTTATTTTCGAGTCACTTTGATCTTTGTCATTCCAATTCACTAAATAATTGTGTTAGTCTTCTCTTGATTATTCGTGTCTTTGGTTTGTTGGATGATCACTTTGGTTTTCGTTTGACGCTCCATTTCGTCACTTCGAGCATAGATTATATTGCTCGTTGGATCGTTTCGAAAGCCCTTTGTTTGCTTGGAAGCGTGCATCCTTGTTTTGAGTGTGTTTTATGTTTGTATTGCATAAATCTATTCATTTTAGATCGTTACATTCGTAGTTCTCAAAACTAGTATTAGTTATTATTTTAGTGTAATAGTGCATTATGTGCTTCATTCATCTAAAAGACAAAAATTTCATTCTTTCACTTAAATTAAATGTGAAAATGTTTTTTATAGTTTTTTCATTTTGTTGTATTAGATGCATTAGTGAAATTATTCTTATGTTTCAATTGATTGCTACGTTGTCATAGATTCTTATCCCTCTCTTAGCTAGCATTCATTGAATGGAAATGATGTTCTTTTGCATGTAGTGTGCATTTAGGAGTTCGAGATCACATTCGATAAGGCCTTGAAATTGAAACATTAATTCAAGATCAACCTTAAAATGAATTCAATCAACCTAATAAAGCAATGAAACCTAACACACATATTTTAGAGGTCTAGGCTAGAGACGTTTTCCGACGTCGTTAAACCTAGTAGTTTTCATTCACCATCTGGAATTAGACAGCACTAGTATGAACTTGTGCTCCCCATACGTTGAGTATATAAAGGGATACCCTCATAGGTTGCAATCCTTTATCCATAGGAAGCCGAGTCTATCGCCCTATAACTATGATACACCGAACACAGCATTCGGGGAGACTACCTGCACGTACGTTAAGTCCTTGGTCATTTCTCTTTCATTTGATCACCAAGGTGTATATGGTAGTTCACGGAAACTTGGTACACCCTCTTGCCTAGATTACTATAGTAGTCATTTTGATCTTTTCGTGACTCTCTAAAAGTGAAAATATCATCGAGCACTTGTCCTTTCATGCTCGTTTAATTTGAAAGTGAATAGAGTCATATTTTACCTATTTCTCGAATCTTAAAACATGAAACAACAAAGTTTTGTTTCAATGTCATAAAATTAATTGCCTACGATCACATGCCCATTAAATATTTTTTCCTGGATTGTTTTTAGTAGTTCCTTAGGATTTGATCTTCAAGCCTCGAATAGGCTATCTCGTTTTCTTCCTATTTTGAAACATTGTCTTAGTAGCGGAACCACCAGTTTCTTCATCCTCTTCACTACCTCCTAGTGGTAATCCTTTTCCTGAAGTTTCTTTGGAAACACCTCATTCCACTAGGTTTATCGAGTTTTGGCAGTCGTTCCTTCCGAGTATCTTGCCTCTCGCTACCCGGTCTCCTCCTGAACGATCAGTTGATATCAATTGGCAACCTCAGGGTGCTTGGTTTGGTTTTGGGAGTGAGGAATAATTCCCTCCTCTTACTTCAAGATCACTGCTATTAGTCGTTTCCCTACCTGTTATTCCTTGTCATCTTTTCAACGATCTTATAGCCTCGTCAGAAATTGATTCCTTGAGTCCTATTTGTAGTGAAGAGCTTCATGTTTCTACCAAATAGTATCAACTCTTCCCAAAATATTTTCCGTATGTCTCCATTCAACCTTCCCCTAAAACGGTGTCTCTTCCACCCAGGTTTCGTACTTTGGGTCAAATCTTTTCTAGTGTTGCATCCATGACAGAGTCCAGTACATTGACTCCCATAGTGATCTCATCTATTCCTGCATCAGGAACATCGCCTTCGACACCCATCTCATCGGCCATTGTTACCTATCTCAATCTGACCCACCATTTGTGTGACTTCATCTGCACCGGTTGTTAGAATCACTCAGTCGTCAGGGTCTGTTGTTGTTCGCAGGTATATCACTATCAATTCCACGACGCCGATTAGTCCCATCGTGAGTATACCATAGCCTCGCACAATGGAAATAAATCATACGTGCACTACACCTATGGTTTCTAATTCTATTCCTAGAGGTTATACTTTTGATGAGTATCTGTTGGATATTCAGCGACGGTATGCTCCCTCTCTGAATCCTCAGTAGCAGAATTCCACACCTCAGGGTTCTCAGTAGCCCCAAGCTTCTAGAAATCCCCCACATCATTATGATGTATACGGTAATATTGTCTATTTGCCTCCGATTGATCCCAATCAACCCGTTTACCAGCCGTGACAACCCTCGGACCAGCAAGAACAACCCTTACAAGGACAACCTTCGGTCCAACAGGGATAACCCTTTGGTCCATAGGGACAACCTTACGGTCCACAAGGACGAACCTTACAGGGAAAAACTTCAGCCCAGCAAGGAAAACCCTACGGTCCTTCTAGTCAACCTCAATTTCAACTAGGAGCATCTTATGTTCCTGGGGGAAAATCTATCCACCATGGGGACAACCTTTTGTGCAACAGCAGCAACCTTATGTTCAACAAGGCCAAGCTTTTGTACAACAAGAAAAACCCTATGGTCCTACGCCAAGTCAACCTAGTTTTCAGGGGCAACCTAGCCCATCGCAACCATTCGGCCAACCTCTTCCACAACAGCAACCCGGTGGCCCTCACTATCCAGGCCAACCTGCTCCGTAGGGACAGCCTGCCCAACCTCAGTATCCGGGCCAACCTGCCCCGCAGGGACAGCTTGTTCAACCTACTCCGTAAGGACAACCTGCTTAGCTTCAAGGCGCTACTTACCCTCCTCAAGTTCAATCTCAGGTAGTATATAGTGTGCCCCATGGTTTCACTTATTATCCTCAAGGTCAATCCCAAATGGTGTATAATCCACCTCAAGGAAATGCTTACATTCTACAACAAAACCCATATGTTTCTCAGCAAGGACCTCAGTGGTATGCTCAGAATTAGTATCTTGGTCCTCAACCCATGTATGGGTAGAACTATCAGGCTTATAAACCCTATGGACGAAATCCTCCGGGACAAAACATATGGGGGCACAATTTCTCTCAACCTGGGTGGAATGCTAATACTGGCCTTTATCAACGACTTGCAATGCCTTTTAATCCTCGATTGACTTTTCTCGCTACATTGGAACTGCCTGATGTGTCAAAATTAATGAATGATCCAATCCTTCATAACCCGTATTGGCCTCCAATTCCAACCAAAATTCTTGGGGATTGTCCCAAGTTTGAGGGCAAGTTCGGAGAAGACCCACAAGTGCATGTTATGACATACCATCTTTGGTGTTCCTCTAACTCTTGGGTTGTCGATTCTATCCAACTTTGTCTTTTCCAACAAACTCTTACTGGTGCCACTGCCAAGTGGTAAATCGAGTTATCTCGTGGTGTCTTCCAAGATTTCAATTCTTTAGCCATGGTGTTTCTCACACACTTTTAGTTACTGGTTCGGTATAAAACCGGGACGTACCTCATCACATCCTTGAAACAAGATTGAGCTACTCATATCTCAGATCATATTCATGAATGGAGGCGTCATTGTCATTTGATCAAGTTTGAAATTCCTGACCAGCTTCTAACTGATTAGTTTACTACCTCCTTCATCACTTCTATTGCTAAGGAAATTGCTATGGGGGCATGCGTTACTGAGGAACAGGTTATTGCTCATGCCCAGTACCTTGATCTTGTGTAATCTCACTCTGGCACATTGTACGATCTCTTGCCTGATGCTCCTTGACCTGGAACTTCCAAAGCACTGACGACGCCATCAGTTGATGGTATCATCTGTTCCGTGTCTCAGAATTCTCGGAAGTCTCCTCCTCCGAATCCTAGGAAGAAAAAATCCACTCCTTCCAATGATATTGTTTCTCAGCCGACCCCGAATTCTTGTAAAACTAGGGAATTAAATGCCATTCAGGCCAATCCAGAGGATAAAAATTCCAAGGGTAAAAGGAAGGGTACAGGTAAGGCCAAAGACGATACCCCGAAACAGGATTCTCAGAAATCTCGTGCTGATGATGGTTCACAGCGTAAACCGAAGTATCCTTTCTTGATTTGTGACGAAGAAAAATACACCAAGGACTGTCCTCGACGGGCCGAAGTGATTCGATTGCTCAAAAGCACTCAAGGAACTCCAGTTTTTCTCAAAGAACCGTTTCCGTCACAACAGACTCAGTTGGTAGAGAAACCTCAGTCCTCTGCCCCATTTGGCTCATAGGTTTTCATGATGAATGGTTCTGCATCTATTTCCATAGCTAGCCAGTCGAAATATTATATCAAACCACATCAGGAAATGGGGAAAGAGATCATTGATGGTCCTCCTCCTCTGCATGCTTCTGTCCCTCTTCAGATTAAAAGGCCTAGTACTGAGCCCATTGTATGACCACCTTCTAAAGGTGTACTCCATTAGACTTCTTATAATCCTAATGCCTGCGCTGCTCAACATTACAGTATTGTTGAGGATTTGGCTCAGGCACCATCTACTATGTCTGCATTAGAGGTACTTCAGAGTTTTCCATCTCAATGGAAGGATTTTTTATCTGCCATTGGTGGGGTTGATCCTACTGATTCGAGCCTTATCACTTTCGACTTGGAGAATTTCATCCCACATCTCCCTCACCAGCTTGTGCTCATTATCCAAGTTGGATTTAATGCATTGAATATCCATCAAATGGTGGTGGAAGAGGGTGTGTCTACGTGCATCATGTCATATGCCTGCTGGAAAGCCATCGGTCCTCCAACTCTGAATTCATCTCCAAATGCTCTAGAATCATTTGATGGAAGGGAATCTAAACCTCTTTGTGTTCTCACTAGTTTACTGATTACTCTAAAATGGAAAAAATTCAACGTCGAGGTTGAAGTAGTTGATGCCAAGCTCAATCTTCTCCTCGGTCGCAGTTGGACTCAAACCATGTTGTGTGTTCCTTCCATTCTCTTTCGTGTTTTTCGATTTCTACACGAAGGAAATGTCATTATTATCGATCATTTGTATTTCTTCACTTCTTCATCTTCCAAGAGCAACGTTCTGTACTAGATCAAATTCCTATGCCTTACAGGAGCATCAGGTCGGGTCTCTTCAAATATCCTGCCCTCATGGGTATTTTTAATTTTCCTCCGCCGAACAATGTTCAGGTTAATATGATCTCTAGGTCTTCTGATCCTTGGATCATCCCTTCACCCAAGAAGATTGATTCATTTGGAGATTAAATGTCGTTAATTCTGATCGAGATTGATTATTGTGAACTTATTTTGGCTTTGGATACTCTGCCTCATGATCATGATCCTTTAGGCATGTCTCTTGATACTTATTCTCAATCCCCTTGTCTCGACGATTCGGATTCGCCCAATTCCTTGAGAGAGATATTTCCCTCTGATGACACCATCATGGAAACTATGTCTCTTGAGGATCCTCCTTTGGATGATATTCATCATAATTCATCATTCATGCCTGGCCTTGGGGCCATGTCTACATGTCTCGAGAGGGTTGCTTCTCAGGCTCCTTCTCCTCCGCTTCAAATTCCTATACTGACACATGAAGTCTTTGTGGATGGTAACTTGAGAAAGATTACATAGACGATGTCTAGCGACATCTCTGTTAAACTGAGGGTTGTCGAGAACATCCATATTTGGGTGACCTATTCTCCCAATGAGGTTCAGTTCTATACTAGTCTCTTCCACAACTTTCGCGACGTTTTAGCATGGTCTTACGAAGAGATGCCCGGCATCGATCCAAGTATAGTGGTGCATGAAATTCATACCTATATTAGTGCGAAGCCTATTCGTCATTGTCTTTGTCCTATGCACCCTAGAAAGGCTACCGCTATTAAGGGAGAAGTTGAGAAACTTCTTAAATTTGGTTTTATCTATTTGATTCCCTTGACAGAATGGGTTTCCAATATTGTTCCTGTAGATAAGAAACAGGGTGTCATTCTTGTCTGTGTTGAATACCGTGACATTAATCATGCTTTCCCTAAGGATAATTATTCCACTCCTTTTATTGATCAAATCATTAATGACTGTGCTGGGAGTGAGATTTTTTCCCTTATGGACGGGTTTTCTGGGTACAACCAGATTAACATTCTTTCGACTAATTAACATAAGACCACCTTTAACTATCCTTGGGGGACTTTCTCTTATAAAAACCTCCCTTTCAGTCTCAAAAATGTTGGGGCTACATCTCAGTTTTCAATGTCATATGATTTCCACGATATCAAGTGCATTGTTCAACCTTATCTGGATGACCTTCCGACTCATTCGGCTAAGCGTAAAGACCATCCTCATCATCTACGTCAGATTTTTCTTCGGTATCGATGCTATAACATCTAGCTCAATATGCATAAGTGAATATTATGCGTTGATTCCAGTAGAATCTTAGGGTTTATCATTTCAAAAGATGGGATTCGTCTCGATCCACTCAAAGTTGAAGTTATTGTTAATCTTCCCTCTCCTTCCTCCTTACATCAACTGCAAAGTCTGTAGGGGAAAGCTTATTTTCTATGCCATTTTATACCTAAATATGTCGAAGTGGCCAAAGGATTTACTTGATTACCGAAGCAAGGCGTCCCGTTCCTCTGGGATGAGATCGCCCAAAATCCTTTTGATGCACTAAAGAATTTGCTCTTCAATGCTCCTCTGTTGCGTCCTCCAAATTATCATCGCAATTACTCCCTCTATTTGGTTGCCACGTTTAGCACGATTGCCATGGTTTTGGTGCAAGATGATGATGATGGTGACGAGAATGTCATTTATTATCTGTCTCGTAACCTTCTCAATACTGAGACGTGATATGCACATGTCAAGAAGTTGGGATTGGCTGTCGTTCAAGCTCTTCAACGTTTTTTTCACTACATCCTATTGCGCACAGTGACTGTGATTTCTAATTTCAGCCCTATGACTTACATATTGACTCGTCAATTGCTGGCAGGCAAGTAATTGAAGTGGATTTTCATCCTCCAAGAGTTCGATTTAGAGTTCACTACCGCCAAGTCGAAGAATTCATTATTCTTCACCAATTTCATCTGCTCTGTCCCTTCCGATTCTGCTTCGTCTAGTTCTGAGGAATGCATTCCAGAAGACACGCTTTTTTTGATTAGCACCCTTGATCCTTGGTACGGTGATATCATCGTATATCTTCAGAATTCCACCTTCTGATTTGAGCTGAAAAAGGATGCCCGTCAACGCATCCTTCATCAATCACAACCCTATCGCATAGTTGGAGATACACTCTACCGCATCGGAGTTGATTCCATTCTCTGCCGGTGTTTGACTCTCGAGGAGGCTGAAAAGGCCCTGAATGATTGTCACAGTGGCGCCTGTGGTGGTCACATGTATGGATATGCTACTACAAAAAATATTCTTCGTTCTGGGTATTTTTGGCCCACCATATTTAAATACTACATCATTTTTTTCCATAAGTGCCATGATTTCCATATCTATCTATGCAAGAGGCATGCGCCGCCTTCCCATCTTCACCCTATTATTATTATTGGTCCCTTTGTGAAGTGGGGCATAGATTTTATGATGTTCAACCCTCACTCAGCTGGGGGGCATGCTTATATCATCGTAGCCATGGACTACTTCACCAAATGGGCCCGAAGCAATGCCTACACTCACAGCTGATGGTAAGACAACAGCACAGTTTCTATTCAATCATGTCATTTCTAGGTTTGGTGTCCCTCAAGCCATTGTTACCGATCATGGTTCCTATTTTTGGCATTACATGGTGACAGAGTTGACTTTCAAGTTGGTTATGCATCACGATAGCTCAACGTCGTACTACCCTCGGGCCAATGGCCAAGTTGAAGCCGTGAACGAAGTTCTCGTCACTATGCTTCAACGTACAATTGGGATGCACAAATAAAACTAGCATCTCATGTTGTTTTCGTCTCTCTGGGCTTACCAAACTCAAAGCATGATCGGATTCACCTTATCTAAATGTCTACGGTCTAGAAGCTACCCTTCTGATTGAATGAGAAATACCTTCGCTCAATCTAGCTATTGAATTACTGCTGAATACTTTTCCTGAAGAAGAGTGTCTTTTATATTTAGAAAGGCTTGATGAAACTCACCGCTTTTCTTCTATGTTCATATAAGCATAGAAAAAGCGAGTCAAAGCTCATTTTGACCAGTTGGTTTCTCCTCGTTCCTTTAGAGAAGGATACCACTTCCTCCTGTATCACCAAGGTCACGATAAGCTGGGGGTAGGAAAATTTCAACCCATGTGGAATGGGCCCTACATTTTTAAACGTGTTTTGCAGAATGGGGCTTATGAGCTTATTGATTATGAAGTTCATCCTCTAGATCAGCCCAGAAACAGGTTGTATCTAAAAAAGTACTATGCATGAGTCATTCGTGCATTTCTTTTGTACATAGGTGTTTTTTCTCATTTTTTGTACATTTTTGGCTTGGTATGCTTTGCGAGAATTTTCCTACTTATTGGATTGTTTCTTATTGCGTAGATGTCCATTAACCCTAATGTCAGTTTCATGGATGGTTCTTCCCACAGTACCCGGAACCTGTCTTCAAAAGCCTGGGTGATTTGTGATCCTGTTGGTCAGTTGATAGACCTTCAAGATATCTGTCTAGGATGAACCACAAACAATGTCACTGAATACAGTGTTGTTATTGAACTATTAACCGATACCATTGCTCTCGACATTCATACATTGATTGTTAGCCTAGACTCACAACTTGTTGTTCTTCAACTTAATGGACATTATTCTGTTAGAAACCCTCACATCTTAAGGTTGTATTCACGTGTTCATTTACTAGAAATATATCATGATTACATTACATATCAACATATTCCTAGACGAATGAATGCGTTAACTGATACTGAAGCTAATATTGTATTAGATAGACATTTGCGTAATTTTTAAAAATCATCATCACATGACAATATCCATATAGGAAAATAGATGTGTGTGTGTGTGTGTGTGTATATATATATGTCGAGTGTTTTCATCCATGTGCATCATAAGTTCAAAAAATATGTATGTTTCGGTTACATCCTGAGACATCATGTCTCTCAAAAAATATGCAGAAATAAATCCTAGGTGTCTAGTCGGCGTCACGCTGATGATAGCATGCCACTGCCCATACAATCCACCTTAGCAAGTGGTGAACATAGTTTGACACCCCTATAGTGTGTCTTTGGTATGCACAAGAAACATCATCGAATCACGCATAGTCCGAGATCCCACAGGAGATTCCCTCTAGGTTGCATATGATTTCCTCCTCCTCGCCTCCCTCACCATGAGGGGCCACATCAAAATCACGAGGAATCCTCTGCGCTATCGAGGACATACCTGCAGGTCCCTTTGGGCCAACATCTGAAATTACATGGATTAATGTCAGAGAATGAATAACAAAAAAAAATCAAAAATACTCATCAAAATAAAAAATGAGTCTTACCCAGTACTTCAACCCAATCCTCTCCTTCTCGGAGTGGGAGATCTACATCACCGGTGAAATTCTTGCTAGAGTAGGGTCATTCCTCCATGATGATCAGTTGTCGACGGAGCCACTCAAAGAACTCTAGTCTCCAAGACATCTGTTGACCACCCCTTGACCTTGGCATCAAAGTTGCCCAATGGACCATCCGTGGCTC
Source organism: Pinus albicaulis (assembly GCA_034641835.2). Lineage (NCBI taxonomy): Eukaryota > Viridiplantae > Streptophyta > Pinopsida > Pinales > Pinaceae > Pinus > Pinus albicaulis. The sequence goes on along the minus strand of CM076584.1, from coordinate 1,443,759,773 downwards.
CTGGGCTGGTGGTGTCGAAACTATTACCTCCTGACGTTGGAATATTGGTAACCATTCCAAGATGAAAGGTACTAATATGGACCCGTAGCCGAACTGCTTTAGCTTACCATTATTACATTTTGTCAACTGGTGTTTGATGTTGATTGTTACTGCCTCTACCCAGTTATAGATTGTTGGTGCCATGCAATCCACTACAAGAAGTAATTGTGTTTTTTTGGCCTCATGCGGAGCCTAAACTCCTACATCTCGCGTGATGGTGTGAAACACTACTTTGAGTGCCAGATCGGGGATGGTTTGGATATCCACCTTCCCACTTTTGGATCCTTTTCGTGATCCTCGGCACACTCTGTCAATAACCATACCCATGCTTTCCATTGTGGGCCGAGTACTGATCAGGATTGGTACTACCCTCCTCTGTGACAATTCAGTTATGAAATAGATATTTGAGACCTCAGTCTCAAGTTCTTGGTCATGAATAATGAATTTTTCCTGATCAATGTCCCAGACACTGATCAATTACTACAATAGCTCTGGTTGAGCTCTGAGACATGGTGCCATAATTTTTTGAGCCCACAACCTCTGATAGCTTCCATGCATCTCACATTACCCAAGGCTTCCTCATCTTCTTCATTGTGTTCTCGTTCTTTCCATTTAATCACCATTTTGTCCTTTCACACCTGCAAAAACATCCATATGGTTGTCATTAGCTAAATCCAATGCTTTTGAATGGTTAATTTGGGCTTGCTTGTTTTAATTTACATGCTAAGATAGTTGTCGCGATTGGCACGCTCCCGTTCAAATTTTAGGCCGGTTGGTGTGGGTCTTTGCTGGATACCCGTGCCAACCACTATGCCCTATATTTTATAAAATCCCCCCATAGATCTACAAAAGTGGGGTTGCAGGTAATGAAAAAGAAATCAAAATGCAGGGAAAGATGTGAGTTCTTACCTGGAACAAATGGATTCACGATTCACCTCCCACATTACCTACTGTCAGCGCCACAAAATCGCAGTGAAAAAGGGTAAAAAATTTCTCACAAGAGGTAAAAGTAAAAAGTAATTTATTTTTTAACCATATTTGGCATTTTATAACTTTTCAGAACCCTAATTAGGTTTTAAAGTATATTTTTCGATTATTGTGCTATGATATTTCGAAAAATAGGTTTTACGTACATCTCTTGTGTAGCAACAGGTCCTCAATGTGACAACGTTGAAGTGACGAGCTGTATTTTATACTTTTTCGGACTCGGTAAAAACATGAAAAATTCATTGTTGGAGTCATCTTTCAGCTCTTTTCTGACTCTCTAAAATTGAAAAGATTGTCGAGACTCTTATCGTTTTTAAATCGTTAAATGGATGTGAAATTATATCTACCCAGTATACGTTTACCCCTTTTTCGTGTTGGGATAGATTATTTACGAAAAAGGAATACCTTAGCCTATCGCGAGTAAGAGGTTCTCTCAGACATAGTTTTCAACTTTTTCGGATCTGTGATACTACCTACGAAAAGGGACTTGTTGGAGTTTTCTTTTTCGCTTCTTTTAAAACTCTCTAAGCATGAAAATATGTCGATTTCTTCATTTGTCAAACTAGTTAAAGCCTAAATGAAATCGGAAACCATCACCATGACATTACCGAGTTCCTCCTTCCTAGGGCTCGTAAAATGTACTAGGATGGATTTGTCTGAAGGAAAAACTTACATGACAAGTATATGCTATCCCCTTCAAGCTTGTTTCCAAAATAATTGGGGTACTCACCAGCAATGGTGGGGAAAAATGGAACCAGTTCTTAGTTATGTAGGCAGTATGTCACTCTTGAACATGACATTCATCTGCATTTGTGCCACATTGGGGACATCTCATTTCGTCATTTTTTCCTCCATGTGTTTGGGTAATCTGTTTCGACCACTCATCTGCTCTTTACCATGTCACCATGACCTTAGATCACTTGATGTCAAATACTACAAAATATGGAGTCGTGTCACTGATATGTTCAAGAGAAGTTTTCGTTTGCAGTTTTGAACCTCCCTCTGATCCTCTTTTTTGTCTTGATTCACTATCATCATATTCCTCTGTCCCATGTCGATGATGTGGGAAACATTATGGCCCACCTTCGACCAGGTCACTTCCTATCGACTTCAGCTCATTATCCAGGAGGTTGATTAATAGACTCCCTTACGGTCCCTTGGAGATTGCATGCCTCAATGGCAAGTTCTTAGCATTCGATGATAGGTCCACATCATTAGCCTTCGACCGAGTGATTCAGCGGGTGTTTGACGCTAGATCACTGTTCACATTCCGTGGATTGTACTACTTGTGCCTTGAGAGCCATTTTCATTATTGGTGGTTTCTCTCATGCTTGTTAAGAACTTTCATCTTTGACTGGTAATCAGGTGACTTTGTTGCATGTTCGACTTTAGCTCACATATTTTCATCCTTGAATTTTTACTTGTTCGGGTCGAGATGGAGCGTAAGCCCCTTGGTTTTGTCTGATAAGATCCAAGTTGTAGGATATTTTGGTTTATCATGACTATTTACATGACTCTTTTGATTGGATGGTTGCGACTATACCTGAGTCTATTTGTTGATCCTTATTGTTGGATGGTTGCGTCCATACCTCAGATCTCATTTTATATGTACTCTATTATGGATGATTGCCCCCAAGCCACATGTTCATGTATCAGAGATATCAGTTGTATTTGTACTTGTAGGTCTTCTGACAGCGGTGTTTGGTTCGAACGCATTCTCGTAATGCATTTCACTCCTCCCTCTCTCTCAGACCTCATGCTCTAGGGGGCATCTACTACACATCATTTTTTCACCGTCCTTGCAATCCCCATCCCAAACATTGGAGGACCATTTTTGTGACTTATATGTAGTTTCATGCCTTGCAAAAAGTGTCAGTGCATCCCTTTCCATGAGGAGAACATTTCCTTTGTTAACTATTTCTGGAACAGACCATCAAAAACACATGATTTTTGGTTAGCGCTAGCAAGAAGTTATGGCTTTGCACCAATAGGGGAAATTAGCACTAGGACCCACACCCATTGGTGCTCTGTCTCAATGGACTACCCATGTCGAGCTATTTTTGGAAATTTTTTTACATATAGAAGCGAAGTTTCCATTTCCAACCACTTCGTGAGCGAGTCAGCATGGGTTGTTCGACTAAATAACGTCGAGCACCTTCCTTTGGCTTCTTGTTTCCTACATTTGGGGCAACCTCCCAAAGGATAAGGCCTCCCTTCCACCATATGAGGGATCCCAACCTCCTCCTCTCCTTCTATAAATACATCTCTCTCACATAAATGTTGCTAGCTGAATGGTTTGGATAGCTGAACATTTTGGAGAATAGGTGAAACAAACTGATATAGCTGGTGTGAGATAGAGAAAAGAGAGACCTCTTGTCGAGAGAGAGTCTACACTGATTGCCTTGCCAAGTCCAAATTCCCCGACGAATGCTCGAGACACGTTTTGATTGGACCCACTGAAGGAGGTTGCGACATCAAGGGTCATTTGATTGTAATATATTTGTTTCTCTTAATTTATATATGACTAATGTTTTGGTTCCCATCCTGTGTTGATGTGATTAATCTTGCACAATACATTTAATTCTCGTTGACCAATTAGATAGTTATGAATGTAAATATTGTTTCATGTGCTGCTATCATTCTCTGGTCCTTGTGCAGGCACCTGAGTACTATTTTTGAAGGACTGCGACCTTCTGGGATGAATATCAGGAGATTTCTGCCAAAACTATGACAATTGTGTTGAAACCAAGGTAGGACATATATCCCGACTCAGTTGCCTTCATTAACTAGGAATCAACACATGAGCATGTCCTCTTTCTTCTAGACCAACCCTAGGGCTAGACGGATCGCCTCTGTCTGCAGAGGGGATTTACCTAAACAAAAATCCCCTTCATAACTATGGGTGAGTTTTACCTTCACCTCTTTAGCATATTTACAATGCATATATTTTACAAGTTTTGATTGACTAAGACCAAAGAGAATAGCATTTTTGGCTTGAGCATTTTTTCCATATAACTTCTTACCATCTGCATCATTGGGAGGAATATCAGGGACATTATAGTCTTCCAGTATTGAAGTCCACACGTCTACAACAAGTGACATTAGGTATGCTTCCATACTTAATTTCCAGAAGGAAACGTTTGTCCCATAAAAGAATGATATTATGCTTGAATAAGCCTCTTGGTTATATTTCTTAGACATAATTCCTTATAAATATACCTTCCAGTGGTTAGAATTTTTTTGAAGGACCAGCCTTTGATACCAATTTTTGGTATAAGGAATTACTTAGAGGGGGGGGTGAATCCGTTATTGTATGATTTACTTTCAATTTTATCCTTTTTGAATATTTTCTTACGTACTCCCTTTATCGCTGGTTATTTATGAGAGCATTCATTCACAAATATATAAGTAGTAGGTCATTAGCATTCATATGTTCAACAACAGTTCTCAATATCAACACATACACACATAGACACGGGTATTTTCACGTGCAAATCCAAAGGGTAAAAACCACCAATTTTTTGTTGTTTTAAGATGCCAATCAAGCACCCACTTATTTACATTGGTTTATTCATCAGTGCCCACTCACTAGAGGAACCAACCCCTTAGGATAGCAAGCACTGTTGGTTTTCAGAGTTTTAATTCAAAAAACTCCCTCAACTCTTAATTTCCAACCCAGGGCTTCATAAGCTTCGAGGTGTAGCACAGGAAATTCCAAGGATAATGGTATAAAATTTCTACTAAATTGACTTCTATCTTACTAATTACACTTGCAAAATTGAAGGAATGTAAGAAAATAACACCAAGGAAATTATGGTACTGGAATCAGCAAAGAGAAACACCTGCAAGAATTGAATGAAAAAAAAGAAATCCTGGTAAATGATAAGAGAAAACAGATCTATATGGTTGAATGACAGTACAATAAAATATAGAGAAGATAATGAAAACGCTAGTTATATTTTTCTTTGTTATAAGTGTTATGTTCCTGGACTAGATCAATGTTCCTGCACTACAACAACGTTCCTGTATTGGCAAAGAGTTCTTGTACTGGAACAATATTATTGTACCAAAGCGTTGTTCCTATACCAGTATTTTAGTTCCTGCACTGTAGATTCTTACTCTTCCCAACCACTTGTACCAAACCTAAAGAACGATAATTGTAAATCAATTAAAGATAAATTAGAGTAAGGCATGAAATCGTAAATGAATCATTTAAAGAAACATAATTCTCAATATTCACTCATTAATGAATACATATATTGTAATAATTTAAAGAGAATTCTGTCACAACAGAGTTTCCAGAGAGGTAAATGTTTTAATCCTACAGACAAAGCATCCCTTAGAATGTTATCACTGTATGAACAAGATTTATATCCTTTTAAGGGAGATGTCTCAAGTTAATAATCTCTGCAACAGACCTCAACTTCTTACACAAGAGAGCTAGTACAAGTACCATCTCTGTGGTGAGAACATTGTTTCATCAATAATTAAGAAATGTAAATAAACTTAGCAATATAATCCCTAAGTGGTACACACTTGCTGGGAGTATAAACTCAACCTTAGAAATGAAACACACTATTACATAACAAAAATAAAATAACTTGCAGAAATGAATTGTTCTCACTTGAGATAATCCACACTTTGCAGACTGAAACGTATTAAATCAAAACATGCTCTTGCAGAAAGGGAAATAAATCCTCACAACGCATAAATGAAAGGGAATGAAGTATTACAACATTCTTGAATAAATGTAAATGAAATCAAATTGTCAAACTCTCAGATTCGGTTAACACACAACTCATAAAGAAATTGAAACCTGTAAATTTAAATTCATAAACGAAATATTCCTTTACTACAAATCTGCATATGAAATACTAGCACACTCTTGTAGACAGAGAAAGAACGACCTAGGTTGTATGGACCCTAGCCAACCAGCTTGTTTCCCTTACGAAATCTAGGAGATCAAATGCTTAAACAATCATCCACATCAGATTTGAAACCTTAGATTAACAAACTATAATAGCTCCTTGTATTAATTCAATAAGTGCAAATATGTAACATGAGTTCCAAGTTCTAGCCTAGAGGTGGGCGATACAAAATACTCCAAATTATCGCTAACTTATCTATCCTAGAAACCCTATTAAATACAATACTCGACTCTTTGGCTGCAACAGAAAAGAAACAAGAAATGTATATTTAGGCTCTCGATTGTTAGTAGAGGCTAAGTTGGGGCATTGGTAAAAACCCCAGCCTTCTTCTTCCCGTGTTCTCCTCAATGCTCAGAGCCTAATCAAGGTGTGAAACAAGTGACAAATTGGTTCTTCACCAAGGAGTGTGTGCATGTCAATGAGTTGTCGTGATTATTCTTAATAATACTGTCAGTTGTCCCATGAGTGCAGGAATGGCAGATAATACTGGAAAATTCCTAAACCAACCATATTTATAATAATTAGTACTTATATTTTACCATGCTCTTCAGGAATAAATATATAAGTTACAAAGACATTTAAACCCTTTTTAATTAATAATTAAGCTTATGTAACCTATGATTCCAAATCCATGAAGGAGTGCAGGAATGGGTGCAACGGTTAGGTTCCACTTGTAAAACATAAGGTTTGGATGGTGTGGTTAGGGTGGAATTAGGGGTAAAAATAGGACAATTTTGGCAACCAACATCCCCCCAACCTCAACTTGTTGTGTGTCCTCACACAACCTTGACTAACCTTCTGCAAAAAAACATGGAAGACTTCCTTTAATCCTGAATTTGAATGCTAGTTCATGTTCTTCCTGGTCTTGATTTTGCACTACGAGCTCTCTTGAGACATTTCATCACCTTATTGAGGTGAATGTTGCACTTAGATGCGCGGAACTTCCAAATTTTCTCCCATCATTTCTTTTCCTGCAATACTTTCATCAAATCCGCACTCCTATTCTTCTTAGTCTTGTTTAGCACTTCAAGGTTAAAGTTCTGTTTTTTTAACTCTTCGATTTGACTGTGTATGCAACAATCAAGGTCTTCTCCCTTAGCCTATACTTGCATTGGAATTCCTTTAACAATTGATTCAAAACAAGTACCAATATTATTGAAGGTTTCTTCGCATTGTTTTCCAGGGGCCTGAGGAATAGTATCCTCAGTCTTGTCCATTGTCAGATTTTTCACTGGGCTTGCATCTTGTATATTGGTCATTTTTATTTTATTGGTTCTCTTAATCAGAATTGCAAAAGGGATATCATATTCCTCTTCCACATAACCTGTACTAAACACTGAACCAGACGTGACATCTGCTAAAAGAGAAAGGTTATCTCGCCCTAGTGAATTAGGAGTAGGGTTCTCTACATGAGAGTCTCTAGAAGGGGCACATTACTCAGAATCATGAATATTTATTGGGGTGGTTGATGTAGCAGGATATCCCTTTGAGGAGGCACATCGTTTCTTCATAGAATTCATGTTCAATCTCTTCGAGGGACCAGGGGATTCGTTCACGGGCTTCTTCTCCTTCTCGGGTGTCAACTTTCTAGACTGGGGCTTCATAGTCTTCACAATTTTACTAGACCTAGAGGTTGATAATTTCCCCTTTTGGCCAAGCTCCAACTTAGCAATATTCTTAACTTTCTTTAATTTCTTCACAATTCCTCCTTGGAATGCTTTCAAAAACTCCTCCCATGTCATTCTCTGTACAAATTCAGACATATTATCGAGGCTTTTTTACAAGAAATGAGGGAAATTAATTCACTTACCCAACTCAAAATGAAGAAAAAGGAGGATATGTTACATGTAAGTTAGTGAATACCTCCCTTCATAGGTGAGGAACTTCTGTAGAATGTCTAGCAAGTGCTTCCATTTTTCCACCATGTCATTCCTTGGAAGCCCAATTTTGCAGTCTACCTTTTGATCTTGGTTCAATAGAAACAGGTACCAAGTTCCTTTCTCCACCTCCCCTTTTTGAACCATTTTTCTCCTATAATTTCTAATCCCGTGGCTTGGGAGAGGGATTGTTCTGTCACCTGAAATACCAAGAACCAAACTTTAGCTATTTTCCCATTGAATGTACGATAAAATTCAAGCATGACAGCAGAGTCATACCATCAAAGTTGAGTAGGAAGGGAAGGAACCCAAAATCCTACAACATGGGAAGACTATCCCTATACTCAACTGTAATTTCTAGCTCCTTTATGGACCAAGTTTCAATATGAATAGGTGCCATAATTCCTCAAAGACTACATTGTTTTTTCAGACCTTAAGAGTGCCAAATCAAAAAGGGATATGTCTTAGAAGATTTCAATAGTTTCCAATTTCATCTACATGTACAACATCCTTCCATTCATATCATAGATTTTAAACGGTAATTTTACCGCAAGGATTCGGCCTTTGGAAGGTTGTGGATTGGGTATGATTTCTATGTAAATGGAGTAATAATGATAGGTACAAGTGGTGGTTATGGGAAGGATTTTTTTCAAAAAAACGCAAGGCATTATGTGATACCAACACAATCATTAATGATTGATCAGTGGTTAGGAGGTTTTATTTTTCTATGAAGAGGTTTCACACATATCCCGATCACAACATGAATTTGAACATGATATACAAAATACTTAGTTTAAGATAAGGTTTAAGTTCATTATATCTTTGCACCTTTTTTAAAAAAATAATTCCTGTCAAGCAAGGATACACATAACAGTCTAATAATATATATAGTTTCAAAAACATTATTGCATTTCTTCATTCCAATGGTGCATCTATTCATGCTTATGACAAGATTCCTATACTCGGGTCGTCCTTTCTGCACTTAACACATACTCTTGTATTGGGCATATGTTCCTGCACTGCAGTTTGTATTCCTGTACCAAGGAATTGTTCCTAAACTAAGGAATGTTGTATTTCCTGTACTAAAATACATGTTCATGCACTCAAAAGTGTTGCAGTGTTTTGTAGCAAGGTTTCTTACAAAATTTACTAAATAATATAAAGGTTGGATCTAAAATAATTTTCATAATTTAAAAGGATTTTATTTTCCAGTTCTTGGTTTCTTCATGCTTTTTTCGATCTAATCAATAAATTCTTTGATAACCATCAGATCCTGCAATTGAATTCATGAGGGAAGAAAGTAGTGGGACAGGGGTAATATTGTTTTATAAAGGGAATGAAATCATCAGGGAAATTCAAGAGTGAGACCAGTTGAATAGAGGGACAAAAAAAAGAGGGACAAGGAAAAAAATCAGGGGAAAAGAGGGGGAAAACGAAATAAGATGGGAAAATTATTTTTGAAAAAAGAGAATAATTTTAGAGGAAAATTACAAAAAGGGAGTAAGAAGAAGGGTCGAATTTCACCTCAAACTTTCTACCACATAGTGTAGAATGAAAAGTAACTACAACGGGAATTAAGTGTTACTTGCACAAGATCTTCCATGTCAACTATCCCAAACTTAGTTAAGGGCTTGGTTCTGCTAATCATTTTGCTGCACCAAAAATTTCACAGAACTTGCTTCTTCTCAGTGACAACTACCATTTATGAATACCAAGAAAGTTTCCCATTTTATTATAGATTGATACACCTGCCAGCATGCTGGTTTTCAGGCTGATCCTTCTGTGATCATGTCAGTGAACTAATTTTCACAGCCGAGGGTAAAATATTTTTACTTTTTTAATTTTTTTAATTTTTTTAATGATTTTCATTTTTTTTCATTTATATATATATTTTTAAATTATTTATGTATTGGAAAAGGATAAATCAAACTTGTAATAGGTTGGCATGGCCACCTACCATCCTGAGTTTAGATTTTTGTTGTACTTTCTACATAAAATATCCCTTTGTGAGAGGTTGAAAATAAGCTTTAAGTCTATTTCCATTCACAAGGAATACTAATTCTCGTCCATCAATATTTTTAATTTCTACTACCCCATTTTCAAAGAATTTAATTTCCTAATAAGGTCCCATCCATCATGTGTGAAATTTCCTTTTAAAATGTTTAAATTTAGATAAATAAAGGAGTACCCAATCACCTGCTTGGAACTGATTCCTTTTTATCAACTTTTCATGCCATTTCCTGCGTTGTTGTTGCACTAACACATTATGTTGAAAAACATCTCTTTTGAATTCATCCAACTCATTTAGTCACAATAGACGTTGTTGTTGTGCTTCTAAGAGATTCAATCCCACTTGGACTACAGTTTGGAAGGTATTTATCAGGAATTCAATTAGCAATAGGACTTACTTCTTGTACACCATCTCATAAGGTGTATGACCTATACTATTCCTTGAGGTGGTTAGATAAGCACATAAAGCTTCAGCTAACCTTCTGGCCCAATCCTTCCTGTGCATATTTACTCTTTTAGTGAGGATGTATTCAATCACCTTATTGGTAGAATCCACCTAGTCGTTTTCTTGCGAGTGGTATGTTGTTGATTTCTTGTGTCGAATTTTATATTGATCCATAACACCTTGAACCAGATTGGAAACAAAATGTGGTCCATCATCAGTCAAAATCTCTCTAGGAATACCAAATCTAGTAAAAATTTCAGTAAACAAAAATTCAACAAAAACTTTTTCGGTAGAGAAAGAAACAACTTTAGCCTCTACCCATTTTTTCACAAAATATGTACAAACCAAGATATACTTTTCGTTAAATATGTTGGAATTATTGGTCCTACGAAATCAATGGATAATTTTTCAAAGGGTTCAATCATAACCTGAGGACACAAAGGAATTTCATTAGCTTGGACAGGTTGGCCCTTTCGCTAACAGCTATCACATAACTTGACATATTGTTTGGCATCCTTAAATAAGGAATGCCATAAATAGTGAGCTTGTAAGATCTTATATGTAGTTCTTTTGTCAGAAAAATGGCCCCCACAAGTTTCATCATCAGCAAATTTCAAAATCTCAAACACTTCTTCCTCTTTGACACATCTACGAATAATAATATATGGCCAAGTGTAAAATGGGTCTGCTTGGATCCAGGATTATGAGGCACTTTTTTGGATGATGTTCTACTTTTCACGAGAAGATAAGTGAGGTGGTATTTTTCTTGTGACTAAATAATTGGCTATGTCAGAAAACCACGGGGAATTTGTTAACACAGAAATAATATGTTCGTCAGGGAAATCATCATTTACAGGAATTTCTTCATGATGATTATTTAATCTAGAAAGGTAATTAGCCACATCATTATATTTTCTCAATCTATCAATAATAGTAACATTAAATTCCTATAATAAAAGCAACCACCTAGTCTCTCTTCTGCTAGTCAATGGTTTTTTCATTAAATACTTTATGGAGGAATGATCTATATGTACAAATACTTCATATCGTGTAATATATTGTCTCAATTTATTAATAGCAAAAATCACGGCTAAAAACTCTTTTTCAATTACTATGTAATTTAATTCAACATGAGACAAGTTTTTATTGATGAAGTAAATGGCATAGGATTTTTGGTTTCTTCTTGTCCTAAATATACGCCAATAGCAGTATCTAATGCATCGGAGGAAATATGAAATGAAAGGGACCAGTCAGGTCCTTGCAAAACTAGTGTCTGCACTAGTTTTTCCTTCAGTGCCTCAAAATCTTGTTGGCAAGTTGTAGTCCAAGAGAATCACTATCATTAGCTAGCAATCGAAAAAGTGGGGTAGCTATCCTAGAAAATTTCTCAATGAATCTTCAGTAATATCCCGCATGTCCTAAGAATCCCTTCACTTCCATTTGTATTTTTGGTGCAGGATGATGTACAATAACCTCTATTTTCACTGGGTCTACCTGGATATCTTTGTCAGAGTTTAGATTACTGATAAATACTCTTGTTTCGCACATTAATCTACACTTTTTTTCACTCAAAGAAAGGTGAGCTTATTGGCAGCAAAAAAGCACTTTTTCTAAGTTTTTGAGGGCTACTTGGAATGAATCACCAAATAACAAAAAGTCATCCATGTAAATTTCCACACACTCGAAGTCAGCAGAAATAGATAAAACTTCCCTTTGAAAGGTATTTGGGGCATTACATAGCCCAAAGGAAAGCACTCAATAAGCAAATGTCCCCCATGGACATGTGAAGGTAGTCTTATCTTGATCCTCGGGTGCAATCTATATTTGCTTGTAACCGTTAAAGCCATCTAAAAATGAAAATTACTTTTTACCAGCAAGGGTATCAAGCACTTCATCGGTAAAAGGAAGGGGAAAATAGTCCTTGAGAGTGGCTTTGTTAAGTTCTTTATAATCAATGCAAATGCGCCATCTCCCATATTTTTTTGGGACTATCACCAATGGAGAGACCCATTGGTTGTCTAATATAGGATAGATGAAAATAATGTCTAAGATTTTTTGTAATTCCTCTTTCACAACTTCTCTTTGCGTAGGGTTCATACACCTTTGGGTTTGTCAAATAGGTTCAGCTCCCTCCTAAATATAAATATGGTGAGTACAAGTTCCAGGAGGGATGCCTTTCATGTCCTCATAACTCCATGCAAAGGCATCAAGATGGTCTCACAACAAACTCACAAGCTGCTCTTGTTGGGGTGAATCTAGGTCTCAGTTGATGTGTAAGGATTTTCCTAGACTAATTTCAACAAGAGTGGTTTTGGGTTCGAGAGTATAGGGAGGTGTTGCTAGATTCCATGGTGCAGAAGGTTGAGAATTATAACTTTCTTGAAAATCCAAGCTAAATATTTTCCAAAGTGAGTCAAAATTTGGCATTCTATCTAGATTATTCAAGAAGTATCGTATCTCACCATAACGAAACCCAATATAAGCATCATTTGTGGAAAGACATGGTTGTCCCGGGATCAAGGGATGTCCTCCAACAATATTCTTTGGTTGAAGCACAATGAAATATGTGGGGTATTCCCAAGAATCAATTGAAAAAACCACATCATCTAAAACACCTTCTGGCTTGATTTTGGATCTATGTAAAAGTTCAAGCATAGTAGGGGTAAGATGAATGTGAACCAACCCAATTTGATCCATGGATTTCTTATTCATAACATTAATGGCTGCCCCTAGGTCTATTAACACATTGGAGACAAGAAAATCACCTATATGAACATAAACAACCAGGTTTCCAGGATCGGTATATTTCTCCATTTGTACGCATCATGTCGTCAACTTGGCTGCTCTTCCAATGAGCTGAATGGTTTGAGGTTCTATTATTTTCCTTCTTGGATTATTAAGATAGATTTATCTAATTATTTTCATTCAAATGGGGATCTCTTTGATATCCTGAAGCAAAGGTACATTTATAAATATATTCCTAAGCTCTGAAGCCAGATTGGACTCGGGAGTGGGGTCATTCTTCTCTTTAACTAGCCTCTCTAGGTAGGGAGGCTCATTTGAGGAAGATGGAAAAAGCTCCGAAGTTCTGGGAATATGTTTAATGGTGACATCTCCTTTCAAATGATTAGGAGTTTCATCCTCAGCTTTCTCCTCACTAATCACCATAGGATGTTTATGTTTTTTTTTTTTTTTTTTTTTTTTTTCTAGTTTTACTACCCTCCCTGATCTAAATTGAAGATCATTTACCCCAACCGGCATGGTCTGATGAATGGGTGGAGGAAGCGGTCCAATGGAATGAATCATTTGAACCACCCTATTATTGGGGTTTGGTACTGGTTGAGCAGGCAGTTGGGGTGGTTGAAAAGGTGAAGGTAAAGGTAATGGTGGCATAGGTTTACTTTATTGAGGTAAGGTTGGCAATGATGGTTGTGACATCGGATAAGGTGCATATGTAGGAGGATACGATTGCATGGGTGCAGGATAGGAATAATGAGGATCGGTTGATCCCTTATATCCTTGTTACCAAAATTGAGGAGATTTCCCATACGAAAAATGGTTGCTGCCAAGGTTGAGAGTGATTTGTATTATGATATAAATATGGTGGTGCTTTATAACTAAAAAAATGTGGTGCATGTTCAAGAACCATACCTATACCTACCTGAGGAGAAGTTTTTCGTGCTCCCATAGCATGTAATGTTTGAGATTTGGATTGATCTCCTTAAAATTATTCTTTCAATCCAGGTATAAAAGGGCATTGCTCGGTACTATGTTTTCCTGCACAAATCACACATTTATTAGCACCTTTAACTTCAACAGGACATTCTCCTAAATGATGTTTTTCCCTACACTTTGGACAATAAATAGACAATGAATCTTGTTCTTCTACAAGTTTTTGTTGAAATTTCAAAGAGTCTATTTGTTTTCTAACGGTGTTCATTATTTCAATTTTCATATTGTCCATTTTTCTCCAAACCGATGATCATAGCATCTATAGATCCAAGTTTATTATTTTTACTTCGAACTCCTCTACCGGATCTAGATTGTTTCTATGAGAGCTTCCTACAAAAGTCACAAATATGATCAATTTTTTTTGAGAAATAACCCCCTATCCTAAAAAATTCAAATTGTTTCTTGCATCATCAATAAGCCCATGTAAAAACGAGGTTCTAACAGTACTTGGACCTGTTGAAGCCCCTAAAATCCTAGCTTCAAACATTGGGGAAACCACTCGGTTCGGACCTTGGTATAGCTCTTTTTCTGTTTGTGATAGTGGCTCCGAATAGATAATATGGGACAAGTTTCCCAAGCATAAATGGAATGATTTGGTAATGAGATGTTTGTATAATGGATGGTGAAATTTTGATATTTAATATACTACTCGATAAATACAAATAACCCTAAACTAACCTAGGTATTTAAAGATGAACACGATTTAAAAATAATTTCATTTAAACAAACAATCATAAAGACAACTTATTTATTTAAAAGAAATATAAGCTTTCATATGATGATAACTCTGTTTAAGAATTTAAACAGAGTTAGAATAACGTATCGTATTCACAGATTTATATTTCTATATTGTCTATACATACTATGAAAGATAACATTCCTGTAATTTCATAAATGATATAACAGAGAAATGTTTTTAGAAACATATATATATATATATATATATATATATATATATATATATATATATATATATATATATATATATATATATATATATATATATATATATATATATATATATATATATATATATATAAACAATAGAAATTTTAATAGGAATATTTCATCACATAAGAAAATTGAAACAAAAATGATAGAAATACTAGATACATTTAAAATTCTCTGATGCAATTGATACTCCGATCCTATTCTTTCACTTATAACTATCTCCAAGACGCAAAAGTGAAAACTCTTAAAAATGATTCCTTAGAAAATCACAGAATGTGATCCATCATAAAAATAATATATTTAGAAGTACAAAAGTGTATCTTCCAAGTCAAAAATTATTACAAATTTAGGACCCCTTTCTAAATACATGAAAGGGGTTTAAATAGTACTAAAAATTATAACAAACTATCCTAAACATCGCTTAGATGTTGTTGTGAATACCAAATCATGAAAGCTGGGGATGAGATTTTACAAAAATAGATTGGCAGTTCCTTTCATAATAGATCTAAGATACTTCCTATGTATCTGATGTGTGCAGCTGGCATATCGATAACATATATTTGACTTCTGGCGGATGAATCAGACGAGAATGTAGTTGACCGGTGTAGGTGACATCAGAAAATTATGGAAGCATATTAGCAATAGCATGGGAGAGGCATTTCATAGTAAATTTCTGGTTGTGTTGTTTGACTAGATATGACCAGAATGTATCCCATGTTAGCTCTTGTATTGCATCAATTTGTTGGTACCTGCTTTTTAATTCTTTCTCCCATTGTTTTTCTAACTCTTTGACCTTCGGAAGTTGTCCTGGAATGTGATCGAAGATTAAGTTAGCAGTATGTAGGTTATCATTGATTAACTCTACCACATTGTTCATTAAAACTCTCGCCCTATAAATGGCTCTCTCTGTTTTAATTAACTGTGCCTCCCATTCTCCAAACATAATTTTTTTATGTGCTTCTTGAATTTTAGGCAAATTAGCTGCAATTCCTTGATCTGTTTCTTGCCATGTGAGAAATTCTAAGATTTTCTCATCGGCATCTTCAAATTCTAGTCTTGAGTTTGTTGTTTTCTCTGCAAGTGACATGGTTATTTCACATAAAGGATCAACCATTGTTATCTTTTGAGATAAAAAATCAAGTTGTAACGATAACGTTTTATTTGATTCAAGGGCTTCCTTCTTGAATTGATCTACCTTAGGATAATATTTAAATCTTTGCAGTTTTTCTTGCAATATTACATTTTGTTCCTCCTTGGCCACCTTTTCTCTTTGAAGTAATGTCTATAATTCATTTACCTCTTGGGACAGTTGTTGTTGTTTTTGTATAGCTTGCTGGTCAAGCTTTTGTCTTTCAGAATTTAAATTTTCTTTAAGTTCTTCATTCTGTTTTCTTTCTTCAACTAATTGTTGCTCCAGCTGCACTATTCTTTGGTATTTCTCCTTTATTAACAAATTTACCTCGGAAGTTTTATCTATGGTTGCTGTTGTATAGGTTCCTTCATACTGAGATAGTTTTGTTAAGTCCTCTAAAGGATCAATTTTGGAGTTTTTCCAAACAACATCCATCAATTCGGCCTGGGAAGTTGATAATATATTGTGGTCAAGTTTTCTTTTCTTTCTTTGCCTCTTAACCACAGCTCTATGCTTTGGACTGTAGAAAATGTTCAAAGGTGGTATATCTTCAACTTTTAACACAATCTCCTCAGATGGATTCTCAGGAATAATTTCAACATCTGGAGTGTTGATATTACTGACTGTCTCTTTAACTGTGATGATAGATGTCTGTGTTGTATTCAGCTTCTAGAAATCATTCTGTCCTTTGATCTGCTGATCGAACTATTCATATTATTTTGAATTAATATGTATATCAATATCGGAGGAGCTGTCAGCCTTTTTCCCTGTGTTTACCTGTTCAGTTTGAGTATCAATATTTTTTCCCTTTCCTTCTTTTTGTTCTTCTTGGGATAGAAGATCAGTCGTTTGTAACTGGTCAAGAGGAATTGTCAGTAACAACTTGTTTCTATAAAGTGTGAATTTCTCCATATCGCTTGTTTCCAGTTTTGAACTTGCTTATTGCTGAACCTGTGCAAAACCTTCAGCTGAGACAAATAGGTCATCTAAACTATCATCTTCATGTTCAAAATTGGAAATTTGTACCGTAGATGTAACATTAAGGGCGATTTTCTTTGGCTCATATTGCCTTGGGGCGATGAATGCTAGTTTGAGTTCTTTAATTTTCAGGGCTTCTTTTTCTGCATGCTTGAAATAATTTAGGGTGTAAGATCCACTTTTGATAGGAAATGTAGGCCACATTTTTTTCTTGTAGGTCTTAAGATTCTTGGACAAGCCTTTCTCTGTAATCTGATAGGAAATTTCCTGAGCTAGTAATTTATCAGGAATGTATAGAGGAAAAACATGAGGGTTGGTTACACTTCCAAATATTCGGATGTAAGTGAAATTCTCCTCTCCAAACCAATTTACAATTATAGTTAGGTCAATTTTGGCCTTAACTGATAGCCGCAGAGGGGGTTTGTTAAAAATGGCTTGATGAATGGGCAGTATAAATCCATGGCAAATCTTATATACATGGTTTATGTAATGTGCTTTCCACCAATATTTATGATAGATATGGATAGGAGTGGGGTCCTGAGGAGTCCATTTCCATCCTAAAATGGGAAACTCGGAATTGAAGAATATGGCATCTATAATGTAAGCACACATATGAAATGGGGTTGTCGTTCCAGTAGACATATGCCTATTTCTTCTATAATCAAGAATTTTATTTGCTATCTTATCGGATATGATGAATAACCAATCCATAATATAAGAATTCATGGCGGAATCAATCAGAGGTACCATTTCAATAGAAAACCTTGTAGAATTGGCAATCCAAAACAGTCTGCATATCATGGTAGCAGTGTAGCAATAGGGAGGTGCTAGAGACTCTACAGAGTACTTACCTGAGGATTCATGCTTGTGTTTCTCTGGAGCTTGCCTCCATTCTCTAATAGGGTCTGATTCTATTTCATTTTTTGTAGTGAAATCCTCTAGAAATTCTTTTTTGTAGATCTTTTGAGGCTCTGGTAGATGATACATTGCCCTGACATCCCCTGATTTAAAGTATCCAAACATCTTCCCACCAACTGTGAAAAATGCTATGTCTGTGATGTTTATGCTTTCTATTACCCATCGTACAAAATCATAGTACGGAAGTACATTTTCTCAAGCCTCTACTCTATGAAGATAACAATCTGCCAGTTCTTTGAGTGGATTATCTAATTCTGAGTCCTCATCTGGCACTGTCGCTTTTTCTTCTATCATAGTGGGATTTTCAGTTTCAAGTAGATTATAAACCCCTTCCCAAGACATCTTTCCAATAACAAGGCATGTGGTATCAGTTATTAACTTAAATTTGGCTAGATTTTCCTTCAGGATGGTGGTAACCTTTGCTTTTTTAATCTTCTTCAACAATTTCTCTAACTGGAAGCATTTTAACAGGTTTGCAAATAAGCGGAATAGTTTTTCTACAGATCTGTAAATAAATGGGAAATGAAAAATTCTCTTAGAATCGAGAGGAAAAAAACGAAGAATAAACAACTTCATGTGAAAGGAAATCATTTAAAGGAACGTTATATTATTATAAAAAAAAAAATCTGCAATGGATTTTGTTCATGAATTAGACTTAATGATCTCTGTCTTAAAAATTAAATGCCATTATAGAAAGTCACATCACGCATTCACATTTGATTTAATGTCATGAATTATCTGATTTCTAATCAATGATGATCGTACATCAGGATCGGCAATCTCAAAGTCTCATTTTAAATATTATCGTTTGAAGCTTCCGATTGCGATCACCGATGAGTAAAGTGATTTGGAGCGATGAGCGTTTGTTTTTAATTTATCGCGTCAGAACTTTTGAAATGACTGCATAAGGATGTATTAAGTTTTTCGTTGATTCACAATTGTGATTAGACTTATCACATCAGATCTTTTCGAAGGGAAGAATTGTGATATAATTTTTCCGATTTGCGATTGCGATAAGACTTCATCACATCGGAACTTTTCAAAGGGAATAATTAACCTTATGTTTAATGCGATATGCACTTTTTTGATCTGATCTGTCGCATCGGAATGATGGAGAAAGCTTTTGAATTTATTCCTATGTGATATGTGATTTAGCGATTCACTTTATCGCATCAGAACTTTTGGGCAAATGACATATTGAGCTTTTCCTTTCATACTTTGTGAAATGCGATAAAGGCTTATGTTTAGGCTTTGCTTTGTTTTATTATTCATTTTATTTCCTTTTCATATTTACATATATACAAAGGTATTTTTTTAATCTTAGCAATAAGCGAGGCTAGGAAAAATTATTGAATCTAAAAAAGAAAGAGAAAAAGAAAAGGGGACCCATTTCTTATCAAAATTAAAGAAATATTTTGAAATGGGGAGGGTTGTTGTACAGTACAACAATTGGTGATTCACTAGGAGAAACAGTTATCTCTGAAAAAATAAAGTGAACACTAAATTTTTTGTAAGTAGAATGATTTTGAGGACAAAGAAAACTATCTCAGAAAAATTTAAATAAAATCTAACTCTGAATGAAATTAGGAATTATTTACAATTTAATTTTAATCCCTTGAAATAAAAACATTTTTGGTTTCATCAAGCTTTGATTGGTTGATAAAGATAAATTAGGGGGCCTCTCCAATTTAGCTTTGTAATTTACTCTTTGTCATAGGTAGTTCCTCTGCTTCCCGAAAACGTCTATAGTCTCAACAGGGTTACCTTTTAACCATTAATCATCCATTATCCCATCCATATAAGAGTATAAATTTTTAAAAGATAAATTCATAAAGATACTCTATCTTTTGTTTCTTTTATTCTTTTAAATTAAAGCCCATTGTCCTAGTTTGGGAGCCAGCTGATAACAATGCCATTCACTGGTTGTAACTAAACTGAACAATTTGGCTCAAGATGAGACCCTTGTCTTATGATTATAAGTCATTACCCTGTTTTGGTATACAGTAGTGGTAATGTCAGTTTGATTACTTCCCTATGATAATGGTAAGCAGGCTTGTGATGAGACCTCTTATCTTTTATATTAGACACACAATTTTTTAGAATTACATTCTAAAAAATCATAACCTTAGTGGATGGGGTGAATGATTCTCTCCTTAAGAGTCAATGGATGACCTTTTAGAGTTTTAAGTGCCAAAATTTGGAAAAAGTCTTTACATTTTATAAATAACCTCTCTCTACTTTATAAAATTTTGAATGATTTACAATATTTCAAGGTTTCGAAAGATTTTGCAAATATTAAAATAAGTTTTCAGAGTTTTAAATTTTATTTTAACTTTCCAAAACTGTAATCACTTCCTTAAAAATTTCTATCTACATAAGCAAGTACTCAGAGTAATTTCTTAAAGATTTTTTTTTCAATAGTAAAAGGTCAATGGAAGACTATTAACAACATTATTTTTAAAACAAACAAACTTGCATAATGAATATATACAGGTAAGAAGGGGCTGCCTTCTTAGAAAAATATTTTTTTCAAAATAAGCCCATTCACAGGAAGAGAATCTCTCTTTCCTATTAAATCTTGTAATATGAATGTTGATGAACCTATTTTTTCAATGATTTGGAATGGTCCAAGCCACATCTTTTGAAATTTAGTATTTTTTCCTTTATCTTCGTGTGCTTTGTCCCATTTCAAAACAATATCATTGATTTGTAATGTTTTAGATTCAGTAGAATTTGCATCAAAAGAATATTTTATAAGTTGTTGATGTTTATCATGAATGATTTTGGCTTTTTCCCTTTCTTCATTTAATTTGAGGATTTGATCAAATCTTAGTTGGACGAAAGATGAAGGATTTTCTTCAATAAATTGTACTAGAGTTAGAGATGGGAATGCTAGGTTTGAAGGTATTACGACTTCTTTCCCATACACAAGATTGAAAGGTGAAGTACCGATTGAAGATTTCTGAGTTATAGGATCAGCCCATAGTGCAAAAATCAAAGATTTATGCCAATTCTTTTGATTTTGATCTACCGTTCTTTTGATGATTTTAATGAGATTTTTATTATTTGATTCTGCCAAACCATTACCTTGGCGGTAATAATTTGTAGAATATTTTAATTTGAAACCTCTTTTGAGAGAAAATTCCATTATAGTATTTCCAAAAAAATAATATGCATTATCAAAAACAAGGGCATTAGGTACACCAAACCTGGTAATGATGAATTGATCAATGAATTCAATGATTGCATCAAAATTGGCTACCTTTAAAGGAATTGCCTCTACCTATTTTGTGAAGTAATCCGTTGCTGTAAGGATGTATCTATGTTTCTTGGAAGAAATTGGAATGATTTCTCCAATAATATCAAGTCCCCATTCTTCAAATGGTTGCTCAATGTTTATTGGTTGTAAAGGAAAAGCTGTTTTCCGTTGTCTCCCACTGGCAGTTTGGTAAGTCTCACATTTCCTTACATAGTTATGGGCATCTTTAAACAAAGTAGGCCAATAATATCTAGCATGAATTATATTGTGAGCTGTAGTATCTCCCCCAAAATGTCCACCTGCTGGTCCATCATGTAATTCCTGCAAAACCTTGTGTGCTTCAGTTTTCTCTAGACATCTTAGAAAAATAGAATCATAATTTCTTATGAATAACACATCATCAATGATTTCAAAATTTTTAGCTTTTAATCTTAAACACACTTACTTTTATAGTTGAGATTAGCAGGAGAATACCCATTTTTTAAGTAAAATATCATATCAGCATATTGAGATTCAGAATTTATGATACTTATCTCATTTACTTGAATAGTATTATCTTGATCTTGATGTTCTGGAATATTAGAAGCTCCTACTAATAACCTTCAAAAACCTTATCCCCTAAAAATTTTAGCTGGTTTACTTTCAATATCATATTCCTGTAATGGTGTTACCCAATTGGCCCTTTTTTCTCCTACTTCTCTTCGTACTAGCAATTGTCTCACTGCAGAAAATGGGACAATGACTTTTGTATGTGGTTTTTAGGAGAAATGGCCTAAAATGTTTGATAGATTTAAACACAGCAAAAGCTTGTTTTTCTACTTCTGAGTAGTTAAGTTCAGATCGTTGTAGTTTTGAACTAAAAAAGGATATAGGTTCTTCAATCTGTTGATCATTGATTTGTGTCAAAATGGCAGCATAAGATGTTTCAGTGGCAAGAGTATACAAAATAAAAAAATTAGAAAAATTAGGAGTAATCAATGCTGGAGCATTAATAATTTCCTGTTTGATTGAACCAAAGGCTTCTTTTTCTTTATGTCCCCCTTTGAAAACTGAACTCTTCCTAATCATCATTTATAACGGTAAAACTATATGAGAGAAATCAGGAACAAATCTTTTTTACAAAATTTATCTGTCCTAAAAATGATTGCATGTATTTCTTGTTATGTGGCAAAGGAATATTAGAAATCTCCTTTATTTTTTCAGGGTCAATATATATACCATTCTTAGATACAATAAATCCTAAGAGTTTCCCTTCATTAAGAGCAAAGAATGATTTTTTTGGATTCAAAGAAATGTCATACCTTTTACATCGTTCAAAGATCTTCTTTAAATCATGTATATGGTTAGTTATTTTCTTTGAAAAGATAGTTATGTCATCCAGATAGACAAAAACGGACCTATTAATCAAACCTTTGAAAGCTATATCCATGGCTATTTGGAAGGTAGGTCCAGCATTTATCAAACCAAAAGGCATTTTTTGGTAGGCATATGTTCCCCATTTGGTTCTGAATGTGGTTTTCAGTCTATCATTGGGATGCACCAGTACCTGATTATATCCTGAAAAACCATCAAGAAAAGACATTAATTCAGAACCTCCAACTGCTTGAAGTATCTGTTCCATTGTAGGTGTTAGCCACCTATAAAAAATTGTTATACCAAAAGGTGGCTAAATCATTTTGGAGCCTTCAAGAAACAAATTTTATTGAAAAAAGTGTTAGCTCTTGAAGACTATTGAAGGCCTCATGCCTCTGTCCAAAATATTCCCTACTGTTCCCTTTTTATACTCTGGAACTCTGCTGATTTCACGAGAGACTGCTGCAAAATCCCTTTTTCCCTTTCCTCCATTAAATAACTAACCTCATTTTCTACCCCTTTCATTCTCATCAAGATTCTTCATTTTTATGTTTTTTCCCTTTTCCCCCCATCGAATTCCCCTTTGATAAGGTTTAAGACTCCTTATTTGACTTATCGAAACCCTCAAACCCTTGAAAAACATTGAAAATTACATAAAAAATCACATTTTTTATATTATAGACTTAAGCTCCCTTGGGCTAAGTCTTTAACACCTCCCCTCCATACGCCCTGGTGCTAGAACTAGGCACTAAGCCCTTTGGGCACTTATCACGTCGGAGGAAAACAATGCACAAGTCTTCTGCCTCACAAAGTTCTCCGATGCCGATTAGCCCTCCATTCTATCTCCCCGGTCATATTATTTTCCACATAACCCACGGCTCCGCACTAGGTGCCAAGCCATTTCATCAATGTAAAGTCGTCCCGACCAAAACCTTTGTTATATTACATTTTTGGGTTTTAATGTGTTTTCTCGTCATGTTAAAATAAAACCGAGCGGAACCCATGGCACTGCTTTCAAGAGGAAGGTGGTTTTCCCCGATCGGCAGTGATGGCATTCACCGGCCGACACATAGCTTTGAGCACTATTGAAAAACCACCCTCATTGCACATTAAAGGTCGGATGTGGAGTGGGCACGATATTGATGTGTGCCTTCCGATCTGAGGCCACTCATCGGACGGTGATCGCGCTCTAAAGAAGCCCATGTGATAAGAAAAGGTACGGTGCAGTCATGAAAACATCTCTGTCATCGATCTGATCTACAGATTGACGGTCCACATTCAATCGCCCCAGTCCCCCTCGTCCACAGCAGTGCCACTGGTCCCAGTGCCACATCAGCGTCCACGTGGAAAAATTTAATTGGGGCGGGTCTTCACTGTTTCCCCGCGCAGTCAGCAAGCCTTTTCGTGACCCGAAATAGTTATACAGAGTGATTTAATTAAAGGTTTTGATGCCCGGGGCATCTTTCTAAGGTCTTTTCAATACTTGATCTCAGCTGTTGATTTTTTGGGCTGATCTCATCCGATGGCCCACAATCATCCTGAACCCCAGACACCATTTTTAAGCATTTTTTCCTCGAAACCAAGGTTTTTAGCCCATTTTCTCCATTTTTCGAAATAAAGCGACTCTTTTTCTTTGACTATTCACCCTCACTCCTGACTGTCGATCTCTGCGCAATCGACGACTCTGATTTAATTCCTCCTCCGCTTTCCTTTTGACCTCTCCGACTAAATCTAGACCGTTGGATGATGCCATCCAATGGCCACGCTCTCCCCACATTTCCTTCCAAATCAGTTAACCTATAAATGCAGAATTTCATAATATTTTTCGTATTTTGCAAGGTTTAAATGGTTTTTCCGCCATGCTGAAGAAAATTCAAAGGCTGAGGGTGACGATCCTCTTGTCTTTGATTCATCAAAGAGAATCATTCACAGGGTTTAAAATTCACATTTCATCAATGATTCATGAGACATTGATGCCATTCGATCCCTGTGCAGCCCTGCACACCAACGAACACAACAAGTCAAGCACAAATCAAAGAATATCAATGTCGAAGATAGGAAACACACCAGAACAGAAATATTGAAGACAAATCTTTGGGGATTACATCTAAGATGGTTTATAAAAATCCTAATCCCCAATTAAAACATAGTTAACAAAAAAATCATAAAGGTTCATCAGAAAGAAAGCCTCCACTGCCACATTTGAGGCAAATTGATTCCTCCCAGCTATCACAGTGCCACCTGTGCCTCAAAGCATTCAAACAAAGGCCGAAGTTATTGATCAAGATCAGATATTTGCCTCAAGCACAACCGCATAGTTATGTTTTCCAAGGAACTTAATGTAACGAATATCAACAGAGTAACTATTACACAACACAGAGCCTCAAAATTCAAAAGAGCTCCCACCAAGCTTAAGTCTTAATTTCAAATATTTAATACAGAGGACACCTATGTAAGCTTCTCCATTGAGCCCCCCAAAGGCCAAGAAGCCATTAAGACTATATTAATTATCTTTGGAGATATTTTATCAGATCTCACCTCCTCATTCTTCTATAAATACTACTGAAGAAGATGAGAAACTGTTGGTTGGTTGATCACTAGTTATAATACTAAAACTCTCTAAAATAATACATAGTCTGTTGAAATTGAAGAAAAAATTGAAGCCTTGGAAGCCTTGATGATGTTGTTGCATGCTTGTTCCTGAGAAGGCTCTATAATTGGATCCATGAGCTTGGCTGTTGGTGAAGTATTCTGAACTGTTTAATGTTTTCTCCAGTTTTCATTCTGTTCCATAATTTCTTACTACAGTAGGTTGAAAATTTTATGCTAATAAATGACTCCTGGAAGCACCTTAGACCTGTTCATCCTTCACTGTTTCATGTTTTCTTCTGTTGAGGTATTTTAGATTTTTTAATCTCTCTCTTTAGTCCTCATGCTCGTTTATTTCCTTAATAGTTTGAACAGTTGGTCTCAGCATGATTTATGGTTCTCCTTGCTTGTTTGTTGCCACTTAAAGACTGTTATTGAAGTCTCCCTTTGAAGTTATTTTGTTTACAGTAAGTCAAGGAGGTTTTTTTTATCTTTCCCTTTTTCCTTGCTTAAACAGTTGTCTTAAAGGTCTTTTATAGTTGTGATCATAGATGTGTTAGGTGTTCCCTCTTCTATGACTGCAATTATTAGTGAATCTTTTATGTTTTCTAAGTCATTTGAAATAAAATATTTGAGGAAATAGGGTGTTCCCCGAATCTTAGATTTCATTTTAAAAGTTGTCTTGAAGTCATTATTTTCTTAAAGAATGTTTGTAGAATTTATGGTTAGCCCTATCTATCAAATATTTCTTTATTATTCAAGTTATGTTTTCAAGTTCCCTTCGTTGAGAATCAAATTTCTCTTTCCAAATCATTGATGTCCATCTCATTCCAAAACCAAAGGATCCTATGGCCAAGTTAGATTTTCCCTATGATATCCCATATCCATTGATGAGTATGTTATGACCTCTTCTTGACTCCATTGCCCAATGAACTAGATGTTTCCCCATTCTATATATCTTTCCTAGATCTTTCATGTTCTATTGTATCAATTCAACCAAACAAATAAACAAACACCTGCACTTAATAACTAGTCTAAAACCAATACTCAAAGCACACAAGATAAACCTTTGCAAACAAATATTTGAGAGATCCCTCTCTGAGAATAGGATGACTAGATCCTGTAACTCTAAATATTGGTTCTGATGTTGCCTTGTCTTTTGATTTTCCAAAATATCAAAACACGGGACACCAACATAATGACGATCACGGTGGGACCCTCAGTAAAATCTTTAAAATTAAACACTCACTGTCTAGTATAACATAAGTAGCCTTCGTCAAGCACTACCTAACAAAAATGGTAATCATGATAGGACTTAATTGAATCAGTGACAAACTAAGTAAACCTTAGGATTCCTGCAAGACCTTATCAAAACTTGAATAAATCAATTACCAAGCCATAAGAGTGAACTCTGTATGTTTAAACACCTTAGCTAAGTGGTAAATCACATTTAGGACACTCTCATAACCTATAAGACCAAAATAACTCAGAAAAACCTAAAAAAAATTTCAGTTTGGCTTCACAATAAACATGGTGGTGGAACCATCCAATATCTCACCTTCATAAATGCTAAAAATTTTCCACCTGGCGACTCCGCTAGCCCCAGTAGGCCTATTACTCATCTAGGTTCCTAGATCTCTTTAGGACTTTGTTAACTAGCCTAGAAGAAGTTTAGAATCCTAGTCCCATACTAGATAAGACATCGTGAGAGGTAAAATTCCCAAAAACAGTCTCTAAAACCTCAACCTCACTCATTTTTTGAAAAACAGTCTGGCTTCACATAGGATCCACACTAGATCCCATCCAGACCCAAATCCTCCTTTAATCGTTGACAATCCAGAGAGAATTCTGTGGCAGACTTCTAACTCTAGAAAATCAACTGCTAATAGGAGCCACTTAAGAACAAAATCTTTCCCTGAAAATCTTGTTGTTTTGGAGGATTCACACTTTGATTTACATCATACAAAGAACATCTTTAGAACTAGATCTCAAGGCAACTTAAACCAAACTAACCTTGATATTGCAGATTTGCAACAAAACTTCAATAGAGAAGCCTGACCTTCCACTCCTCCTGATTCCCAGCTTCTTCATCACTTTAGTATTTTTCACAACAAATATGCTCAAAATCAGTTTGCTGGCCCAAGTATTTCTTCCACTCCAATTCATACTACCACTGTGAAAAACACTCCTGTTCAGCCCGCCTTCACTCTAGTAAATCCACCGCTTGTAAATCCACCCTTATTTTCAGCTATGGCAACATGGTATGCCCCATTAGTGTTACCACAACCTCTACTTCCCCTACCAAATGATTACCAATCCAAAATTCCTCATTTCACTGGAAAAGAGTCTACAACAGCTCAACATCATGTAGATAGGATGGAAGATGCTTTCGATTACATGGAGATAGAAGAATAAAATGTGAAGATGATAATATTCGCCCAAAGTTTAGGAGAAGATGTAAATAAATGGTTTAAAAACTTACCTCCTAACAGCATAAATGATCTTCCTACCTTACATAAAACATTCATCAACAAATGGGAACTCAAAAATAATCCTCTCCAAATACTAGCAGAGTATAGCAGCCTCAAGAGAAATCAAGGGGAGAGTGTTCATGACTACTCCACTAGGTTCAATAGCGTTTACAATGCTCTTCCACCTCACATGAAACCTCCTCAAGGCATGGCCTTAGTAAGGTATCCCGAAGGCCTTGATGCTGAAATGAATTATCAGTTAAGGGAGAGAGACTACTTAACTTTAGAAGACATGCAGAAAGGAGCTGTGAGCATAGAAGCAAACATAATTTAGAAAAGAAATAGGTTGAGATTAGATAAGAGGGTAACTTATAAATATGACCTACTACCTTCAACCTCAACTTCTGACACAAGAATTGACAACCTAGTGAAGTTAATGGAGAGGATGCTTGAGAAGATCAATTTAAATGAGAGAGTGCCACCAAGAGAACCTCAAAATAACCAAAACATAAATAGAAATCAGAATTATAGAAGAGAAAACAATCAAGATAATCAAAAGGAAAGTGACCAACATATTAGACCTCCCTTCCAACATAACTATGTAGATCAATATGAGGAAGATAGGGAGTTGGAAAGGTTGGGAGAATCTCATGTAAACTTGATTAGATCAGACAATGGGGATGATGTTTTCCTCACTGAAGAAGAACAAGGTTTCTTCTCTGATCACAGTACAAACACCTATGAAGATTCTGATGACTATAGATTGGGGTTTGAAAATGAAATAATGGAGGTGCACAAACAATATGATATTAGGAGCAAGGGGAACATAGATAATTCAAAGGACAAAAACACTAATTCTTCTATCAAGAAAAACACAGAAACCCAGCCCAAAAAGACAGCATAAAAAACCAACATTTTGACCAAGAAACCAGAAATAAACAAAGACAAAAGTGTCCAGCTAAATGTTGAACAGAGTACCCCTAGCACTTCAGCTAGTGGTCCTAATAAAACTATCCCAGTTACCAGTCCAAACAAGGTTCAGCAAATCAAAATTGTTGAAAAGAATTCAATTGAAAAGACAGATTTAAATACGAACAAGTCAATTTTTCCTTTCAACCTTGAGCGAGATATTGCTAAGATAAAAATTACCTTCCCCCTAGCTGAACTAGTAACCCAAGAGGTGTACAAAAACCAAGTGTTGAAAGCTTTGAACTCGGGAAGTGATACTGACACTTTAAACTTGACAGATGACAAACCTGAGTTGTTGTTTGGTCCATAAGTTGAAGGAAAATACCAAGAAGGGGTCGTCCCTCCCTTCTATGTTAGCTTGAACATACACGAGAAAATTTTACACAATGCTATGTTAGATTCAGGAGCTTCACACAATATAATGCCCAAGGTGGTAATGGAAAGCTTAGGCTTAGAAATTAATAAACCATACAAAGACTTGTATTCCTTTGACTCAAGCAGAGTCAAATGTTTGGGTTTAATCAAAGATTTGTGTGTTAACTTATCCCAAATCCCTGCTAAGAGTTTAGTCATGGACATAGTTGTAGCTGACATTCCCCCTAAGTATGGCATGCTCTTATCAAGATCTTGGGGAGCCAAACTTCAGGGGAGCCTTCAAATGGACATGTCTTATGCCACCATCCCTGTTTTTAACCAAAACAGAAGACTATACAGGGAATCTCACATGAAGTAAATGGTGAGCAACATAGACAAACCAAACAACTCTCCAATATATTCTATTCAATTGAGTTTAGATTACTTTATCTTATGTAATGAAGATGAGATCACTTAATAAGATAAGGAAAACATAGACCTAATTAGTTCACCAGAACAATCAAGTCTTAGCTCCAATCAAATTCAAAATATTGACAATCAACAATAACAAGAAAATGAAAATGAGCCAAATATACTCTGGACAATAAACTTCGATGGATCCTGTAATAAAACAAGTGCAGGAACAGGTGTTTGTATTCAAAATATGAATCAGAGTTTTTCATATAAATTAGATTTCACATGCACTAACAATATTGCTGAGTATGAAACACTTCTCCTAGGCTTACAATTGCTTAAACAACTAGAATCCCATAGGATATCAATCTTAGGAGATTATGAACTTATCATAAGAAAAATCAAAGGAGAATACTCAGCTAGAAATCCAAGGCTTAGGGAATATCGGAACATTGCCCTTGATTTATTGAAAACCTTTGAAAAATATGAACTTATTTTCATTCCTAGAGCACTGAATCATCTAGCAAATGAACTTGCCTTCAATGCCTGCAATTGCCAGATACCTGAGATAAATGAACAGCTTAGCGTAAAGGTAAAACACAGACCTATTGTTCCTGATAACGAAGATCACTGGAAAGTGTTTGATTCAGACAAACACATAGATTATTTCTTGAAATCGGAAAATGATTTCAGCATACCAATATTAGAAACCAGCCATAAAGAAAATTGTTTGTATATTGAACAAATCCCAGAAGTTGAAATGAAATATACTGTTGATATAAATCATTATGAGAATCCTTTTGAAGTAGAGATAACTTACTATGCAGACCAAGAAGACTTGGAAGTTTTACAATGCAAAAATGATAAAATTCCAAGAGGTCTAGCACCTTTAGAACACCTTTTTGATTTTAACGATGTAGCCAGAGAACCAAGAATGGAGCCTGTGGAAACGAATGTAGAAGAGCATAACATAGGCAGTCTAGCAGAACCCAAGATGATCAAACTATCTGGAACTCTCCCATCTCACATAAAATTTCAATATATAGACTTGTTCAAAGAGTTTAAAAATGTTTTTGCTTGGGGATACAAAGACCTAAAATCGTATGATACCAGCATCATCCAGCATAAAATCCCTTTGAAGGAAAATCAAACGCCTTTTAAACAAAAACTAAGGAGAATAAAACCTGTTTTATTACCTTTATTTAACGCAGAAATTGAAAATATGCATGATGTTGGGATCATTGTACCAATTAGATATTCAGAATGGGTATCGAACCTAGTTTATGTTAGAAAGAAAACAGGGGAAATCAAGCTCTGTATTGACTTCAGAAATTTAAACAGAGCCTCTTTAAAAGACAACTACCCCTTACCCAAGATGGACCATATACTTCAAAGGGTGGTTGGGTCAACAAGGATATCCCTCTTAGATGGGTTCTCAGGTTACAACCAGGTGTTAGTGCTCCCAAGTGATCAAATAAAAACTTCTTTTACCACACCTTGGGGCACCTTTATGTATGTCAAAATGCCTTTCGGATTAATGAATGCAGGGGCCACCTTCCAAAGGGCCATGGACATAGCCTTTTCTGAAGATATTGGCTATTTTATAGTCATTTACCTTGATGACATAACTGTTTTCTCAAAAACTGATGACGAACATTTGATTCACCTGAGAAATTTTTTTGAGAAGTGTAGGAAATTTGGCTTATCATTGAATCCCAAGAAAACACTCTTTGGTCTCCAAGAAGGTAAACTTCTTGGCCATATAATTTTGGAAGAGGGAATCAAAATAGACCCTATAAGGATAGATGCCATATTACAAATCAGTCATCCAAAAAGCCTCAAAGAGTTGCAATCTTTCATCGGAAAGATCAATTTTCTGAGGAGGTTTATCCCTAATCTTGCGGAGCTATTAAAAAACATCACAAACATGCTTAAGAAAGATGTCAGTGTAAAATGGACTTTACCAGCTAAACAATCATTCGAACTGGTCAAACAAGCTCTTACTCAAACACTAGTCCTGATTAGTCCAAATTTCACCAAAGATTTTTATATCTTTTCTTTTGCATCTGAACATACAATAGCTGCAGTTTTACTTCAAAAGAATGACTTGGGGCAAGAACAACCAATATATTTATTTAGTATGGCCTTAAGAGATGCTTCTCTCAAATATAACATCATGGAGAAGCATGCCTTAGCATTAGTGAAAGCATTAAAAGACTTTAGGGTCTATATTTTACACTCTCACATAATTTCTTTTGTTCCACATACTGTTGTCAAGGACATCCTAAGTCAAGACCTTGATGGTAAAAGGGGAAAATGGATTGCAACTGTTCTTGAGTATGACTTAGAAATCAGGCCCACCAAATTAGTTAAAGGGCAAGGATTAGAAAAACTTATGGCCGAGTCTAATTTCCAAGCACTAGACATGAATATGGTAGATGTGTTGGAAGAAATAGAAGAATATGCTGCTCCTTTTGTTGAAGAAACATTTCTGAATTATCCTTGGTATGCTGACATTGTTTATGTGCTTTTATATTTAAATTCCCCTCCTTCTTTGTCTAAAACTAAAGCTAGATTTTTGAAACAAAAAGCTTTGAGTTTTTGCATATTAGATGGGGTATTATACTAGAAAAATGTTGTTGGAATTTTTCTTAAATGTTTACTTGAAGATGATGCAGGAAAAATCATGCATGAGTTGCGTGATGGAGAATGTGGAGGACACCTCTACTGGAAGGCCACAACAAACAAAATTCTTAGATCTGGTTACTATTGGCCTACCCTTTTCCCATACACTCAGAAGTTGGTCATGTCTTGCCATAAATGTCAAAATTTTTATGGCAAGAGAAAACTCCTTCCCTTACCTTTACATCCTATCAGAGTTGAGGCACCTTTTCAACAATGGGGTTTAGACTTCATTGGAGAAATCCACCCATCTTCCTCAGCCCAAAATAAATGGATCCTCATGGCCACTGACTTCTTTACCAAGTGGATAGAAGCTATACCTTCCAGAACTACCAATGACTCTGTCATTATCAAGTTTCTTGAAACAAATATCCTATCCAGATTTGGTTGTCCCAGAAAAATCATAACAGATAATGCTGCTACTTTTAAATCTAAAAAAATGATTGATTTCTATTACAAATACCACATAACCTTGGGCCATTCCACTGCTTACTATCCCCAAGGAAATGGATTAGTTGAATCTTCCAACAAGAGCCTCATTAATATCATTAAAAAACTGTTGGAACAAAATCAGAAATCATGGCACAGTAAACTAGTTCATGCCTTATGGGCTAATAGGTTAACTACAAAGAAATCAATAAATATGTCCCCCTATCAGCTAGTTTATGGCATGGATGCAGTCTTTCCCACCTCATTAGGAGTGCCAGTCATGAAGCTCCTTCAAGAAGTACAAGTTGAAGAGAATGATATGCAGAGGAGAATAAATCAAACCATCCATTTACAGCAGACCAGAGAATAATTTTATGAGAGAACACAATTGGTCCAAGAAAATATGAAGAAGCTATTTGATAAGAGAACTAAGGCAGACAATTTCCAAGTTGGAAATGTCTTTCTTAAGTGGGATTCAAGGAGAGAAGAGAAGGGAAAACATGGAAAGTTTGAGAACTTGTGGAAAGGTCCCTATATTGTTCATGCTGAAAGGGGTTACAATGTTTTTTTCTTGAAAGAATTGAATGGAGAAGACTTGTATGGAGGTCCTGTCAATGGAAAAATGCTAAAGCATTACTTCTGCCAGGAATCATAAGTTTCAAAGCATTTTATTTTTTCAATGTAATTATCATAGTCTGAACATTGCATTCAAAGTTATAAAAATAAAAATACAAAAACAAAGAAAAGAAAGAAAAGAGGGCAGATTGTGAAAACAAGAAAGGTATAGCCCCATGCCAAAAAGAGAAACAAATCTGAAATTGTGCAAGCTCAAATGCCACTCCTGGAGAACACACTTCTAGTTAGTCAAACAATCTAATCTTGACTAATTAGTTTTAAATTTTCTACTGATAGGATAGTGAATTCGATTTGCCAAACTGT
Organism: Pinus albicaulis; assembly: GCA_034641835.2. Lineage (NCBI taxonomy): Eukaryota > Viridiplantae > Streptophyta > Pinopsida > Pinales > Pinaceae > Pinus > Pinus albicaulis. The sequence goes on along the minus strand of CM076584.1, from coordinate 1,443,726,317 downwards.
TTAATCTTGGCTTATCAGTAGATAGATTAGGGTAGAAATGAAAGGTTCAAACATACTCAAAATCTGAACCAGTTAAGAAAAGGAAAGGCAACTCAAGCAAGAGTCAAAACAGAGCTGTAAAAAAGGGGGAAGGAAATGCTTTGAAATTTCATATCTCAAGCCTTCCGTTTTTTTTTTAATTTTGTGCAAAATAATGTCTATGTGCAGCTTGTTTTTATGCCACAGACCAGCATCAAGTTAGACTGTTCAAACCTGACTTGATCGCTTTTTTAAAAATTTCTGTTTTAGAAATTAGAGAATAAAATCTGTTGGAAAGTTTAATCCCAACAGATGGTAGATTAGGTAGAGAATCATATGGGCTCAACTGTTCAATATGAGTCCATGGAGAAATAAGGAGTAGAAATAGATTAGATTTCCTGCTTTCAAAAGAATAAAATGTTGTAAAAGAGTTTTCCAATCCAAGTGCACTCTAAAGAAGAAAAAATGTTAGATCTGTAGGATTGTGTAGGTAGAAAGTTTGTTGATGAAAGATCCATTGTTTTTATGGCTGCTAATATGTTTTCAGAGCAAGATCATCCCAGCAAAAGAAAGGCAGCCTAATGGATGAGGCAACTGATCAGCCTCCCAGAGAATGCAAGTCTGAAGTTCTTGGTGCCTTCAAGAAGGCACCATCCCCAAGTGGAGCCACTGTTAGCCACCTATAAAAATTTGTTATACCAAAAGGTGGCTAAATAATTTTGGAGCCTTCAAGAAACAAATTTTATTGCAAAAAGTGTTAGCTCTTGAAGACTCTTGAAGGCCTCATGCCTCTGTCCAAAATCTTCCCTGTTGTTCCCTTTTTATACTCTGGAACTCTGCTGATTTCATGAGAGACTGCTGCAAAATCCCTTTTTCCCTTTCCTCCATTAAACAACTAACCTCATTTTCTACCCCTTTCACTCTCATCAAGATTCTTAATTTTTATGTTTTTCCCCTTTTTCCTCCATCGAATTCCACTTTGATAAGGTTTAAGAGTCCTTCTTTGACTTATCGAAACCCTCAAACCCTTGAAAAACATTGAAAATTGCATAAAAAATAACATTTTTTATATTATAGACTTAAGCTCCCTTGGGCTAAGTCTTTAACCCCTCCCCTCCATACGCCCTGGTGCTGGAACCAGGCGCTAAGCCCTTTAGGTGCTTATCGCGTCGGAGGAAAACAGTGCACAAGTCTTCTGCCTCACAAAGTTCTTCGATGTCGATTAGCCCTCCATTCTATCTCCCCGGTCATATTATTTTCCACATAACCCACGGCCCCGCACTAGGCGCCAAGCCATTTCATCAATGTAAATTCGTCCTGACCAAAACCTTTGTTATATTAAATTTTTGGGTTTTAATGTGTTTTGTCGTCATGTTAAAATAAAACTGGATAGAATCCATCGCACCGCTTTAAAGAGAAAGGTGGTTTTCCTCGATCGGCAGCGATGTCATTCACCGACCGACATGTAACTTTGAGCACTATTGAAAAATCGCCCTCATCGCGCATTAAAGGTCGGCTGTGGAGTGGGCATGATATTGATGCGCGTCGTCCAATATAAGGCCGCTCATCAGACGGTGATCGCGCTCTAAAGAAGCCCATGCAATAAGCAAAGGTACGGCGCGGTCATGAAAACATCTCTTTCGTCAATCTGATCTGCAGATCGACGATCCACATTCAATCACCCCGGTCCCCCTCATCCACAACAGTGTCGATGGTCTCGATGCCACATCAGCGTCCATGCGAAAAAATTTAAATGGGGTGGGTCTTCACTCTTTCCTCGTGCAGTCAGCAAGCCTTTTCGTGACCCGAAATAGTTATACAGAGTGATTTAATTAAAGGTTTTGATGTCCAGGGCATCTTTCTAAGGTCTTGTCGATACCTGATCTCAACCGTTGATCTTGTGGGCCGATCTCATTCGACGGCCCACAATCATCCCGAACACCAGATGTCATTTTTAACCATTTTTTCGCCAAAACCAAGGTTTTTAGCCCATTTTCTCCATTTTTCCAAATAAAACGACTCTTTCACTTTGACTATTCACCCTCGCTCCCGACCGTCGATCGCTACGCAATCGACGGCTCCGACTTAATTCCTCCTCCGCTTTCCTTTTGACCTCTCCGACTAAATCTCGTCCGTTGGATGATGCCATCCAACGGCCACACTCTCCCCACATGTCCTTCCAAAGCAGTTAACCTATAAATGTAGTATTTCATAATATTTTTTGTATTTTGCAGGGTTTAAATGGTTTTTCCACCATGCTGAACAAAATTCAAAGGCTGAGGGTGATGATCCTCCTGCCTTAGATTCATCAAATAGAATCATTCGCAGGGTTTAAACTCCATGTTTCATCAATGATTCATGAGACATTGATGCCATTCGATCCCTGTGTAGCCCTGCACACCAACGAACACAGCAAGTCAAGCACAAATCAAAGAATATCAGTGTCGAAGACAGGAAACACACCAGAACAGAAATATTTAAGGCAAATCTTTGGGGATTACTTCTAAGGTGGTTTATCAAAATCCTAATCCCTAATTAAAACATAGTTAACAAAAAAATCATAAAGGTTCATCAGACAGAAAGCCTCCACCGCCACATCTGAGGAAAATTGATTCCTCCCAGCTACCACAGTGCCACCTGTGCCTCAAAGAATTCAGAAAAAGGCCGAAGTTATTGATCAAGATCATATATTTGCCTCAAGCACAGCCGAATAGTTATGTCTTCCAAGGAACTTAATGTAAATAATATCAACAAAGTAACTATTACACAACACAGAGCCTCAAAAGTCAAAAGAGCTCCCACCAAGCTTAAGTCTTAATGTCAAATATTTAATACAGAGGACACCTATGTAAGCTTCTCCATTGAGCCCCCCAAAGGCCAAGAAGCCATTAAGACTGTATTAATTATCTTTGGAGATATTTTATCATATCCAACCTCCTCATTCTTCTATAAATACTACTGAAGAAGATGAGAAATTGTTGGTTGGTTGATCACTAGTTGTAATACTGAAACTCTCTAAAATAATACATAGTCTGTTGAAATTGAAGAACAAATTGAAGTCTTGGAAGCCTTGATGATGTTGTTGCATGCTTTTTCCTAAGAAGGCTCTATCATTGGATCCATGAACTTGGCTGTTGGTGAAGTATTCTGAACTGTTTGATGTTTTCTCCAGTTTTCATTCTGTTCCATAATTTCTTACTACAGTAGGTTGAAAATTTTAGGCTAAGAAATGACTCCTGGAAGCACCTTAGACCTGTTCATCCTTCACTGTTTCATTTTTTCTTCTGCTGAGGTATTTTAGAGTCTTTAATCTCTCTCTTTAGTCCTCATGCTCGTTTATTTCCTTAATATTTTGAACAGTTGGTCTCAACATGATTTATGGTTCTCCCTGCTTGTCTGTTGCCACTTAAAGACTATTATTGAAGTCTCCCTTTGAAGTTATTTTGTTTACAGTAAGTCAAGGAGGTATGTTATGATCTTTCCCTTTTTCCTTTCTTAAAAAGTTGTCTTAAAGGTCTTTTATAGTTGTGATCATAGATGTGTTAGGTGTTCCCTCTTCTATGACTGCAATTATCAGTGAATCTTTTATGTTTTCTAAGTCATTTGAAATAAAATCTTTGAGGAAATAGGGTGTTCCTCGAATCTTAGATTTCATTTTGAAAGTTGTCTTGAAGTCATTATTTTCTTAAAGAATGTTTGTAGAATTTATGGTTAGCCCTGTCTATCAAATATTTCTTTATTGTTCAAGTTATGTTTTCAAGTTCCCTTCGTTGAGAATCAAATTTCTCTTTCCAAATCATTGATGTCCATCTCATTCCAAAACCAAAGGATCCGTCGGCCAAGTTAGATTTTCCCTCTGATATCCCATATCCATTGATGAGTATTTTATGACATCTTCTTGATTCCATTGCCCAATGAACCAGATGTTTCCCCATTCTATATATCTTTCCTAGATCTTTCATGTTCTGTTGTATCAATTCAACCAAACAAATAAAAAAACACCTGCACTTAATAACTAGTCTAAAACCAATACTCAAAGCACACAAGATAAACCTTTGCAAACAAACATTTGAGAGATCCCTCTCTGAGAACAGGAGGACTAGATCCTGTAACTCTAAAGATTGGTTCTGATGTTGCCTTATCTTTTGATTTTCCAAACTATCAAAACATGGGACACCAACAGTAGGTAATGGGAAATTATCCTTTTGACACGCCTTGTTGAGATTTCTAAAATCTATACAAATCCTAATATCTCCATTCTTCTTCCTAACAGGTACCAAATTTGAGACCCAATTCGAATGTCTAACAGGGAAAATAATTCTAGCTTTCAAGAGTTTATTCAACTCTATTTTAATTTTATTTTCCAAGTTGGGATGAATCTTCCTTAACTTTTGTTGAACTGTTTTTACATCAGAGATCATTGAAATTGTATGTTGAATGATAGAAGCATCACAATATCTGAAATCTTCGTAATTCCAAGAAAAAACGCTTTTGTATTTGTTTAGAATTTTGATGAAAGAAAACCTTTCTTCTTGTGTTAGCCCGAGTCCTAGATTGAGATTTTGTGGTTTAGATTCGATACCAATATTTATCAAATCAAACTTTAAATTTGAACTTTGAAGTTTGGAATTAGTAACCTTTTTGAATCTATCTTTGATATCATAGAGATCCTCAAGTTTTACCACAGATTTCGGAATGGAATTTTCATTATTTTTTTATTTTATTTGAAGAGAATGATCACTTTCATCAACTATTTGATCATCATAAGATTTCTCTGAGGTTAAGAAGTCTAGGATATCTTCATCATGATTGAACACTCGCCAGTTGGTAACATTATCAGTGACAGATGGTTGAAATATTAATTCAACTGAAACCCTATCTAGACTATAATCCTCAGCTGGAAGGAGCTTAGAAGAAACATTAGCTAATAAATCAGCTATTGAATTCTAAGATCTAGGAATAGGGGAAATATTAAATGCTAGAAAATAAGTTGTAAGATTTTGAACAAGGGTTTGGTAATGTTTAAGATGACCTGAAAGACAATGAATATTATTTCTTACTTTCCTGATGAAAATTTCAGAATCACCATATACCTTCAGATATTTGACATTCAACCATATTGCTTTATAAATTCCTTGAATCAAGGCTTCATATTCTGCAATGTTATTTGTAAACTCAAATTCTAATCTGCATGACAACATAATTTTTTTCCCTTCTAGATTAACTAAAATACATCCTGCTCCCACACCATCATTGGACTTTGATCCATCAAAATACAAAGACCAAAATAAAAATTTATCTACAGATTTATTTATAGATTGATTAGCAATATTAATACATCTTGAAGTATTAGTATGTGAGAAATTTTCAACTGGTGAAGTGAAACTATTTACAGAAAAAGGTGATTGTTGAGCATTAAAATTTCTAAAGAATGATTCGACCGAGTAATTTCCAAGAATTTTATTATTGAAAGCTACAGGTTGATTTTCTTGTTCAAAATCTGTTACTGTATGAGTCATTTGTTTCTCTCGCTCAATATTAATTTGATTTGGTTTTCCTTTATAGGGAAGCCACATGTGAGACCAATCGGTAGAAATGTAACCATGGAGTTTTTCAGACCAATCCCTGGTTAAAATTAAAACATAAAACTCAGGGATATAAGCAATCAATATATCAATTCTCTGAAATATTCTAGGATCAGCTGATAGTCTAATAGTGACTGAATTAATTTCTCCTAGAACTTGCACTTTAGTTTGATCTAATTGGACAATATGAACTGCAGATTTCTAGGGTTCAATGTTCAATTTAGAGCACATTGAAGTTGGCATTATATTTGATGATGCCCCTGAATCTATCAAGCAGTTATGTAAATTCCTATTACAAATCCTGTACGTTAAGAGGAAAGGAGTTGTCTGTGAATTAGATATATCTCCAATTAAAACAGTGTCGGTAGCATCTACTTTATCGGGTGGCTTACCTGATCCTTTGGTTGGTTTGGATATTACACCATTTGGGAGAGGAGAAGCAGGCACTGCATTTAGTTCTTTTAACAACAGCTTTTGTTGATGCTTGAGCTTGCTGAGTTCATGTAAAGAAATATTTTCTTTGGTCTTCTTCATATATTCTATGATGTTATAATCCATAGAATCAGACACTACTATAATTTTAGATGTTGATGGAGAATTAGAAGATGATGATTGATTTTGGGTAGGTGAAGGAGAAGCTTTCTTTACAGGAGTTTTATCTTTAGTAATCGGAGTTGAATTTTTCTTCTTGGGAGATGTTTGAATATTTTTTGATGCACTCTTACTTCTTTCACTCACTGGGAGAGCTTCTTGTTCATTTTCGTTATCTGAGTTAGGCAAAATAAAATCCCACATCCCATGGCATTCAACTAATTCTTCTTCTTCGTTTTCTACTGATGATAGAACTATATATTCTTCTTCCTCTTCCTCTAAATATGAATCTGCATTAGATATTGCATTAGGTGGTTTAGATTCAGTTGTTTTATTTCTTTTAAAATTCCTAAAGGGCCTTTTAGTGGAAGTTTCAGCTACCTGTTTCTTAATTTCAACCATTTCATTGGACATAGTCTTCAGGAATTTTTGTAATACTTCCATATCATATGGATCTTTAGGTGCTTTCTTCTTTGAATCATCTTTGAAACTAACTTTTTTGGATTTTCTCTCCTCATTATCATTCTTTCTATCTAAAGCAATGATATGTCTTTCTACTGCGATTGCTTCTTTCATGTTTTCAGCTAGTGTAGGTTTAGCAGCTCTATCTATAAAGATAGCTATATTTGAAGGCAAAGCTAATATATACCATTCACTTTGGACTTTTTCACTAGGTTTTGATGTTGTAGGAATTTTATTCAACAACTTTTTAAATCGAGAGTTGAAGCCTTTGATGAGTTCTTTGGATTCTACTCTCAAATTGGAGAGATCATTAATTAGAGTTGCTATTGACCTATCATCTCCAAACTTGGTTAGGAATTATTCTTGAAAAATATCCTAGCTAGTAATGGATCCTGATGGCAATGAAAAATACCAAGATCCCACCGCTCCTTGCAAAGTATATGGAAATAGGCTGATCACAGCATCTTCTTGTGTTACTCCATTTAAATTTACAGACAACATGAAGTTGTTGATGTGTTCTTCAGCTAGTATGCCAAGGTCGGGACTAAACTTTGGTAACCATTTTTCAGGATTAGGTGGTAATTGACTCAAAGGTGCAGGGATTGTAACAGATCCTGGATTAGTCCATGGTATTTGTGCCATCGTTGTACGAATGGTAGAGGAAGTTGGAAGAACAGTTGAAATTGTTTGAGTAGGTTCTATTGAAACAACTGTACCTTTCTGGATTGTGATTTGAATTTGGGAAGTAGATGGAAATGATACGAAAGATGTAGAAGATATTAATGAAAGAGTATCACTATCTGACTCGGAGGGTGTTTTTCTAGCTCTTTTTCTACTTGGCAGAGGAATTTCAGTTGGTGAAATCCCAAGCTTTTCACTCTGCAGTCTAGTAAGAGGTTGGGAAGGAACATATTGTGAAGTCACACTGCCTTGGGATAGCTCAGATTCTTCTTGCGATAATGAAAACCCTTCGAGTTTATGAATAAGAGATTGTACCTCAGGAGATTCAACAGATGACTCTTCTGATATGTTTAGGGTTTTGGCAGTAAGTGTAGTAATTTTATTTTCAACTTCTTCCCTAGAGATTTCAGATGAAGGAGAAGTTGAAGAAGGTGATGAGGGTGGATCGCTCTTGGAATGGCGTATGGATTTCGATTTACTTTCCATTCACAGCTTAGGGCCCTCCTTCTAGCACCAAAAATGTTGAAGACCCTAAAATCCTAGCTTCAAACATTAGGGAAACCACTCGGTCCAGACCTTGGTACAGCCCCTTTTTCGTTTGTGATAGTGGCTCCGATTGGATAATATGGGACCAGTTTCCCAATCGTAAATGGAATGAGTTTGTGATGAGATGTTTGTATAATGGATGGTGAAATTTTGATATTTAATCTACTGCTTGATAAATACAAATAACTCTAAACTAACCCGAGTATTTAAAGATGAACATGATTTAAAAATAATTTCATTTAAACAAACAATCATAAAGATGACTTATTTATTTAAAATAAAGATGAGATTTCATATGATGATAACTCTATTTAAGAAGTTAAACAGAGTTAGAATAACGTATCGTATTCACAAATTTATATTTCTATATTTTCTATACATACAGTGAAAGATAACATTTTTATATTTTCATAATTGATGTAACAGAGAAATGTTTTAGAAACATATATATATATATATATATATATATATATATATAAACAATAGAAATTTTAATAGGAATCTTTCATCGCATAAGAAAACTGAAATAAAAATGATAGAAATACCAGATACATTTAAAATTCTCTGATGAAATTGATACTTTGATCATGTTCTTTCACTTAGAACTATCTCCAAGACGCAAAAGTGCAGACTCTTAAAAATGATTCCTCCGAAAATCACAGAATGTGATCCATCATAAAAATAATAAATTTAGAAGGACAAAAGTGTATCTTCCAAGTCAGAAAATTTTACAAATTCAGAACCCCTTTCTAAATACATGAAAGGGGTTTAAATAGCACTAAAAATCCTAAAAAAATATCTTAAACATCGCTTAGATGTTGTTGTGAATACCAAATCATGAAAACTGGGGATGAGATTTTATAGAAATAGATTGGCGGTTCCCATTAGAATAGATCTAAGATACTTCTCATTATCATTCAATACGGTGACATATGATGACACTATCATTTGAGAAGGAGATGACTGGGGCGAATGTAGTTGACCGGTGTAGGTGGCATCAGAAAATTTTGGAAGCATATTAGCAATAGCATGGGAGAGGAATTTCATAGTCAATAGCTAGTTGTGTGGTTCAACTAGATATGACCATAATGTATCCCATGTTAGCTCTTGTATTGCATCAATTTTTTGGTACCTTCTTTTCAATTCTTGCTCCCATTGTTTTTCTAACTCTTTGACCTTCGGAAGTTGTCCTGGAATGTGATCAGACATTAAGTTAGCAATATGTATGTTATCATTGATTAACTATACCACATTGTTCATTAAAATTCTTGCCCTGGAAATGGCTCTCTCTATTTTAATTAACTATGCCTCCCATTCTGCAAAAATAATTTATTTATGTGCTTCTTGAATTTTAGGCAAATTAGCTGCAATTCCTTGATCTGAAATTCTGAGATTTTCTCATGGACATCTTCAAATTCAAGTCTTGAGTTTATTGTTTTCTCTACAAGTGACATGGTTATTTCACATAAAGGATCAACCATTGTTATCTTCTGAGATAAATAGCAAGCTGTAATGATAACATTTTATTTGATTCAAGGGATTCCTTCTTGAATTGATCTACCTCAGGATAATCTTTAAATATTTGTAGTTTTTCTTGCAATATTGCATTCTATTCCTCCTTGGCCACCTTTTCTCTTTGAAGTAATGTCTATAATTCATTTACCTCTTGGGACAGTTGTTTTTTTTTTGTATAGCTTGCTGGTCAAGCTTTTGTCTTTCAGAATTTAACTTTTCTTTAAGTTCTTCATTCTGTTGTCTTTCTTCAACTAATTGTTGCTCCAGCTGCACTATTCTTTGGTATTTTTCCTTTATTAACAAATTTACCTCAGAATCTTTATCTATGGTTGCTGCTGTATAGGCTCCTGCATACTAAGATAGTTTTGTTAAGTCCTCTGAAGGATCAATTTTGGATTTTTTCCAAAAAACATCCATCAATTCGGCCTGGGAAGATGATAATAGATTGTGGTCAAGTTTTATTTTCTTTCTTTGCCTCTTAACCATAGCTCTATGATTTGGACTTTAGAAAATGTCCAAAGGTGGTATATCTTCAACTTTTAACACAATCTCCTCAGATGGATTCTCAAGAATAATTTCAACATCTGGAGTGTTGATATTACCGACTGTCTCTTCAATTGTGATGATAGATGTCTGTGTTGTATTCAGCCTCTGGAAATCATTCTTTCCTTTGATCTATTGATCGAACTATTCACATTCTTTTGAATTAACATGTATATCAATATCAGAGGAGTTGTCAGCCTTTTTTCCTGTGTTTACCTGTTCAGTTTGAGTATCAATATTTTTTCCCTTTTGTTCTTTTTGTTCTTTTTGGGATAGAAGAGGAGTCATTTGTAACTAGTTAAGAGGAATTGTCAGTAACCTCTTGTTTCTGTAAAGTGTGAATTTCTCCATATCGCTTGTTTCCAGTTTTGAACTTGCTTGTTGCTGAGACTATGAAAAACCTTCAGCTGAGACAAATAGGTCATCAAAACTATCATCTTCATGTTCAAAATTGGCAATTTGTACCATAGATGTAACATTAAGGGCGATTTTCTTCGGGTCATATTGCCTTGGGGCGATGAATGCTAGTTTGAGTTCTTTAATTTTCAAGGCTTCTTTTTCTGCATGCCTGAAATCATTGAGAGTGTAAGATCCACTTTTGAGACGAAATTTAGGCCACATTTGTTTCTTGGAGGTCTTAAGATTCTTGGACAAACCTTTCTCTGTAATCTGATAGGCAATTTTCTGAGCTAGTAATTTATCAGGAATGTATAGAGGCAAAACATGAGGGTTGGTTACACTTCCGAATATTCGGATGTAAGTGAAATTATCCTCTCCAAACCAATTTCCAATTAGAGTTAGGTCAAGGTTGGCCTTATCTGATAGCCGCGGAGGGGGATTGTTAAAAATTTCTTGATGAATGGGCAATATAAATCCATGGCAAATATTATATACATGGTTTCTGTAATGGGCTTTCCACAAATATTTATGATAGATATGGATAGGAGTGGGGTCCTGAGGAGTCCATTTCCATCCTAAAATGGGAAACTCAGAATTGAATCATATGGCATATATTATGTAAGCACACATATGAAATGGGGTTGTCGTTTTGGTAGACATATGCCTATTCCTTCTATAATCAAGAATTTTATTTGCTATCTTATCGGATAGGATGACTGACCAATCCATAATATAAGAATTCACGGCAGCATCAATCAGAGGTACCATTTCAATAGAGAACCTTACATAATTGGAAATCCCAAATAGTCTTCATATCATGGTAGCAGCGTAGCAATAGGGAGGTGCTAGAGATTCTACAGAGTACTTACCTGAGGATTCATGCTTGTGTTTCTCTGGAGCTTGCTTCCATTCTCTAATAGGGTCTGATTCTATTTTGTTTCTTGTAGCAAAATCCTCTAGAAATTCTTTGTTGTAGATCTTCTGAGGCTCTGTTAGATAATACATTGCCCTGATATCCTCTGATTTAAAGGATCCGAACATCTTCCCACCAGCTGTGAAAAATCCTCTGTCTGTGATGTTTATGCTTTTTATTACCCATCATACTAAATCATAGTACGGAAGTACATTTTCTCGAGACACTATTCTATGAAGATAAGAATCTGCCAGTTCTTTGAGGGGATTATCTGATTCTGAGTCCTCATCTAGCACTATCGCTTTTTCTTCTGTCAAAGTGGGATTTTCAGCTTCAAGCAGATTATAAACCCCTTCCCAAGACATCTTTCTGATACCAAGGCATGTGGTATCGGTTATTAACTTAACTTTGGCTGGCTTTTCATTCAGAATGGTGGTAACCTTTGATTTTTTAAGCTTCTTCGACATTTTCTCTGATTGGAAGCGTTTTAACAGGTCTGTAAATAAGAGGAATATTTGTTCTACAGATCTGTAAATAAGTGGGAAATGAAAATTTCTCTTAGAATCAGGAGGAAAACAACGAAGAATAAACAACGTCATGTGAAAGGAAATAGTTTAAAGGAATGTTATATTATTCAAAAAAAAACAATTTGCAAAGGATTTCGTTCATGAATCAGACTTAATGATCTTCGTCTTAAAAATTAAATGCCATTATGGAAATTCACATCGCGCATTCACATTTGAGTTAATGTCATGAATTATCTGATTTCTGATCAATGATGATCGTACATCGGGGATCGGAAACCTCAAAGTCTCGTTTTAAAGATTACCGTTTGAAGCTTCCGATTGCGATCGTCGATGAGTAATGTGATTTGGAGCGATGAGCGATGAGCGATGAGCGTTTTTTTTTAATTTATCGCGTTGAAACTTTTGAAATGACTGCATAAGGATGTGTTAATTTTTTCGTTGATTCACGATTGCAATTGGACTTATCACATCAGATCTTTTTGAAGGGAAGAATTGTGATATAATTCCGCCGATTTTCGATTGTGATAAGACTTCATCGCATCGGAACTTTTCGAAGGGAAGAATTAACGTTATGTTTAATGCGATATGTGCTTTTTTGATCTGATCTATTGCATCAGAATGATGGAGAAATCTTTTTAATTTATTCCTATGTGATATGCGATTTAGCGATTCACTTTATCGCATTGGAACTTTTGGGCAAATGACATATTGAGCGTTTCCTTTCATACTTTGTGAAATGCGATAAAGGATTATGTTTAGGCTTTGCTTTGTTTTATGATTCATTTGATTTACTTTTAATATTTACATATATACAAAGGTCTTTCTTTATTCTTAACAATAAGCGAGGCTAGGAAAAATTATTGAATCTAAAAAATAAAGAGAAAAAGAAAAGGGGACCCATTTCTTATAAAAATTAAAGAAATATTTTGAAATGGGGAGGGTTGTTGTACAGTACAACAGGACCCAATTTGTATTTTGACGTTTCGAGGATATATATAAACATTTCTAGATAATATTCCAAGGTCTCATCATCACTTTGTACAATGGTGAAGATCTCATCCTCCATTTATCTAGTTTTGCAATATTCTTGATATTTGACCAAAAAGACTCTCTCCATCTATTCCCAAGAAACTATAGTATTCCCTCCCAACCCCATGAACCATCTCAAGGCTGAATCCTTTAGAGTTGTGGGAAATAAATTTAACTTATGGGAATCTATGAAGTAATCATATCTTCTACATAATATATCAAATTCGAATAAGAAAGAATCTGGGTCCTCATGTACCTTACCATGGAAATGAGGAAGAGCTAGCAGAGGAATTTTCTTCATTTTCACAACTATGTCTAGATCCATGATTGGAAATCCAAAGGTGGATTTCTCCTCACTTACTTGATTCTCGCCAGTCCCCTCAACATGGTCCTCATGATCTGCCATTTTTGTATCTCCAATCGAACCACTCTCAATAGAATTAGAAGGTTGACTATGGATCAAATCAGTTTGAATTCCAATAGTTCCCTTCTTCCCCTTAGTTGGCTGTATCACCCCGAACTACTCTTTCCAAAGTCCAAGTGGACAGTTCCTGCATGATGGGTCTTTGTTTGTTTGGACTTTATTCCTACGAAAGAAGGCCCAATATGAGAAAAATTTTCAGATTTAGCATTGTTTATTCAGCCCTTATTGGGCTTGAGACCACTAATATTTTTAGGCATTCATCTTAAAATAATCAAACCAAAAATGAAAAAACTTAGAAGTACTGGAAAAAAAAATCTCAAATCAAATGATGCAAATAAATAATCAACACTAACAAGAATCCTTCACGTAATAGAAGCACATTGCATCAAAAATAAAGCAGAATTACTCCTACTGCAAAAAAAATAGAAATTTCTTACCAAATATTTAACTCTCCCCAGAAATGGCACCAAAATGTTGGGTTCCATAGTTGTAATTCAAAAAACTCCCTCAGCACTTAATTGTCAACCCAGGGCTTCGTAAGATTCGATGTGTAGCACCAGAAATGCCAAGAATAATGGTATAAACTTTCTGCTAAATTTACTTCTATCTTCCTAATTACACTTGCATAATCAAAAGAATGAAAGAAAATAACACCAAGGAAATTATGGTATTGGAATCAGCAAAGAGAAACACTTGCAATAATTGAATGAAAATAAAGCAATCCTGGCAAATGAAAAGATAAAGAATATATATATGCTTGAATGACAGTACAGTAAAAGATAGAGAAGATAATGAAACTGATAGTTATATTTGTCTATGTTATAAGTGTTTTGTTCCTGGACTAGATCAACGTTCTTGCAGTACAAAAGTGTTCCTGTAATGGAACAGAGTTCATGTACTGGAAGTATATTCCTATACCAAAGCGTTGTTCCTGTACCAGTATTTTAGTTCTTGTACTCTAGATTCTTACTATTCCCAACCACTTATACCAAAATTAAAGAGCGATAATTGTAAATAAGTTAAAGATAAATCATATAAAGTAATGAAATTGTAAATGAATCATTTAAGGCAACCTAATTCTCAACATTCACTCATTAATGAATACATACACTGCAATAATTGAAAGATAATTCTATCACAACAGAGTTTCTAGAGAGGTAAAAGCTTTAATCTGAGAGACAGAGCATCCCTTAGAATGTTATCACTGTATGAACAAGATTTATATCCTTTTGATGGAGATGTCTCGAGTTAAGAATCTCTGCAACAGACCTCAACTTCTTACAAAAGAGAGCTGGTACATGTACCATCTTTGTGGTGTGAACAAGGTTTCATCAATACTTAAGAAATCTAAATAAACCAAGAAATATAATCCCTAAGCGGTTGATGGGAGTATAAACTCAACCTTAGAAATGAAACACACTATTACATTAAAAATATAAAATAGCTTGCAAAAATGATTTTTTCTCGCTTGAGATAATCCACAATTTGCAAACTGAAACATATTAAATTAAAACACACTCTTGCAGAAAGGGAAATAAATCCTCACAATGCATAAATGAAAGGGAATGAAATATTGCAGCATTCTTGACTAAATTAAAATGAAATCAAATTTTCAAACCCCTAAATCAGGTTAACGCACAACTTATAAAGAAATGGAAACCTATAAAGTTAAATGCATAAACGAAATACGCATTTACTCTGAATCTGCATATGAAATACTAGCACACTCTTATAGACAGATGGAGAACGAGCTGTGTTGGTTAGGCCCTAGCCAACCAGCTTGTCTCCCTTATGAAAGCTGGGAGATAAAATGCTTAAACAAATCATCCACATCAAATCTGAAACCAAAGATTAAAAAACTGGTATAGCTCCTTGTATTAATTCAATAAGTGAAAATATGTAACATGAGTTCCAAGTTCCAGCCACGAGGTGGGCGACACAAAATAACAGTACAAAATTATACAAATTATCGCTAACTGATCCATCCTAGAAACCCTATTAAATACAATACTCAGCTCTTTGGCTGCAACATAAAAGAAAGAATAAATGTATCTTTAGGCTCTCGGCTATTAGGAGAGGCTAAGTTGGGGCATTGGTCAAAACCCTAGCCTTCTTCTTCCCACGTTCTCATCAATGCTAAAAGCATAATCAAGTAGTGAAATAAGTGAAAAATTGGTTCTTCACCAAGGAGTGTGTGTCGGTCAATGAGATATCATGGTTATTTGTAATATTCCAAATAGGAAAAGGAAGTAATACAAAACACAATAAACTGGAAACTACAGTAATGTGGAAATAAATTGAAAACACCATAAAAATAGACAGAAAAGATGAGCCATTTTATTAATATGGAGGTGAAAATAATATAATGGTGCTTCAAAATAGATAGCACTCAAGCTGGCAAAAGCAGGCTGGAATGGCCTCAAGCTCTCCCACCGAAAATAATGTTCTCTGTTGCACTGTTGGAGCTCTCCCTTTGCGCTGCCTTGCTGGAAATGTTGCTGTTGGGTGAATAGGACTGCGTAGATGAGGATTCTTTGATGCTCAGAAAAATCTGGGATTTAGAATCCGGACTCTATAGAAAAAACCCAGAATAACCCAAAAAGGATTTTTGGATTGGCTGACCTCGGAAAATCACCCTCCTAGGTTTTACAATGCATAACTGCTAGGTATGAAGAACTATGGGTTGAACTGAAAGATAAAATAGATACATGTACTCCCAAACCCATCTATTGAAGGGTTTATCCCTTCAATGGATTCCAAGAAGAAATGCTATGAAATTTCACCCTCTTCTGATGAACTCTACTACTCAACTGCGTAAGTCACTTAGTGACTGCGCAACACTAGAGCGTCTGCAACTACCCTGAATTCTGAATGATGAGATCAACTCACATGGACAACAAGAATCCTCTCCTGAGTAGGCACTCGAAGTCCCCTAAATATGACGTTGGGATCTCCGCTCTGAGACACCCTCTTTCTAAAAATCATTGCAGCCTCAGCTAAAAAAATCAAGTGTGCCCAAGTCGTGAACGACAAGAAAATAATAATAATCCAGAATGCTCTCTATTGCTGCCATCCCCTTCCTTATATGCTTGTGAGCCCTCACCCTCTTTGCCCCAAAAAATAATGATTCTATACACATGGCCACTAACTTCCATTATGACTGTGTTGTCCTCCATTGTCTCCACTACCTCCATGACTGTGTTGTTGATTTGGTCAAATTGACCCCATCCACATGCATTGACCCACATTCACACCAAGAAGTGGTTTATTCATCTTGACCCATATAGATGAATTGATCCACATTCACATTAAGAAGTGGTTTTATTCCAACTAAAGGGATTTATGGGTCCCTCTAGCCTCTTATGCATCTATTAATCAAGGAAAAAAAAAATTAATATTCTAATTAGCTAAAATATAAATTAGGAATATTACAGTCCTCCCCACCAAAACGTTGATTGTCCTCGAGCAACTGCAAAGATGTCGGCCACCCTGTTGACCCGATGCAACTGAGACCAATGCCCAGATCCCATACAAACCCCTGAGTGTGGCTATAAACCTGTGTCAGGCTACCTGGAACAGACCCCTCAATGCTGGGATCCCAAATGTATCTCTCACCATACCTATCAGCAATCAATCTTCTCGGATCCCAATGCCACCATGGCCAATCATCGCCGAAGTCCCCTAGATCGGACTGCGCACAGTGTCTGGTTATAGCTATGAACCTCATGGGGTTAAGACCGCCAACATGCGTCAATGCTCCATGGCCCCTATTGTGTCGTAGATCTGACTGTATAAGCTTCCCCGCCAACTATGTACCAACTCATCACCTCTCTCCCATAACTCAATCCAATGTTGATCCTACTCTCCTGAAGTTGGGATGGAATGCTAAAAAGTTGTCAACATGAGCCCCACTGCCAACTGTAAACCATAGTACCTATCATGTCTATGAGTCCTTTCTCTTCTATGCACTTGACTAAGAATATCATACCATCCATAGGATACCAACTCATGATCTCCCGCTAGTCTATCGCAGTCGAAGAAACCAATGTGGTGATATCTACATGCAGAACATGTCTAGATTGTTATCGCCAACTCACACTAAACTCATGCTTCTTTGTCTCGCCTGTCAACGAGAACTGCCTCAAAGGGAAAACCCCTCTCTCTATAGTAATCTCAAGTGGGCAAGGTGTACTGCAAGCCCCATCGATGTACTCCTGGATAGTGTTGCTCCCTGAAAGTATTGCAGTCCTGCTAACTGTATATGCATCTACTGGCACCTCATCAATGTGTTGGCCCAAATATGGATGCACCAGCATCTCCAACAGCTCCTCCTCCATGGTTGACCCCAAGGTTAGCTGCATATCTATCACTAACTCACTGTGATCCTCCATCTGGATCTCCCCCAAAGGACTATCATTCACGATGTGCATAACCTCCTCCTCAACTACCCCATGCTCCACCATATGCTGCTCAGGCTTAACCATCACAAGTGGCTCATCATCCTGAATATCTCTCATCGAGTCCTCTGACTTCTCCCCCTGCATGCTTGAAGAAAAATCTGGCCTACTGTCGTCAACTCGACATGATGGCTCATGCTCCCGAGAAGCATCCTCATATGACCCCATGGACTCATTTGAAGAAGATTCCTCGTCCTGGCATACAGAAGGAATTTCCCTCTACTCCACCTCTGCCACATCATCTGCATCACTCAAGCATGAGTGATCAATCCTCTGAGGTTCTTTGCAGATGAAGCAAAGTCCCTTCCTCCTCAGCTCGTTCTTGATGCTTGAATGCTCAAGAGTAATCCTTCAGACGAAACTCCCTCTACCTCGGATATGTTGATAACACCCTCGTAGCCCTGTCTCTGCTAAACATGGTGTCTCTAGATGCTCAAAAATATCCTCATCAATCCTAGGTGAGCTGCATCCCAGGGTACACCTAACGCCCCTGTCCATAAGTCCCCTTGGAGACAATGCTCCAAGTGCTTGATGCATCGTATCATGGGTCACTACATACCACCAAGTATCTCCTCACTCCTCATCATGCCACTGTATGCTGCAACCTACCCCTGTACACCACCAGATATCATCAGTTACAACTATACCATCCTGTATCATTATGTATCCTGCATGGGCCAAAAGATCCACCCCTCTACTAGTAAACCTCCCATGAGGTGGGATACATCTCCCCATTTTCTCTAAAGGATTGGAGCGGCCCAAATCCTCACATGCTAATTATAATGACATCACTACTCCTATCCTCCATAGGTCAAGTGTACCATATACCCATGAGAGAGAAATGTCTCTACGTACTGCCCTCTCTAGTGGCCTGTCGATGCTACCTCCTCTGACTAGCTCCTCTCAAAGTAGGCTAATCACCCTGTGACTCCACGCACGGTCGATATACTGAGATAACTCATGAAAAGGGTGTACCCTCCTATCGAAACATCCTGTCACTAGGGATGTCTGGGGCTCTGATAAAGATCTGACAATGTGTGTGTCTCCAAACATCAAACCCATTACGTAAGGACTACCATCCATTGGGGGAATTTTGAGGTCTAAAATGGGCCCCCTAAGGAAAATGTACAATCAAAATTCACTTTATGAGAACCAATCACATTTTAGGGGATGACATCATCCCTAATGGTTGAGGTGGCATTTGTTGAGTTAAATGTACTTATTTGTCACATTCTCAATGGTGGATAAAAATTCATGGTTAACCATAGTAGTGCTCTAAGTACTTTTAAAGTCAAAGTAAAGTATTCATAATAAATTACATTTCACACTTTTTAAATAAAAATATATTATTGTCATTTCATATTTCTTGAAAGAAACAATGAATATCCCTATACATTTATTATATTATATTATATTATTTTTATATAGTATATTAATTACATGTTATTGTACAAGTTAAATAATATAAATTTTATTTAATAGCATATAATATAATTAATAATTTATGAATTTATATTTATATTTATTTTAAGTTATTTAAGTACAAAGGACAAATGCATTAGTTGTTCAATGATAATGACTTTTTCTTGAAAAGATCATTCTTATTTATAGTCACATCAATACAATTTTTTTATTAATTTTATTTTGGTACAACTTTTGAATTGAATTTAACTATGGTTACATGGATTGTGGTCCAAAAAGTGAATTGAAAATTCATAAATATTATTTTATTGGTTTAGTTATTATTTTATTATTTCCTTAGGAAGCCCATTTTAGACCTCAAAATTCCCCTAATGACCTACCGACTCTATCATGTGATGGAAAATCCCACCTAGATCCCATTAGTAGTTTGGCCCTTGTGTCCCTCTAGCAATCCATGGACTCTGCTGAAATGTGGCCATGGATGCATCCAACTGCCTAACCTACTCCATGGGGTACCATCTTAGTACCTCTCACCATCCAACCTTGAGAAAAGAATCAAATGCAGAAATCCCCATACATAGAATATTCCCTCCATCCAGCGAGTATTGCACCATGTCTATGTATGCCTGAATGGGGGTGAAATGACACTCCAATGTGCCCTCTAACTGCACCATTAAGGAATCCAATCGTTCCCCAATGTGGGCCAAATTTTCTGCTGACTTAGCACAAACCAATCGCATGCCCTCCATCTCCTCGTTCTATCATATGATAGCCTCTCGCACTAATGTGCCCTTCTCCTTCAAAGTGAGAAGGTCAGCCCAAAACTGATGGCACTATTGTGTGCAACCATCACCCAATACTAAGGTATCTACTGATATCTCATCAAGGGTGGATACATCTCCTTGCACCCCACCCATCTATTGCGCATTTCTCTCCTAGTCATCCACTCTGGTATGTCTAGAAAACTCTGCCTCTGTCAATCCAATGCGTAGGGGTGTGCTGATAACACTATAGATCCTATCAGCACGCATCTGAAGCGAACTGTACTGCAATCACAATTTGTGGTCTCTATGTTGCCCCTCATCAATGGGTAGCCAAAATGATGGTTGCACATGCTCCTCCATCATGGGCTCGACATGAGCCTCCTCCAATCTGTCTGTTGGCGCTACGAAAGGAAAATCCAACCAGGCCAACTCCTGCATCACATTTTGTGTATCTAAAATCGACCCAAAATCATGTGATGCACTACTATCATCAGAGAACTCGGTCACAACCCCAGATACCCCATCAATGGATACCTCAACAATGGGTGGTGTCTCATCAATGAGTGTATGCTCACATGTCTCCTCCCAAGTCTTTTTCATACTCTTTGATGACCCATCAAAAGTAGGTAGAAAACATTTACCCACGGTACACTATAGGCCATTTCCCTATGTGTACCCTCTTCCTTTGTTGTAGCTATGAGGTCTTCAATTTTCCTTAATCTGGAAAAATTCCTCAAAATTTAGATGTTCTTTGAATCTTTGAGACTGAGATTCATATTCCATAAAACAATCACTCAAAGCCTCTTACTCGTGTGATCCTCCAGTACCATTTCCTACTGTTAGGAAGGTAGGCATAGTAGAGCAATGTGAAGCTTGTTGCACTTTCGGTTGCTCATACCAATTATTTGAAGTATTGGAACTTTATCCATTTTGCAACCCTCTTGGGGTTTCTCTCTGTCTCTCCACTCTCATCTCCTTGATCTCTCTGACGAAATCCTGCATAGTTCTGAGGAGGAGATTGCCAAACTCCTTCCCATAACCTTCTTCTTCCATTTGAGACTCCCTTTATCTTCCTCCACTGGAATACAATTTTCTTTGCTGAATGTGAACTTTGAAACAAGTTGAATCTGGTATTGCAATTGGAAAAATTTGAAAAACGGCCACCACATCAAATCTAATAAAATTGTCTTCAGAGAACCTTATTTTTCTATTAATCCAGGCCAAATTTGGATAAAATTCCTGTTGGGAAATAGAATTCGTTTGTTCATCACAAAACCCATGCCTCATATTTTCGAGATTCATCTTCATTTGCCCAAAAAATCCAATGAAAAACTGTCACTTTTTATCCCAAGGAATTTCTACGTTTTCGGTTTTTTTTATCTCTTAGAGAACCTTCTATTTCTCTCAATCCAGACCGAATTTGGAAACACTGCCTAAAATAAATTAAAATTGGTTCGTTCTGCACAAAACCCATGTCTCGGATTTTCGAGATTCATCTTCATTTTCCCGAAAAAAACTAACACAAAACCATCACTTTTTATTCGAATGAATTTCTTTGTTCTATGTTTTTGTATCTTCTTGTCGAGTCCGTAATGTATTCTCTATATTTGGGTGTCATAGATTGGTTGTTCTATAAGCTAAGCCAAGTCTATGAGATCTGATACCACTGTAATATTCCAAATATGAAAATACAGTAATACAAAACACAATAAACTGGAAACTATAGCAATATGGAAATAAATTGAAAACACCATAAAAATAGACAGAACAACTGAGCCATTTTATTAATATGGAGGTGAAAAAAATACAACAGTGCTTCAAAATAGATAGCACTCAAGCCAGAAAAAGTGGAGTAGAATGGCCTCAAGCTCTCCCACCGAAAAACTACTCTCTATTGCATTAATGGAGTTGTCCCTCTATGATGTCTTGCTAGAAATGTTGCTGCTAGGTGAATAGGACTGCGTAGATGAGGATACTTTGATGCTCAGAAAGATCCTGGATTTAGAATACAGACTCTATGGAAAAAACCCATAATAACCCAAAAAGGATTTCTTGATTGTTTGACCTTGGAAAATCACCCTCCTAGGGTTTACAATGCATAACTGTTGGGTATGTAGAACTATGGGTTGAACTGAAAGATAGAATAGCTGCAAGTACTCCAAATCCCAGCTATTGAAGGACTGATTCCTTCAATGGATTCCAAGCAGAAATGCTATGGAATTTCACCTTCTTCTGATGAACTCTACTACTGGACTGTGTAATTCACTTAGTGACTATGCAGCACTAGAGTGTCTGCAACTGGCCTGAATGTCAGATGATAAGATCATCTCACATGGACAACAAGAATCCTCTCCTGAATAAGCACTCAAATTCCCCCGAGGATGAGGTTGGGATCTCCGCTCAGAGACACCCTTGTGTTAAATAACACTGCAAACTCGGCTAAAAAAATCAAGCGTGCTCAAGTCATGAACAACAAGAAAATAAAAATAATCCAGAATGCTCTCTATGGCAGCCATCCCCTTCCTTATATGCTTGTTAGCACTCACCCTCTTGGCCCCACACAATAATGATGTTACACACATGGCCACTAACCTCCATTATGACTGTGTTTTCCTCTATTTTCTTGACTACCTCCATGATTGCATTGTTTATTTGGTAAAATTGACCCCATCCACATGCATTGACCCACATTCACACCAAGAATTGGTCTATTCATCTTGACCCCATCTAGATGCATTGATCCACATTCACATTAAGAAGTTATTTTATTCCAACTAAAGGTATTTATGGGTCCCTATACCCTCTTATTCATCTATTAATTAAGGAAGACAAAATTTAATATTCTAATTAGCTAAAAGCTAAATTAGGAATATTGCATTATTCTTAGTAATATTAGCGACTGTCGCGTGAGTGCAGGAATGGCGGATAGTACTGGAAAATTCCTGCACCAACCATCTTTATAATAATTAGTACTTCTATTTTACCATGCTCTTCAGGAAATAAATAGATAAGTTACAAACACAAAATAAATTGTTTAAACCCTTTTTAATTAATAATTAAGGTTATGTAAACTATGATTCCAAAGGCATGAAGGAGTGTAGGAATGGGTGCAAGGGTTAGGTTCCACCTATAAAACAAAAGGTTTGGATAGTGTGGTTAGGGTGGAATTAGGGGTAAAAATAGGACAATTTTGGAAACTAACAAGCACTAACTTGCCAAGAGGCACCAACCTCTTTAAATGCAGGCCACCACATATTGTTACCATTGTTCTACTATTTCATACAATTTTCAAACTGAAAATAGAGGCATTTACAAATAAGAAAAATACTAATCCACCAAGTCATTGAATTACCTTCTACTCTCGATTCTCTATCAGATCAGACTATGTGCTCTCTCTCACACACAACACTCCCGCTACTCTCACCACACAACAAATTCAACAATTTTTTTTTTTGCTCTATCTTGCTCAAGGAATTCTGATAGTTTTGTTCCACTGCTGTGTACTACATAATCCTATCCCTGCCATTAGTGCACAAATGACTAAAAATTTTCTACGCATGACATGAATTGTTTCTTTTGCATCTGCTCATTGAATTCTATCATATAATTAATCACAGGAATGACTCTTGAGCACTTCTTCTTACTAAGAAATAAATTCTTAGTCCACCTGCATACTCTAATTAGGCTCTCCATGCTTATTCATGGCTTCTAAGGCTCAGAATGTAATTCAGCATGGCTTCTCTGTACTCTATTTAATTCACTGAGGCGTGCACGAGAATATTAGAGGTGGCCTACTCCAGGGCTCAAGACAAAATTCATTCAAATAAAACTATGCTACTATATTCCTTGTTGTCTTGACCAGGTGATCTTTGTTTTTTCCATTAATTTCATGAACCAACTCTGTTGTGCATTTCTTTACTTCATTTCTGACCCATTCATCCTTGAATACACTTCTGTGTTGTCATATCAGATTCTTCACTCCACAGAGCTAGACCATCGAAGCACGCCATATCATAACTTTGAAAGGTGAAATGTATAATATTTCACTTCCCTGATATCCTTGGTTCCCTTTGCCTTTAGCTCCTTTAGCATTGCTTTCCCATGGGACCATGAGCTATGATCGGGCGCTTAGCACTTAGCTCTTAAGGCCTTCAATCTCCCACTGGGGTACACTCTCCCTTTGTATTTTTTTTTTGCACCTTTGGTTTTCTATACTTACCCATGGCCAAGCACCAATATTACATCGAAGCCCCTCTATCAGAACTCTCTTCATAAGTAATTTACGAATAATTTTTGAGATCCATCATCTCTAATATGTCAATCCTTTATATGATGTCATGGTTTCTTCATCACTCTACATGGCGCCTCCATATTGATGGCACGTGTCACCTAGATTTGGCCCACTAGGCCACCCAATAATGTTGAATATTTTTGCCACATCTCCTGTCGTATCGCCATGTCATGCTGACTTCATTTTCCACTTCATCTTCTCGGAGCCAATCTCATGCTGTCATGTGTCTGGTCAGAGGAGAGAGAAGAGGACCCACCAAACCTTGGTTTCACTACAGAATCCTTTGTTAATTTATCTTCAAAATTTATCGTCGCTTTTACCACTGACCAGGCATATAGGATATCATAACTTCTTAAGCACTTATGTTAATAACTTTCTATATTTTGATGTCCCGATATCCTGGTTCTATGATATTTTGATATCATGGACCTCTGATAAAGCTTGCTCCAATGATACGATATGTTTGACCTTCGATGTTCTGATATCCCAGACCTCTGATATTCCAATGTGTTATATGCTCGGAGGTTCCAATGTGTCGATATTCATCGACCTATGATATTCGTTATATCGGACATCTGATAAATCCTGCTCTAATGCTTGGATATGATGGACCTCCGATGTTACGATATGTTGGACCTCCGATCTCCAATATCTCTAGGTCCTGATGCTCTAACCTCTAAAATTTCATCCTTCTTAAGGCTCCGAGTCCGTGGATATTGGCAGACCATAACTTTATATCTAGGGATCCATTTTTGAAGTTTTTCATATCGTTGGAAATCTCTTCCAAAGAACTTTCCAATTCATAGGGTCTTATTTAGGCTTGGAGCAGATTTTATTCCTTTGAGGTGACTCCAAACACTCTTCCACACTCTACTTCTTAACCCTTCTTCTTATTTTTGAAATGTTGACATCCCAACCACCATAGTCATCATTTAATGGCTTTTCAATAAGCTTGTTGCTATGATTATTATCTACTAGAAGCCTGCAGCTATCATGCATAACCATTGATTCTCACTGACATCAATGTCAACACTAACATAACCACCCATTGTCCAAAAGCCAGTTGGAAGAAGCCACAAGGATGTGGGATTGGAATAAAATTTCATTAAAACACTCCCAAAATATTAATAGTTCAACTTATGGCATCTATAGATAGTAAGTTGGGAGATATTTATTTGCCAATATTCTTAATTTTAAGAAGGATTCTAGGATCATAATAATGATTCGATTTTTTAAATCGATATTGTTCCTTTGCTTCTTGATTTTCTTTGTCATTTCATCCTTTTTTTCTCATTTATTGTATGTCGAATAGAGAATTTCAAGAATTTGCATCACATTTTGGAATTTGAAAATTTATATTTTCGTGCAATTTTTCATACTTTTCACACTTTTATTGGATGCAATATTTTTAGTATGTATTAGGTTCCATATGAGAAAACCCACAATTCTCAGTAACTCTGATAATAGCTAACATTTATATTTACATACAAATGAACAAAAAAATGTGCGAAAGTGAGTGCATTGATTTAAATCCTACAAAGGAGTGGGATACTTCTTTGGAAAATAGAGAAAACAAGTTTCTCAATATCACTAGGTAAAAACCAAAAAAATTCTACATGAGACTAACATTCATGCCAACAATGGAGAATTGACACAGATGACAAATTTTGCAAGATCAAAAAGTGGTAAATGGGAAGGCTAGATATAACCCATACAACAAAGGATAATTTTCATTAGTATGATCGTTCCAAAATGTATGATTTTCAATGTAGTAGTTGCATAGAAATAAAACAAGAACTCCACTTCTGAGATCAAATAATTCACTCATCTAACACATATTCTTCACATTCCCCCAAATTATGAGCTTTGTTGTGACCTAGAATATAAACAAGTTCAAATCACTCAAACTCCCTCTCTCTTGCATAGAAATGTATATGTATTAGAATTTAGAGTAAAATAAAAGGTTTCGATCTTAATTTTTTGTATAGAAAACAAGTAAAAAATCAAACAGAGTCATCTAACCAGAGAATAAATTTCAAAAAACTCTGAAATTAGAAATGCTTCAATCTGATAAAATTAAATAGCATGAGATTTATATGATGAGATACTGACCAAAAGTGAAGCCATATCTAGCCATGAGACCTTTGTTTACATCCTTCAACTGGTATGATCAAATGGTTTAACATCCTCTAGTCGTCTAAAATATAATCCAAATGGGCGAAGCGATGACAAGTTGAAAAGTGGGAATTTATTCGCACACTTCATGGATATGAACGTGTTCTTAGGAAATATTGATGAACTGATTCGAACACTACATTTATATGGAAATATCATTAAACAATACCTCAATCTGAATGAGGCTACATATCCATCTACAAATAATACATCATAATATCACATCTGATGTGGGTGAAAATCCAACATGTAAAAATCGATACCATGCGTAAAATATGATTTCATTATTGATTTGTTAACAAGCCCATGCTTTCTATGGAATTTTCAAATTAAATAACCAAACTCTAACATCATGAGATAAGGCAAGCAACCTAGCCTGTTTTTGGTACAAATCTAGACAGTGTAATGCTTCACCATCTTCAATAGAAAAAAACCATCAAGACGGACATGGAAGATATGAATATCACTTGTGTTAAATCTAACAAAAAGTTACAAGAAATTTTATTGAGGATTGAACCCAAAGAACCTTTGGGAGCTTTAGTGGCAAATTTAAAAGACCCCCACTGCCCATGTAGGTGGAAAAAATAGTATGGTTGATTTTGGAGGCACATCTAAACTGTTCTTAAAAGAATGAAATCATTCTTACTTGATCTAATTTTGAGTGATATTAGTATAAAAAATATAGTCATCGGTTTCTATATGAGTTGTGTATTCTAACATTTAGTATCTTTATCTCTCATTTAGTATATCTACTAGAGCCTCCGAGTCAAGCCCATGAGACAACACTATGCCTAGTTTATAGGTTGTTCTGAGAGCACCAAATACTTCTTCTCTATGCACAAATTCAACTAAAAAAACTCATTTGAAGTTGTGTGTGCCTCATCCTAGTTCTAAACAAAATGAGACTACAAACTATTCCAATTCTATATCTTGTTGAGTTCAATTAAACTATGCTTATTTTCAACTTCATTTCATTGCCTCCTACCATAGCGCAAAACCAACAAGAGAAATATCACTTTACTGTTTAATTTTAATTAAAAGGAAAAAATGAAAAAAATTATTCGATTTTATGTGATGTGATTACACTTGTACTTAGTTAACCAAATGTGAAACGTTTTCCTGTGACAGGGAATTTTAATTGATTTCTAAGGCACATAATATTTCTCATTTGAGTATTGTGTAATTTTCCTTTAATAAGTAGGCTTGGCTACCTATGATAAGGCCAAAAACTATTTGGCATAGTGGTCCAAATCTAACATGAGCATGTATGATCATTTAGAACAGGAGTATGTGAAAGCCAATTGTACTTCATAGTCACATGTGGAATTCTTACACTTTTTCAAAGATAAAATCCCTATAAAATCATTTACTAAGGATATTTTCTTTACTAGTTTTTCATATCTATTAAATTATCAATACCACGTAAAAAAAATTTGAAAATAACCAATCATGGGTATCTCTACTATTTTAACATACCGACTAAACATTTCTTCTAATCCTAGCCATGTGTTTTTATTGTATTATAAGATTGCCTCTTTTGGCATAAACCCTAATGAATTAATATATTTTCATAACTATACCAGTGGAAGTCTTAACAACTCAAATCAGAACAAAATAAAACCATATGTCAATATCGGGAAAAAATATCAACACATGGAAATATATTAAATGCATAATTATTCCTTAATATGACAAATACCATCAAACTATCACTACATTATAATCTAATTTCCTTCATAAAACCAAGATAAGAAGAGGACATAAAGAGGAAAATTCCCAAGATTAAAGAGAAAAGGAAAGTAACAAAGAGAAGAGAGTATATATAAGGTGAACAACATGGAATAATGTTGCATAATCTAGAAGATGACACATGTGACTCGGAAACAAATAAACAAGAAAATTAAAATTCCATGTTTGTTGTGTACGAAATTACAGGGTCCTCATCCATACTTAGAGGCCAATTATATACAAAATAGGGTTTTCAATATGCTTTATCACTTTACTGATACATCCATGCAGGAAGAGGAATTTAAGTATCACTATCATCTTAAAGAAAAAATGTTTAGATCTTGTCTTCGCCAGTCCAATAACCAAGTTTCATTTTTCAAGTTCCAAAGTGGCCAAGTGACATAATTGATAATACTGACTACCATGGTCATGACCGCTAGCCTCATCAAAGAATATTCCACTGTAGCCATTAGAGTGTTTTTCCATGGGGAGTCTAGAGATACAACAAACACTTTCATCTTAGCTTAATCCTTGGTGTTCCTTTAATTTGTCTAGTCCTTAGCTTAGGTGTCAGACTTCTTGATGGAGTACTTAAAATCTTTGTTTTTGTCTCTTTAATTTCCATCTGACATGTCTCACTGTCATATTTTCACAAGAGGAAACTAAGCAAGTATTTAGAAAGTGGTAAAATTTTAGAAAACATGACCTAAGTGACATCATTATATTTTTATCTTACATATTGTCAAATGTTTGCTGAGGAGAGTAACTTGGAAAAGATGTAATGAAAAAATATTGACCTTTCATTCTTACAATTTGGGGCCCTTGGGGGTAAGAAATTTGTTTTCTTGCCATTTTTATTCAAAATGTAAAATATCTTTAAGGTAGGGCATGTACCCCATGTATCATGAGTGTGATATATGATCTGAATGTGATCGAAATTAAGTGTTGAAGTAGAATTGATTAATTTCCATCAGTGAATTGATTGTTAATTGAACTGTCTAATGTGGAAGCCAGAAGGAAATCTAAAGCATTTACAACTTAATCCGGAAGCATATTAAGATTTAAATTGCAGTAAATAACAGATATCAGAGATAAAAAACATTGATTACAGAGTTCGTCCCTAATGGACTACGTCTCCGAGTCCACTTTCAAGATGGCCATCCACTTTATTAGGATTAACCCGAGGAGGTATTTACACAGCAAAAACGCCATAAAAATTGTGCTCACAAGAAATTCTAGTCATTGAGAATAAAAATGTCTCTCTCCTAGCTTTCCAACGCATGTCTCGGTTCCTGATTCCACCTTTGGACAACCAAGCAATACTGAAAACAAAACTGCCTATGTCTCT
Source organism: Pinus albicaulis (assembly GCA_034641835.2). Lineage (NCBI taxonomy): Eukaryota > Viridiplantae > Streptophyta > Pinopsida > Pinales > Pinaceae > Pinus > Pinus albicaulis. The sequence continues at coordinate 1,443,696,899 of CM076584.1, read as the reverse complement.
CAGAAACTAAATATAAATTCTTAATGTCCCCCATCATGGAGAAATGAAAAGTTTAAATAGGCTCTGGTCTCGATTTTCATTCGGTAAAATTTAGCATGGTTGTTTTACATTTATGGTGGTTTTGGCCTCTATCTAATTGCATGTCAACACATAATGAAGATTTTACATGATGGTTAAAATACAACTTTGTGCATTAACATTTTAAAACCCAAAATAGACCATAGGTTATAAATAACCTTGACGGTCAGCTTTAACCGCACGGAGGTGGATATAGCTACATGTGACCATGTTGCATCTAAGCACCTGTTGACACCTGAAGGCCTGATCCTGGTGGCTTCGGCCTTCTGTTCACATGCCAGCTGTGATCCCCCATAGTTTGGGTCAGCAGCTATGGTTAAGCTCTGTGGTTAACTCTGACATTTAATTTTGTGGTCACTACAGATATTTTCATCTGTTTAAAAGGACTTCCCAATGTGGTTCCACTAAGGTCTTCTCTGATCAAGTGGATAACTACTTAATATAATTTGTATTACATTTGTATTTTGGGTTTAATTACATAGTTTTAATGTAAAAGTCTGAAAGCATAGTTTTATCACATTTGTGATGCCTTAGTGCTAGGTTTAACACTTTAGATTGATACATAGAAAGGTCTTAGGCTTAGCTTAGGTGTTTAGGACTTTAGGAATAGGAACTAGGTCCTTTACATAGTTTTCTTCACCATAGAAATTTGACCCACTTGATCACATCTTACATATTGCCACCATGACACATCTTATGGAAAATACCACACACATTATGACAAAGAGCACACTTATGCCATGAATTCAAGGAAGTACACTTGGAAGAAGTAACCCTCATCAGCTAAACTTAAGAACCCGATGAACTGAACATTGAATATGATTTGGGCTCCAGACAACTGGAGCTGACTAGAACTTACTCTCATTCTGCATTAAGGTGAGATCCTCCTGGATCAATCCTCTCCACTTGAAAGCTTTTGGACCACAAATTTTTTTATTTAAGCAGACATCATGTGAGGGTACAACTCACTCACTTTTCCAATATAGATCCACCTCGCCTTGCTCAGATTCATCCCCTTGAGTCTGACTCGAAGATATTCAACATCTCCTCACCTTAAAGTTCAAACCTTTATGTCAAAGGTAATATCTTCCTATGACTTATTCATATACTCAGGTGCTAAATCATCAAAAATAGGAATATATGACATCTTCCTCGAGATAAATGATCATCGGAGGTTCATACAACTTCAGATTTTCTATATTCACAACTAAATAAATGTGCATGTAAGGTGGTAAATCTAATCGGAAAGCATTATTGCCAATATTTTCCACAATTTTGAAAGGTCCATACCTGATTGGTTTCAATTTCTTACCTTCACCTTTCAACCAGTCTTTACTTATATACAATCATACCTGATCACCGACCTGAAAATTATGATCGACTTAATGCTTTTCGTCGCATTTTTTGTACTTGGCCTGAATCTTCTCTAACTAATCTTGCACTACTTCATGTATCTATTATATACATTGAATGAAATTAACTACTTTGTTTGAATCATCGAGTCCATCCACTTTATCTTCTTCACCGAACAAGAAGTCCATCGGTGACTTAGGTAGATACCTGAAACATGTTTAAAATGGAAATCGATTAGTGAAAGAATGTAAGGTTCAATCGTAAGCATGCTGCACATAAGGTAAATATTCATCCCAAAACTTTGGATGTTTACTACAGTACCCTCGGAGAATATGTATCACTATCTTGTTCACCACTTCTATCTTTCCCACGGTCTATGGATGCAAAGTTGTGCTCTTCTTCAGCTTAGTGTCCATGAGTCCCCACAAAGTGGACCAAAATTCTCCTACAAAGAGAGTATCTCTGTGAGAAATACTGGAAGTAGGTAACCCAAAATGAATCCATACCTATTGGAAGAACATCTATGTCATCTTTTCTGCAGTCACTTTCTTTTTGCATGGAACTAGAATGCACATCTTGCTGAATTGATCAACCACAACATACAGGTAGTCATGTCCTCTCCTGGACATAGGAAGTCCTCTAAAAAAATCCATGGAAATTTTTCCCATGGTCGCAAAGGAACTGGAAGTGGCATGTACAAAGAAATCTTTCAATTTCTTGGCTTGCTTTTCGAACACATTACACATCCTTTTATGTATTTAACAGTAGTTTCATACATGTGAGGCCAATAAAATTACCTTTTAATCTGTGCCATTGTCTTTATTACACCAAAATGACTTAAATTCGAGAGGAATGAGCTTCTCGAATAACATGTGCCCTTTATGTCTGTGGTGTGCACAACTTACTTAGATAATATAATAACCTATCATGGGCATGAAAATTCACTTCTTCCACCTGAGTACCTTGTGTTAGTGATTCATAAATATCTTTAAAATCATCATCAATATTATATTGTTCTACATAACTTTCAAGTTTCAAAGAACTATTCTACAGTACTACTAAAGCATTCAAAGATGATCTAGATAGCATACCATCTACTTTATTTGTTACACCTTTGTTGTACTTAGTTACTAAGTGAAATTGTTGAAGGAATCTCATCCATCTATAGTGGAGAGATTGTTTCAACTTAGTCTGTGACTGAAGGTATTGAAGCGGTTGATGATCTGTGTGAATCATTATTTCCTTACCCATTAAGTAGTGTTTCCATTTCTTTACACTTTCAACCAAAGAAAACAGTTATTTATCATATGTCAAATAATTTATTACTACCTTAGAAAAAAATTTAGAATGAAAACAAATTGGTTTCCCATTTTCAAGTAAGACTACACACATTTCATAACCACTAGCATTTGTTTCAATTTAGAATGGTTGTTGAAGATCGAGAAAAGTTAAGATTGGTATTGTTACAATTTTATGCTTAAGTGTATCAAAATGTTTTTTTTTTCCCTCACCACTGAAAGGAGACTTTTGAACTTGTTAAATCATGTAACGGTGATGCAATCAAAGAAAACTGAGCAATGAATTTTCTCCAATATTGAAATACACCTAGAAAAATCCTAACTTCAGTTACATTTTGTGGTCTTGGCCACTTAAAAATCACATCTATATTAGTTGGATCTATCTTCAAATGACTAACTCCAATTATGTAACCAAGATAAACCAATGAATTTTTCCCAAACTCACATTTTGATAGCTTAAGGTACAGTTTTTCTCTCTACAATACTTCGAAGACCTATTTAACATGCCTAACATGCTCTTCCATACTAGAACTAAAAATCAAGATATCATCTAAGTAGATTATGACAAACTTATCAATGTATGGATGGAAGACAACATTCATAACATGCATGAAATTTTTTGGTGCATTACACAAACCAAAAGGCATTAATAACCATTCAAATAACCCTTGCCTAGTTTTGAATGCAATTTTCCAGATGTCATTTTCCGATATCTGAGTTTGATGATACCCACTACGTAAATCCAACTTAGTGAAATAGAAAAAAGAATTCAACTAGTCAAGTAAATCATCTATCCTAGGAAGAGGATACATGTTCTTGATTGCGATTTTATTTAAGTCCCTAAAGTCGACATACATTCTCCATGTCTCGTCTTTCTTAGAAACCAAAATTATGGGTGAACCACATGGAGGTGAACTGGGTCAAATGAAACCTTTTTCAATCAACTTTGGATTTGTTTCTTTATTTCTTCATTATCTATAACAAACATGTGATACATTCCAACATTAGGAATAGGTCCATCAAACATTAACTATATATGATGTTGAATTTCCCGTTTAGGAGGAAGGTGTTTCTTTAAATAGACTTTGAAATGAATCTACCACTTTAACCAAACTATCTTTAAACTTTGATTTAGAACTTGAAGAAGCATCATGAAGATCCTTATGTTGTTCTTTTACAACTATGAGTACATATATTTTACTTGAAATTATTAGTCACTTCATCTGATTAGCATTAACTAAATCCAGATGATTTTTTATTTTATGTGCTCGAACGATGTATTCAATCCCATATTTCTTAAGATGATATTTATGCTCTTTCCTATGAAACACTGCATCACAATGATAGAGATAAAGACTCCCTAGCACGACTCCAAATATGTCTAATGGCATCACATCTAAATCCACTTCATCAATGTAATTAGCTGTGATGGAAAATTTTAAATGACACTGCTTTATGACATTGATCTAAGTATTTTCCTTTAGCCAACCTAATAGGTATGGTCTTGGATGATTATGTGTCTCTAAAACCAATTTCTTAACTAATGATTCATATATTAAATTTGCATGGAACCACTATCAAATAATGTATCTATCTTTGTGTGCTTAGAATTTATCCTTATATGAAATAGTTCAACTCTTTTATCCTCATCCAGATGATTAATGTTTGAAGAATAAGCATAAGTACTTGAACTTGAACTAGCGTCAGAATTTTTACCTCTCGAAACCATTGCGGTTATTTTCCTTTCATCACCTGAATCGGAACCCAATTCTTATTGGAATGTTGAATTAGTCTTCTTTTCACCTTTCTTATTTTAGAACTTCTTTTTTCTGAGTTATGGGTGAAGTTTCCAACATCTGGTTTCATCATGTCTGATCCTTTGGCAGTGAGTACAAGTAGGTATTTCACTTTCCTTTTGAGCTGTGACTGTATTTTTTCCCTTTGAACTTCCCTTCCTCTTACTTCCTTGTTTTCCAACAGTTTGGATGCCTTCGGTAAAAACGTGAATGGTCTGCCACCTGATTCAATATGTATGGCTTGAACATACACTTCATCAAAGTCATTAGGATTAAACGTCAATAATGTATGCTGCAAATATTAATGTAAACTTCCAATGTACTTTAATAAAGTTTCACGTGTATCCAAAGGAATACCAAGTGCCAATGCTTTCTTCCTGAACTCCTAAGTAAACTCCTAAACATTTTGTCCCTTACATTGTCGCAAATTCTCCCAATAAATAATAGCTTGCTACATGTATCCCAATGGATAGAATTGTTTCCTGAGGTATTTTAAAAACTTAGACCATGAGGAGATGACTTTACCTTTACACTTTAAATCTATTTGTGTTCTACTCTCCTGATAGATTAAAGCAGTTCCCCCCATCCTAAGAGTAGCTAACTAGATTTTTGTCTTTTCATCATAAATGTTATGAATCCTACAATACACTTCTAACTACTTAATCCAGTTATCTAGTTTCTCTAGGTTCATTTCACCATCATAAACAGGTAGTTAAAATTTTAGATCAAGTTTCAAAATATATTTATGAGGTTTATTTTCTATTTCAGAATATTAACTAGAAGAAGAAGATGATGATGATGATGGAGGAGAAGGAGGTTTATCATATTTTCCTTCCCCCTTGTCCTTCTTTGTGCCAATAAGGAACGATATTCTTCATTCATAGCTTCATCCCAATCTGGATGACCTGAAGCTTCTTTAAAGGTGTCTCGATCAGGATTTTTTGGAACTTGAGCCAATAAGGAAGAGGCTCTTTCAAATTGATAATGTGTACGACATTGATCTACAAGGTCATTTGAAAGAGAACCTGTTGCATCTTGAGTAGAACGAACCCATATTGGAAGTTTTGGAGCTGAAGTAATATCTTGAGGAGGTGGAGGAGGATTTTCATCCTCGTTGTCATCATCTGAACTAGAAGGAATGCTGTCAAAAATAGAAGAGATAGAGAGAGGTGACACATATGTCGAATTATGCTCACAGGCCAAAGGTGGCACACCCGCCAAACTAGGCTCGTAGGCCAATATATTTTCATCAAATTTTACATCTCTTCTAATGATTATATTTTTTGATTTTGGTTGAAGAAATCTATATCCTTTGACATCTTTAGAATATCCAACAAAAATTCATTTTTCACTCTTAGGTTTTAAGGCTTTATGTTTCGCATCTAGAATATGGGCCCAAGCTTCACTTCCAAAAACATGAAAGTGACTTACATCTAGTTTTATTGAGCTCCAGGCTTCTTCTAGAGTGATATTCCTTAAAACCTTAGTAGGAGTATGATTCACGATGTAATTTTCATAGTTAATTACTTCTGCCCAAAAATTAAGACAAAGTCCTTTAGATTGAAGCATACAATTAGCCATTTCTTTTAAGGTGTGATTCTTCCTTTCAGCTACATCATTTTGTTGTGGAGTATATGGAACAATATGTTGTAATTGAATGCCATGATCAGTGCAAAAGTTAATAAATTTGTTTTTAACATATTCTCCTCCATTTTCTGATCTTAACTTAAGAATTTAATGTCCAAAATTTTTCTCAACAAAGGCCTTAAAGGCCAAGAACAAGTTAAAAACTCCACTCTTGAGTTTTAATAAGTGTACCCAAGTGCATCTGGAAAAATAATAAATGAAAGTTAAGAAGTATTTGCAACCATAGAAAGAAACAAGAATTGGACCACATAAATCATTGTGCACACACTGCAAAGGGCTTGAAGCGTGCCAAGAGGCACGTTTGTCAAAACTATCCCAATGATGTTTTCTGAGTACACATCCGGAACAAACACCATCTCAGTACGATACCATAGGAACACCTATCACAATATTTTATTTACATAGACTTTGAAGAGAGCGATAGTTTAAGTGACCAATTCGCTCATGCCAAACTTTTCTCACTTCATCATTATGAGCAACAAAAATGGAGGGAATACATGATGACCCAAAGTTGTCAAAATTATACAACCTTGTGGAATGATGAGCAATGCCAGTGGCTAAAATATGACTAGGATATTTGAGCTCCTTAATTACAACATCATGAGGTGAGAATTCTATTGTTTTCCCTTCACCTGAATGAGTGATCTGATATACATATAGAAGGTTGCAGTACAAGGTAGGAACACATAATACATCATTAAACTGGCCATTATCTAGATGTATGGTTCCAGATCCTACAGCACTAAGAGATCTATCATCACCAACATAAATATTTTTGTTGTTACAATCATTTAAAGAAGAAAACATGGATTTTTTTTTGGCCATGTGGTAAGAGGCTCTAGAATCAATGAGCCACTCATGAGAATGAGAAGAAGAAAATATATTTAATGTATAACCATACCTTGATTCTTGAAAACCAAAAACAGAAAGTGCCATTCCTTAAGATGAAGTTGAACAGTTCTCCAAATTGATGTGGTGCTTTTTCATTGCTTCTTCCAAGGCTTCCAACTTCTTAAAAAATTTGGACTCTAAATGGCCATCATGATTACAAAATTTGCAATGTCTATATGTTTTCTTCCCTTTGTTTTCATTTTCCTTATCATTTTGGTGAGTTTCCTTTTCATTTTGCGGCTGAAATTGCATAAGACCCTTGTTTTGTTTAGGACCATTCTTTTTAGGATTCTACTTCTTGGGATTCTTTTGATATGGTTTTCGTTGGGCTGCTAAGGCTTTCTTAGAAGATTTTTTAGTATTAATAAGATCAGGGTGTAAGAGTTTTTCTTGTTCTCTTATCAAAGAATCGCAAAAGGCATCAAAATAAGGGGATTTGTAGATTGTTCCTTGAGAAATGAGAGCTTCTCTAGTGGAATGGAAAGTGGCAACAAATACAGAGTGTGAAGTTCCAAGCTTAGCAAGAATGTAATAGATAAGGCTACCATCTTCCTTTTTTACCTTACAACCGTCTAAAATAATTCTAAGGGTCTTGAATTTGGACAAAAAATCTTCAATAGAGGAGAAATTATTGGGGTCCAAAGTAAGCAACTCATTTCCAAGCTGGTGGGCCTTGATTTCATTTTGAATGCCAAAAACAGTATTTATCTTTTTCATATCTACATCACGGGTGTCAATTTCTTGGATATGAAATTGAAGATCTTGAGCAATGGACATTCCTATCAACCTTCATGCTTGATCTTGTTTATTTTCCTATTTAGTGGTTTTATCTCCATCAGTAGGTTTAGTTTCTTTTCTTGTGGCTATTCTATAAATCCTTTTACTTCTAAGTAAGTCTATCATGTAGGATAGCCACTGGAAATAATTGGTGTTGTTAAGAATAACCGGGTATGCACTTTTCAATTTTTTTTAAACTGAAGCTGAAAAGGCTGAAACTAAATGCTCCAATGGAAGATCTCGAAAAATTAGTCTAGTTAAAAATTTAAAAAAATGGCTCAAAAAATGGCGTATGGATGAAGAATTTATGCATTTTTGAAATAAATGTGTTGTAGATGCCGAATAGTTACGTGAAATGATGAAAGCTGATGATAAAGTTCTACCTTTTTTTTTAAATCCCCCCCATTTTCTAAAATTAATACAATAAGCTCACTTTAAAAAAAAAAAAAAACTACTTTATGTGACCCACTTTTATAAATAAGTGAGATTCACTTTTACAATGTTACTTTTACATGTGCTTTTGAAATAAAACTCTCTTCTTAAAACCGACAACTTTCCAAAGGGCTTTATAAGAAAAAGTAACTTAACAAAAAAAAAAATTACAAAAAGAAGCTTGAGAGAGAGACTTGAACCCAAGACCTCTATCTCATAAACTAACTTTACAAAAAGTGAGCTAGTAAAAGGATTTTGTAATTGTTTGAAAGGAGGAAGGGTTTTTTTTTTTTGCTTTTCAATGTGTGTGCTTTTTCCTGCAAAAAAAACACAAAAATATGTGCAAAAAAAAATGAAATGCAAACCTTACGGTAGAACGTTATTTTTCCGGTTAGTCTTACCAGAAACTAGACTTTTTTTCATTATTTCTTATTTCTCGAGATCACACAAAGACGCGAGGAAAGAGCATACGTAGCAGAAAAATAATCTCGTCTTCCTATTTCTGATTTGTCGAGATCGCACACAGCGCAAAGAAAATAGCATACACAAAGAAGAGGGTATAGATCTAGCAATGAAAAAAAAACTATAAACCAAAATAGACAAAGGGAATCGAAATAAACAGAAGGATTAATAAATATAACTGCAAAAAAGATACATTATACCTCAAGATCTAAAATGACATAACTCAGGAAACCAGAAACCTTTTCGCATGAAACGAAAGCGGCTCCTCATAGTAACATATGCTCCGGACACAACAGAGTAGTTATCCCACCCCTAAAGTGGTCAAAAATAGTAGATATGGAAAATGACAGTCGCATGCATTCAAACTGGCTTCGGATTTGGATCAACAATGGATTCGGCCCTTAAAATGGCTATGATACCATGTGGGAATTTACAGGGTAAGTTCCTTGGATCAAACACCAAAAGTCACCACTCACAAATAGATCACAGATCAGTACAACAGTAGTTGACGTGGTTAAAACCCTCGAAGATGGAAACAGTCCATGACGTGAGCCAACGCGGCCACTTTAGGTAATTTATTAATATAAAAAAAGAAAATTTACATAAGCTTCTCTCATAAAAGGTTACCAGAAAAATGACCCTCCATGCTCTTTAAATAGAGATCATGGACCAATCGAGTGTTAAGCCACGGATCAAGTGCCAGTAATACCAAGGAGAGAGTGAACCATTGGATCACTACATATCTTGACCGTTAGATTATAAGTTACAAATGTACATAGAAAAGACACACACTTTACCTAACTTTACACTAGACAAAGTTATACTTAACTATTTCCTATGTGTTGGGATATCCTAACAGAGAATTGGGTACTGGTATTGGAGGATAATTTGAAATCCACCAAAATGATAAAGGGTGAAGAAGTGACTTCGTATCTGACGAGGTTGTGTCAGGTTCGAGATGAGATTTTCGTCATCGGTGTCAAAATTTTAGATGCAGGGATGGTAAGGATTGCCTTGAAAAGGTTCACTAAGGAATGTAAGCCCTTCATCAAAGGAATCATTTCCAGGGAGAAACTACCAAACTGGAATATATTATGGGACGACTTCATTCATAAAGAGTTGTGATATGAGGATCCTCATCCATCCAGGAAATCAGATGAGGACATGGCTCTTGCATCGAGAATGAAGGGTAAGTTGAAGCAGGAGTTTAATAAAATCAAGTGTTTCAACTGTGGTGAGATTGGTAATTTTTCGTCGAGATGTCTAAAGAAATGAGATGAATAGATAAGGAAGAATAAAGGAAAGCATATAATCACTTCAGCAGAGATGGATAATCTCGCTAGGAGATTGGAGGAGGAGGATTTTGCTATGATTTATCATTTGTAGTAGGGTACTATTTGATAGGATTGATGGTACGTGAACAGTGGTGTTAAGAAGCACGTGATAGGGTCACAAGAGATTTTTGAGACTCAAGTTGAATGGAAATCAAAGTTGCACATGGTGTTGGGTGACAAAATTTAGTTGAAGATCCGAGGATCGAGGGTGGTGCCATTCAATATGGAGACATGACATATGATGTGGGTGAAAGGATGTATTGTTTGTACCAGGACTCAGATATAGTGTGATCTCCATCTCAATGATGGAGACGAAGAGGTTTGAGGTCTTTTTTTGGGATGGGAAGGCAAGACTCAGGCCTAGAGGCTCTAAGTCCAATGGGATTGTGCTTTGAGTCATGGAGAATGGTCTCTATAGGTTGACGGGAAAGCCTGAGGATCATGGAAAGAAGCAGGGGCAGGTGTAGGTTCCAAAGAAGCAAGAGAAGTTGTAGGTGAAGGTGCAGGCTTTAGAGGAGAAGGCACAGATTCTTGAGAAGTAGGTACAATTTTTTTAGAAGGTCCAGGTTCCAGAGGCTCAGAGGGAGTCAAGTTCTAGAGGTAGTTTTCATATTCAGAGAGAGTGACATTGCAACCCAAGAAGAGTGCATGGTCAGTGGGGAGTAAGGGTGCTTCCACATTTAGCAAGAAGTAATCATGACGATATTGGAAAGTGATACCGGAGAAAAAAAAAAAAGTAGGAGGCTTCGAGTGACAGCGACACTTCTGAGCACGGGGTAGTTCACTGTACATGGATTATTGCAATTGTGAATGCCAAGATTTGGGCTAGTGTTGCGAGAAGTGATGACGAAGATGAAGTACTTCCTAGTCATGGAGGTACTTCCCTCACTAAGAGGGAGTTTTTATTTGTATAGATTGGGAGGTACTCCAAGCCCTAGGGTTTAGGGTTTGGATGGAAAAGCACCACAAGGGAAGTTTGTGGGCTTGAAACCCAAGTATGGGGTTTTTCACCCATCGTGATTTGGGAAAAAACCATAATGAAGACACAACATGTGTTGGATGAGGATGATAGTGCTCGGCGATACGATTTTAATGCATCAAGAGTCATCTGAATCTAAGTTATCATTAGAGAGAACTGAATTTTTCAAGTTGACTAGGTAATTATTGGTTGCCAAGTCATGTAGTCTTGGTGTAAAAGGGTGTCAATAGATGGGTCTCTTCAAATGAATTCGTGGAGAATTAAAGGCTATAAATAGAATATGACTTGGATTCATTTTAGCATCCAAAATGTGCAGCATATCTCCAAGGGTACCTCTCAAATTTTTGGTGAAGAAAGAGGTCGTATCAAAGGAGCATATGATAGCGTGGAGGAGCTCTGATATTAGCGTGGAAACATTTGTGATTGGGTCGTAGTTCTGAAGGTGACTATGTATGGATTGAAGGGTTTTTCAAGGGCTAACTTAAGGTTTGTTTAGGTGTGTATTGTTGGGTAGCTTAGGTCGGAGCAAAGAGGACAAAAATGTTGTTGTTTTGAAGGAAGTGTGGTGTTGTTTTAGGGAGGTCGCAACCCTAACTTATTGCTTGGCTAGGCCACAGTCCATAGCCAGCATCCAAGATTGTTTCAAGGGTTGTGTCAAGGCTAACAAGCCTAGATTTGGACAACATGGAAGTGGAGGGATCATTCCTTGGTAGACCGAAGCCTTAGAAGCTTGTAGTGTTGAACTGTGTGGAGGTTAGGGGTTTATAGGTGTGTCCTAACTAGCGATGCATCAAATAGAAAGTACATAAAGGTGAAATAGTAGTGTGTTTTGAAGGAGGGTTGGGTCAAGGTGTGACCAGTATTGGATCAGGATTTTTTGTAACCTGTTGTAGCCAATTGTATGACCTTCCAAGGTGGTGAAGCATCATACTAGGAGAAGATTCGGCAATGACAAGTTTGGGAGTCATATGAATGTTGGAGGGCAATCTGTTGGCTACCTAAAGTATCCCTAGACAACCTATCTTGAAGGATGAATTAAAGTCAAAGGTTGGGTGCAGAAAGGTGCCGAAGAAGCAACACTGACGGACTAAAGTGGTTGCTAGCCTGGAAGATTGGAGATTTGGTGTTGTCCAGACTAGATAGAAGATTGGATCAACCTAAGTACACCCTACAGAAGGATGTGTAGCATTTTTAGGTGGTAAGTAGCCCTCCTGGAGTCTCGATGTGTAGTGGCCTTGATGGACTAAGGCACTACTACTGAGAAATATGGGTGCTATGGACCGGCAGGACAAGATACGAAAAATAAGTTGCAACGAAGTTTTCATTGTATCTTGTATACCATAGACTATTGTATTATTCATATCTGGTTTAATATAACGAATATTTGGGATTGTACATTATTTTACAATTTTGTTTAAAAACTGTGTATATTTTGCATATGTGATTTACTGCTTTATATTTTCCGCTATGCAAAGTAGTTTATGGTTGATATTCTTTGTTTGGCAATGTCAGTGATTTAAGACTCTAACCTAGAACCAAGGTCATGGAAATTCAATAAAACAAAGTTTTCTATGGTTAATATGGTTCAACCCACAGCGATTTCAAAGCCACAGTATATGAATGAGTTGGAGGTTTATGTTATTGTTAAGTTTTATGGCTCAGTTCAAATGGCAGGTTCGATTCAACATTCACATAGACGGTCAATGCACATGTCATATGGCATAGTTAGGAATGGGCGGTTAAGTTTGATATGTTTGCGGAATGAAACTAACCAAACGTATAACCAAAATATATGGTGGAGGTTACTTTTTAATGGCATGGTTATTAAACTTCAGTGGTCTATGCACATAAGCACATGCAACAGTTTGGTTGCAGTTAAGATATATGTTAGGTGTTGGCACAAACCTCGACAAGAACCTTACCTAACCACCAGCAGGAACCATAGGTGCAACCACGAGTTGCAATACCAACCATGTGGGTTATTTTTGGTGTGAAATCAGGAAATCCACCATGGTTTATTAACTAAACTATGTTCAAACCTCAGTTATGGCGTGTTTTAAATTTGGGAAGGACCTTTCAAACAAACCCTGCATCCAACGGCTAGAAATGCACAATGTGGCGCATTTTTATCAGTTCATGGGTGACACAGTCCATTTAAGGGTTTGACAAATTTCACCTGAACCAAAGGGAATCTCGTTGGCATGGTGCAAAATTGTCACCCCACGTGGCCAAAAAAGGCAGATTTTGTAGAATAGTTAGTAGGTGGGTGTGAATTGGAGGACAGTTAGAAGGAAAACTTCTCTGGAGCCATTAGGGGAATTTTGAGGTCTAAAATGGGCCTCCTAAGGAAATTATAAAATAATAGTGGAAATAATAAAATAAGATTTGATTACATCATCAAATTTTAGAGGGAAAAAAGAAAAACTACTTTTTCAACTCATATTTTCAACTTATCTCCCAAATTTTTTACTCAAATTTCGAGCAGGAGTACTCGTTGGATGAAAAATGTAATTCCTCATCCAAGGGGTACCCATGTTGCATAATTTTTATGGGTCATGCTACATGAAAAATGAGAAATACATTAAAAACGTGATTGTAATCACATTTTTTATGTATTTCTCATTTTTAGTGTAGCATGGTCCATCGAAAGTATGCAACATGGGTACTCCTTGGATGAGGAATTAAATTTTGCATCCAACTAGTACTCCCACTCGAAATTTGAGTAAAACATTTGGGAGATAAGTTGAAAATATGAGTTGAAAAAGTAGGTTTATTGTTTTATTATTTTTTAATTATTTTACCCTTTTACTTAAAAAATGGTGAATCATCCCACATGGTTGACATCATCATCTTGAATCCTATTGGTTCTTATAAAGTTTATTTTTGTTGTATAGTTTTCTTAGGAGGCCCATTTTAGACCTCAAAATTCCCCTAATGATAACTTAGTCAAATTTTTACCTTTTTAATGCAAAAAGAACCCAGCTAGGGGTTTTTTACTATTCTGGAGACATTGGAGACAACGTTTTTTTCATTATGAGCACTATAACTTGATGTAAACACATATTTTTGAGCATAATGAAAGAGGCCCAATATTGGAAGTTGGACCAGGAGATGTAGCCTAGGAGGGGTGAACTCCTTCTTCATTTTTTGTCTTGTGTAAGTTGTTATGGTATGGATGTCTCCATTATTTTCTACAAAAATGAGTTTAAAATCATGTTTATGTGTTAATGTAATTAACATAATTTCCTAAAAAACATAAGCATTTCACTTGCAATTCTCACCATAAACTCTCCATTTTACACATACAGATCATTCGCAGCAACTGAACGAGTCATATTCATGTACCTGCACTTTCTGGGATAAATTGAAACCAAACTTATAATCAACGCAGGTGGTAGCCCGAGTCGAGAACCACCTGACTTCCACGAAGCACTACCAAACTGCACACCTACCACAGAAGATAAGTGAGCCAGATATTTCCTTAATGAAACCCAAGGAATCGTCCCATGCCTTATGCATTGATGAATTCCATTATAGATATACAATAACGAAAACAAGACCCCCATTAACCCATCATCTCCCCCCATCCACACAAGGATTCCATAGAAATTACTATAGACTAACGCAACCTCTTGGTTAAACCCCAAGGGTGTGATAACAGGTCGACAAACCTTCATAAATAGTAACAGAACCCAAGGACAGGGCAGAGGTAAACCACTGAGACATAACCCAGTAACATACTCCTAGTAGAATAACCCCATTCGGGAACAAGGTTCATTATGACAAGCTTTTAATATCTTTAGTACTTCATCTTCTCTAACACATCTTTGAATGACTAAGTCAGGCCTTGTCATATACAATTATTCATTTATCCATGAATAAGATGCACTAATTTGAATTACCTTTCTTTTCTCTTGAAGAGATAAATATGATGGTAATTTCCCTGTAGCCAAATAATTAGCAATATCTACAAACCAAGGAGATTTAATAGATACTACAAAAATATATTCATTAGGAAAATTATCTTCTACAAGAGTATCATTATTATCATTTTGGATTTTGGATAAGAAATCAGCAACTGTGTTTTGTTTTCCGGGTCTATCCAAAATAGTAATATTAAATACTTGTAATAAAAATAACCATCTTATCATTATGTCATTGGTAATTGACTTATTCATTAAATATCTAATTGCAGAAAGATTTGTGTGAATTAAGGATTCATAACTAGTGATATAATGTTTGAATTTATTGATGCCATGTACAACGGCTAAAAACTCCTTTTTTGTTACCGTGTAATTCAAATCTGTAGGAGTCAAATATTTTCTTGTATAGTAAATGGCATAAGGAGTCAATTTATTTTTTCCTAGTACAACTCCTAAAATAGTGTCTCAGGCATCAGTTGATATTTGAAAAAGTAATTCTCAATTTCGTCCTCTTAAGATGGGTGCTTGGTAATTATTTTCTTTCAATGTTTCAAAATATTTATGGCAGTCAGAATTTTGTATTAATTCACAATACTTTGTGAGCAATTTGAAAAGTGGAGAGGAAATCTTTGTAAAGTTTTCTATAAATCTTATGAAGTAACCAATAAAACCAAGAAAACTTCTAACATCCATTTAACAAGTAGGATCTGATAATTTAGAAATGACTTCTACCTTATATGCATCCACTTTAATTCCATCTCCTAAAATATGGTGGCCTAAAACATTTACCTCAGTAAACGTCATAAAACACTTTTCATGACTTAATGAGAGATTTTTTTCTTTACACCTAATGAGAATTTTTTCCAAATTTTCAAGAGCTTCTTCAAAAGAGTTTCCATAGAAAGTAAAATCATCCATGTATACTTCCACACAATCATGAATTTGTTCAGAAAAAATACCTAGAACTTCCCTTTGGAATGTTGCAGGTGCATTACATAACCCAAAAGGAAGTACTTGATAAGCTTAAGTTACCCATGGAGAGATAAAGGTTGTTTTATCTTGATATTTTGAAACTACTTGTATTTGGTTATATCCACTAAAAACATCCAAGAATGAAAAGTAGTTTTTCCTTGCCAATGTGTCAAGAACCTGATCTATAAAGGAAGTGAAAAATGATCTTTTAAATTGATTTTATTCAATTCCATATAATCAATACATACTCTTCATTTTCCATTATTTTTCAGAACAATTATCAATGGTGAAACCCGCTGACTATCTGATATGGGGTAAATGAAATTCACTTTTAACAATTTTTGTAGTTACTCCTTAACAATATCCCTTAAGTTTTGATCCATCCTCCTCTGGGGTTGTCGGATTGGTCTAGATTTTTCTTCAATATAGATGTGATGCATACAGGTGTTTGGATCAATTTCTTTCATATAAGTGTATTCCAATGCATAAGCAGAGGAATTTTCCTATAGCATCTTCACAAATTCCTTATTCTAAGATTCTTTCAGATTATTATTGATATTCAAAGTTTTTCCTGGAAAATTTTCTATTAAAAATTTTCCAAATTTCTCCATAGAATTTAAATCCATTTGTAGAGATGATAAATATTCAATATTACGTTGTTCTTGAAATATTTTATTTTTTTCAAAATATGAGGAAGATTCATTATTTTCCATTAGATTCAAAATCTAATATTCTTCATCTACTTGTGAAGTAGAAAATTTTGGTCGTATGTCAAAGTTTTCAATATAATCATTTATCCATTCTTCACTTTATACTTCTATTTTTGTTTTTGTTGGAGGAAATAATGTGAATTTCTTTGTTAAAATTCCATCAGAGTTAAACATATCACCAGATCTACAACTAAAAAAAGCATCAGTTGCAGCTAACCATGGTCTACCTAGAATCAATGGATGTCCTCCTAGATTATTCTTGGGTGTTAATATGATGATGTCAACAAGATATTCCGAAGAATCCAAGGATGCAAAAAAATATTCTAACGCATCGCCAAGTTTTATAATATAACTGTCTACTAGTTGCAACAATGTTGGTGTGTATTAAAGATTAAGGAGTTTCAATTCATCCATAGTTTGTTTACTCATGATATTTATATCTTCCCCCTTAATCAATCAATGTGTTTGGAATTTCAACACCATTAATGTGTGTTTTCACAATGGAACTACCTAGATCCAAATATTTCTGAATTGTTGTCTTTCCCATCATGATATATGCAACTTTTCCAACTAACTGAATTCTTTCAACTTATTTTCTTCTTCTTCCTAATTTTTTAATACTTAACTCCCTAATTGTATTTGAAAAAATGGATATTTCTTTGATAGCTTGTAACAAAGGAATTTTTATACAAACATTCTTCAATTCATCTATCATGTCATAATCAGGCAACACGATCTGTTTTTCTACCCCTTTGTTAATTTTCAATCTTTCAAGAAAAGGTGGTTTTTGAACAAACTCTGAAGGTTGTTCTATAATGGGAGTTGAGTTTATTGGATTATCATCATAATGTATATGGGTGGTTTTTTTTTTAGGATCTTCCTCTTGATGAAGAGATTTCTCTTTCTTAGAGAGGTCATCCTTCTAAGATTCTTGAATAACAACAGATGGTGACTTCTTTTCTAGTACTCTACTAGATCTAAGTTGAAAATTGTTTAGATCTAATGGATTTATCATGTAAAATTGGAAATTATGCCCTTCTATGTTGTAAAAAAATTGCAACTTTTTATTATTTGGATTTGGAAGTGGTTGGGAAGGGAGTTGATTTGGAATTTATGGAAATGGTAATTAAAGTTGTGGGTTTGAATTTTGAGGTTGAGAAGGTTTGATGTTATAGCATCCTTTAGCACCCTTGTAGACTTGATGCTCTGAGTTATGGACTTGGGCAACCCTTTCCCTTCATAATTGATCACTTTATTAAAAAACATTATTTTGAATTCCATATACAACTCTTCCCTTCAAAAAGTTCGTACACACGCGGGTCCATCTATATCCAACCCGTCTATTTAATTTGAAATATGAAAAAATATAAACATTTTTTTTTTTGCAGGGTTTACGAGTTATATCGGAAGCCCACCTATAAGAGCCTGTGACCTAACTATATGCCAACTGAAAAAGAAAAAAAATTTGGTGGTATAAATACACCTCATGAGAAGGCCTAAGGGAGGAGAGATATAGGATATTGATATTATGTCAATTAGTCCTTGATCAAGTCTGAGTTTCCATGTGCCTCCTGCACTCTTTATTATAGGAAACCCTTGTTTCCTCATAGATATTTTCATCTCCTTTATATGGCATCCATGTGTATGCACTTGAAAAAGGATTGTTGAGGCATGGGCTGGATGGATCCAGAGGAAGTTTTCACTTGGAGTCATGGTCGAATCATGTTGTATTCTTCCACATTTATTTGCTAATATTAATAAAGAAGCTCTGTCTCAATCCTGAATGTTATGATCTTTATGCTATAACTCATGTTATTATCTTATTATGTATGATTTGATGATTTATATCCTTATGCTAATATGATCTAACATTCATATATTGAACATGCTTTGAACTACTATTAGTATATATGCTTCTCTGAAATGTGTTGTATTTTTTGAAGCTTTGGAGGAAGAAAAGGGTTTGAACCCTACGGGAAAAACTTCAAATGTAGGACCTATAGGTACTCTCTCTTAATCCCACTTTTTTGTGCTCTCTTTCCCTCCAAATAATTATCATCCTACAATTTCAAGCATTTTCATCCATTAAAAATCATGATTTTAGATCTCGAACTGCGCATACATGGGTTCCCTTCATACACAATCACATATAGAGATTACTAATACATGACTTCACCATATTCAACCCATGTATGCAGAGAGTTAAATCTTAAAAAAAACATCTATGGTCAAATTTCTTGAAAAACACTTGAATTGCGGAAAAATTCATTTAGAAATCAAATTTGAGGGTTATATGGAAGATCAGTTGATGTTTTGGCTGAGAGATTTGGTGGATTGTGGTTGCCGAGGTTTTTCTCCAGACCTCTTTAGAACTTAATTATATAAAACACAAATGAGCCTTGGTAAGTCAAAAGGTCCTATTTATAGTTGAAATTTAAAAAAGTTAAAAACCAACTTTTGCAAATTTTATGTTTTAATTTTTACAAGTTTTATAAACTTTGTGACCTTTTGGCTTTGAGAGTTGGGATAGGTTGTATTTTAGGGTAAAATCAAGATTTTGAGATGATTTTCACCACTTGGATTCCATGATCGCTGACCCATCATGGCAGGTATCGTTTTCGTCATTGGAATATAGGTTAGGGAAGATCACTTTTTCTGTTGCATTATTCATTCTAGCCTCATACTGTGATATGTTTCCATAGGGTTGACCCCATTTTGTTATGATTCTTAAACCAATTTCACTCATTGACTTATAGAATCATGAAATAATGGTAGAGCAATATTTTCCATGGGCTTCCTAGTTAGATCCTCACTAGCATATGTTTCCCATGCTGCAAAAATTGGGTAGGCACGGGAGTCCTCTTTAGACCTGCCATGACTTTGCAATGGAGATTCAGTTTCTTTATTCTTCTCTACTTTTCTGGATTTATACCCTAGAGGCTCCCACGTGTTTATTTTTACCGTTTCATTGCATGTTGACTATTTGTACCTTTTGGCTTTAAGCAGGCTTCATTTGGACTCATGTATAAGCCACCTTTTACCATGTCTTCTACAAAATCAACAATGCAATAACAACCTCTACGACTTGACACCTTATACCCATGGAAATAAAATTCATTTGACTTCCATTGACCAGTTGTATCACCTTGCATTAAGCATAGGAATGTTCCAGTCCTAGGAACTAGTGCATCTATATTTAGGAACTCGTTATTTCCATTGTACCATAGGCATTCTTTTATTAATTTTCAGGATTTTAAATATGAAAAAGACAAAAAAATTATATATTTAAAAAGGAGAGGGAATGAGACATTACTTCCATAATTGATAGTAGCAAATTTTAGCTGTGTCTCCCTTGAAAAAATCACTCAAAATAAGTCTTTCCTCCATTGGGATGGGCTTTAGTTTGACTTAGGAGAGCCATAACCTTGTCATTGAGTCAGTTCTCTCTGGTTGGTTATCTCTTCCAATCACATGGAGAGTTTTTTTATGCCTCCTGCATGACAAACTTATACAAATTAATCATATGCTACCATACTGTCACATTTGAGTCGTGATTTTTTTCAAGGGAAGTAAACTTGAATTGGCCTTTCTGCAGTGTCTCTTGACTCATTTTCAGTCGACCATACTCAGTCTGTCAGAGGTATGTTCATTATGACATCAGCTATTTGGTCTGCTGCTCATGCTAGTTAAGAAGGTTTGGTCTAGGTATATATTGGCGGCCATCAACCTATTCCACTTGGGGCCCCACCATTGTCTCTTTCAGTTTTTTAGTTTCGGCACAACTTACTATTTTTAGCAGTTTTTCGGGTCCTGAACTTCCAGAGCCATTTTGAGGCCCTAGATGAAGTTTTTTGGGAAAACTAGGAGAATCGTGGGTCCTTGGACTAATTTTTCTCACATCAGAAGTTGTATTCCTCATATATATATTTCTAACGAGGTATGGTGCACATCAAACGGAGATCGTATGCCAAATTTACATCCCCGGGAAGTTGAAACGCCAATTTACCCAAATGAGGCCCATAGTTTTGGCGCTTCATCTCCTACGGTTAGTGTTTTGGATGTTTAGGGTTTTACATTGTTTCTAAATAATAAATATGCCCTCGAGCCTCATTTTAATAGAGTTCAGAGGCATGTACCTGCCACATCTCTTCTCAGAGATAAGCTATGTGCACCATAGCTAGTTTATTTCCATTCTGTCTGTAAGCAAATTTCAGTTCTTTGATATTAATGAAATGAAGTGTTATTTCCACTGCATCTTTGTATTTATAGTTATATGTGTATTCTCTTTCATTCCTTCATAAATCCGGATCAGTGGCATCAAAGCGGTCTACTTTTTCTCGATCCTTATTTGCATGTCCCCAACGAGGTCTGGGTATAAGGAGTTAGGGCTCGATCTGGTTGAACCTTTGCAATATGAGCCTCAGAAACCCCGATGGCCGCCCATGGGGGTTGAAAAGAAAGATGAGGGAGTAGGATATCCTATCAAAATATTTCTCGAGGAGGCCCTCAAAAAACAAAGGAATGCGATGATGGATAACTTCGCCCAGATCCTTCAATGACTTCCCACCGGCAGTGCATCTGCATCCAGTAGCCACTTTGAAGGCGCGACTCCCTTTAAGGTAAAAATAAACTTGGAAATTCCCACATTTGAGGGCCAAATAGATGCATATGTCTTAGATAGATGGTTGAATCTATTAGAAGGATATTTCTCGGTTCATGACTTTTCCGACCAGGAGAAGATTATTTTTTCACTCCTCAAAGCTACCCCCCATGTCAAGGACTGGTGGGAAACCTATTGTGATAAAAATGAAAATACAGAACCCTCTCTGTTCTTAGTCCTACCCACTTCAAATTATTTTCAAGATGCCATCAAGGAACAATACTATCCCGTGGGGAGCTATGAGGAAAAGTACATACAATGGACCACACTTCGGCAACAAAGGGATCAAGATGTGCATGGGATGACGAATCTATTCCATACCATGTGCACAAATTTGGGTATCAAAGATTCAGTGAAACATTTGGCACTAAAGTATCATAGTCATCTGCACAGATACATTTAGGAGGAAATGGAGTTCCTCGACATCTCCTCACTTAGTACGGCATACTGGTATGCTGCCAATATTGAGCAGAAATTCAAATAGAAGAATCAAGACTTTGGATCTGTGAATCAAAAGCAAGGGAAAGGTGCCCCCAAACTTCAGAACAAAGGAAAAATCCAAGGCATGGTGACCCAAGACAACCTGCCAAAGCTGCAAGCAAAAAACAACATCGCGAATCCAAAGAAGAACATGGGAAAGGGGTGTGAGTTACATAAGATCTCCACTCACAACGTAAGTGACTGTCAGACCAAGTAGTCACTGGTGGCTGAGATGAGGGATTTTGAATCTGATGCATGCTCCGACTTTGAATCAGAACCTAACAAGGGTAATGACAAATGGAAACAGATTATTTATTCGGATCCCAACGCCATTACTTCCACTGGGAAGATCTAGTAGGAGGAACTGGAAGATCTAGAGGAGGAGGTGCATCTCTTCCACTCCCAGATGTGGGTAAAGGGTTCCCCACTACAATTCATTGTCATCAATGGGAGCCAAAAGAACCTCATTTCAGTAGACGTCATGAAGTGGTTGGGCTTGCCGACTACAACACACCCACAACCATACACCATCGGATGGCTTCACCAAGGACGGGATCTTCATGTCAGCCATCAGTTTCACCTTCCCTATAGCATCAAGCCCTTCACAGATGAGGTATTATGTGACATTTCTCCTCTTGATTTTTTTGATGTATTATTAGGCCAACCATACTTGTGGAAATGACATGTTGTGTATGAGTCCTGGCCTCACGTTGTTATTGTTACTTTGGGAAATAAGTTATAGAGGATACTATAGGTACCACTGTCTGCCGCTATCTCTTCAAAAAAATGCAGTAAGCTCATTTCCAAAACCAAGAAATGTGTTTTCCTAATTATCCGCCCCGAGGGTAAGAAGAATATTGTGGCCATGACCTCCAGACAGGGCTCCTCTACATGACAACATCAAATGGACAAGGTTGTGGAGGAGTACGGGGACATCTTCACCTTACCCACAGGGGTGCCTCTGCACTGTCAGGTCAAGCACCCCATTGATCTGACCCCGGGTGTGCTGCTGCCCAATGGACTGATCTGCCGACACTCTATTCTGGAGAATGATGAAATCAAGAGGCAGATTCAGGAGTTGTTGCAGAAAGGTCACTTCTAGTCGAGTTCATCACCCTA
Organism: Pinus albicaulis; assembly: GCA_034641835.2. Classification (NCBI taxonomy): domain Eukaryota; kingdom Viridiplantae; phylum Streptophyta; class Pinopsida; order Pinales; family Pinaceae; genus Pinus; species Pinus albicaulis. The sequence continues at coordinate 1,443,673,988 of CM076584.1, read as the reverse complement.
TGGGAGCCCAATCATGTTGGTATAGAAGAAGGATGGGACTTGGAGACTTTGTATTGACTATCGAGCGTTGAACAAGATGACTGTCTAGAATAGGTACCTGATCCCATAGATTGATGACTCGCTGGACCAACTCAAAGGGGTGAAATATTTCAGCAAGATCGACTTGAAGTCTGGGTATCATCAGGTACCAATAAAACCCTCTGATGTGTGGAAATTTTCCTTCAAAGCCAAGGAGGGCCTTTTCGAATGGTTGGTCATGCCTTTCGGGTTGTTGAATGCTCCCACAACCTTCATGATGTTGATGAAAGATATCTTGCGGCCATTCACCAACTCATTTGTTGTGGTTTACTTGGATGACATTCTGAACTTTAGCCAGACTTGGGAAGAGCACCTCCACCACACCTGACAAGTCCTCCAAACATTGTGGCAGCACAAGTTGTGTGCCAATTTGGAGAAGTGCACTTTTGGCATGACCCATGTTCAATATCTGGGATACATTATTGATGAAAGGGGAGTTCATGTGGATCCAACCAAGATCCAATTCATTCGGGATTAGCCAACCCCAACCACTCTAACAGAGCTTCGCATCTTTCTGGGTCAAGCTAATTTCTACTACAGGTTCGTATTCGGATTCTCTCATATCACTTGGCCCTTGAGTCAAGTCACCAAGGGAGGAGCAAAAGAAAAATTATTTTGGTCGGAATCTCAACAGAAGGTGTTCATATAATTGAAACATCACCTATGTTATGCTTTAGTGATAACATTACCAGACTTGCAACAACCATTTTAGATCGAGACAGATGCCTCTAAATATGCTATTGTGGCAGTTCTTACTCAATAGGGGCATCCAGTGGAATATCATAGTGAGACATTATCTGACATAGTCCGCAAGTGTCCCACTTATGACAAATAAATGTATTCCATTGTGCAGGCTTGTTGACAGTGGAAGCAATACATTTTGGGGAAGGAAATAATCATCCACACAGACCATCGACCCCTGCAATTCATACAGACATAAGGGAAGTTGCAGAACGATCTCCATCATAAGTGTTCCACATATCTGCAACAGTTTCATTTGAACATCAAGTAAAAGAAGGGTAGCACCAATAATGTTGCTAACTGCCTCAGTCGACCACCGATCATGGCGCTAACCACCATTCTCAACTATTGTGGGCATGATACTTCTGATTGGCTACTTCTCTACAAGAGATCCATAATTCAACCACACATACAATGCACTCTTGGAGGGTATGCAAGTTCTAAATTTTCACCTCTAAGATGCATTGTTATGTCACCTGGGACTCCTTTGTGTTCCTTCAATTGAGCGTGCCAATATTATATGGGAAGCACACTACAGTCGATTCTCTGGGCATTTTGGGGTCGAGAAAATAGTGGCCGTACTGCATAATTATTTCTTTTGGTTGAACCTTCAATTGGATGTCAAGAAGTACATCAGATCCTGCACCGCTTGCGCAAGGCCTCTATACTCCGCTACCTACCCCTAGTCGATCTTGGGGATCCATCTCCATGGATTACATGTCGGGCATTCCTTTTACTAATCATGAAAATGACTATGTTTTCATGGTCGTCGACAGATTCTTGAAAATGGCCATTATGGCTGCATGAAAGAAGAATATCACAGCAGAAGCCACTGCTAAACTCTTCTTTGAACGAGTGTGGTTGCACTTTGGGATCCAATAGTCTATCATCTCAGATTGGGACAGCAGGTTCCTCAAAACATTTTGGTCCAGCCTCTGGTCAATGCTAGACACCATTGTCACCAAGTCCACAGATTTCCATCCCCAAACAGATGGCCAGACAATGGTCGTCAACAGGATGATTATACACATTATGCACATGTACAATTCAAAGAATCCATGCACATGGGATGAGAGCCTCCCCTATATACAACATAGTTATAACCAGGCTCTCCACATCTCAACCAGCCACAACCCCTTTCAAGTGGGCTTGGGATTCCAGCCACTATGTCCCACTGATGTAGCCATGCAGTTTGCGGCTACTTAGGGAAATTCGGCTCATGTCCAGTCTAAAGCTAAAAAAGCGAACATCTTTGAGCGCATTCAACACATCCCCCAACAGGTTCATGACATATTGGACAGAGCCAATGCTAAGTACAAGCAATTACATGATCAACATTGGGTTCCACACAACTTCTAGGTGGGTGATAAAGTGTGGCTACATTTGCAGAAGGAGTGCCTCACTGGACCCCACCACAAGATTTTCACTCTTTTATATGGGTCTTACACCATCACCAAGGTTTTAGGTAACAATGCCTTCGAGTTCCGTATTCCACCATTTCTTGGTCTGTACCCAATATTCAATGTGGATCACCTTCGTCCCTACTTCCCACCTCTACTGGACACCTCTGACATTGCAGAACAACTCACACCAATAAAGTTAAATCCAGACTGCATGGAACAAGCCACCACATATTGTATCATGGAAATGCAACTCAAGAAAAATTTCCAACAAAATATCCAACTCTATTGCGTTGTCAAAGCTGGCCAAATCTTGCACCAAGGCAAGTAGTTCACCAGGGACCAAGTTCAGCAGAAGTTTCCTCATCTCATGGAGGAACTCAACGAAATGGGGACCATTTCTTCCTAAGGAGGTAGGATTGATCCAGGTGGATATTTGTGGCCACCCTCCTAATCCACTTGGGGCCCCACCATTGTCTCTTTCATTTTTTCAGTTTCGGCACAACTTACTATTTTTAGCATTTTTTCAGGTCCTCAACTTTCGGAGCTGTTTTGAGGCCGTAAATGACGTTTTTTGGGAAAACTGGGAGCAACATGGGTCCATGGACCAATTTTCCTCACATTAAAAGTTTTATTCCTTGGATAGATATTTCTGACAAGGTATGGTGCATGTCAAACGGAGATAGTATGCCAAAGTTACGTCCCTGGAAGTTGAAACACCAATTTACCCAAACGAGGCCCATAGTTTTGGCGCCTCATCTCCTAGGGTTAGTGTTTTGGATCTTTAGGGTTTTCCATTGTTTCTAAATAATAAATAGGCCCTCAAACCTCATTGTAACAGAGTTCAGAAGCCTGTAGCTACCACATCTCTTCTTATAGATAAGCTACTAGCGCCCTAGCTAGTTTATGTCCATTCTCTCTGTAAGAAAATTTCAATTCCTTGACATTAATGAAATGAAGTGATATTTCCGCTACATATTTATATTTATGGTTATATGTGTATTCTATTGTGTTCCTGCATAAATCCATATCAAGGTATCCATTAACTTATTGTTAGTAGGTCTTCTCTTATCGAATACGACAAATTTCTCTGAGAGTAGGCCTAAAGTTGCACCCTGGCCCTATTTCCATCATTGATATGTGACCTTGTGCTCAACATCAATCAATATCATGGGTCTTTGACCGAGTGGTTTCCCTTGTGTTCGACGTTAGATTACATTATCACACATTGGGATTCAAGTAGTACCTTAATTTCCATATGACACTATTGGTGGATTCCTCACCTCTGTATCAGCTTTCATTATTGGTTAGTTTAGAGGGTTTTTTTCATGTGCTAGCCAAATCTTCTATACACTAGAAATGTGCTTTGGTATGGTTAATTTATCTTCCTTCATCTGATTCCTTCCAAATTATTGGCCTGCGGATTACACTCACATTGGATTGATGTGGGATGCCTTAATGCCTTCCTTCTAACAGATATTTTCCCATCAACTACAACTCATTGCTTTGGGAACAAGATCTATAGTCCTTTTTAAGTACCGAAGGGTTTTCAGCCTTCAGTGGAAAACTCCTTCACTATCGATAGTGAGAATACATCAATATTTCCTCATTGATATATTTTCTCAAGTGTTCGACTTCAACTCATTTGTTCACACTTGTTAGATTGTATTGGGATACCTTGACTCTCATCATCATTATCGGTTAGTTTTCTTGCATTTGTTAATGGTATACATCAATGACTGGTAATTAAAAAATTTCTCACATGGTTGACTTCAGCTCATTCATTCTGATAGTATAGAAACATACCATAGCGGTCAGTGAAGACCTCGAGTTGCATCAGTATTTTTGGTTCACTTTTCATCTCCTTAAGTTTTTTTCCAATGACACCATCCACCTTATATGTTGCAGCTCATCACAACATCATCCTATATGTTGGCGGCCGAGTTGCATGTAATACCACTATTCCACCTTTATGACTTCGTACTTTTATGATCATTTATGTGACATCAATGATCATACATCTCCTTGAGCATCATTGATCAGTTCTTCTATATTTGATATTGAGATTTGGCCTTGATATGTACTTATGCAACTATGATAAGATGATCCACTATGTACTTCTCATTTTTCCTTGTACTTTTATACATATTGGATCCACTCTACTCTTGATATGTGGACATGCTTTAATATATCTGAGCATGGGTATGCCTTACTTAGACATGAGCTTTCTTTCTGATCTCTTCCACTGGTTGTTGGCAGACTGGAATCTGGTGATCTCCTTCCAAGTCCTCGCATGATTCTTTTGATACACTTAATACATTTTGACCGTCATGTACCCCTTTTTACCTCATATATTAGGGGGAATCTGTTATAGGACCATTCAACACCCTTGTAGACTTGATGCTTTGAATTATGGCCTTGGGCAACCCTTTCCCTTCAGACTTGATCACTTTATTAAAAAAAAATATTTTGAATTCCATACGCGACTCTACCCTTCAAAAATTGCATACACATATAGGTCCGTCTATATCCAACCCACATATATAATTTGAAATATGAAAAAAATATAAAAATCCTATTTTTTGGGTGGGATTTTATGGGTTACACTGGAATCCCACCTACAAGAGCCAGTGGCCTAACTATATCCCGACTGAGACAATTGTTTTTGGGTTGTATAAATACACCTCATGGGAAGGACCAATGGAGGAGAGATATAGGATACTGATATTATAGTCAACTGGTCCCTGATAAACTCTGAGTTTCCCTATGCCTCATGCACTCCCAGTTATAGGAAACCCTTTTTTTCTCATAGAGATGTTAATATCCTTTATATGACATCCATTTGTATGCACTTGAAAGAGGATTGTTGAGGCTTGGATTGGACGGATATAGAGGAAGGTTTCGCTTGGAGGCATGGTCAAATCAGGTTGTATTCTTCCACATTTCTTTGCTCATATTAATAAAGAAGCTTTGTCTCATTCCTAAACGTTATCATCTTTATGCTATAACTCATGTTATGATCTTATTATGTATGATTACATGATTTATATCCTTATGTTTATATGATCTAACATTCATATATTGAACATGCTTTGATCTATTGTTAGTATATATGCTTCTCTTAAATGTGTTCTAGGTTTTGAAGCTTTGGAGGAAGTAGAGGGTTTGAACCCTGCGGGAACAAAATCAAACGTAGGACCTGTGGGTACTCTCTCTTCATCCACATTAGTATTTTATGCATTAGGACTACTTGTGGTGGAAAAAATGGTAAGGTTTTGGATATTGAGGATATTGAGGATAGTTTGCATAAGGATTTTTCCAACCTTTTTCTCAAGGTTGAGGCCAAGGTTGCCAAGGCATGGGCGCAATCCAATTACCTTGTGGTTTTTTTGCATATGTTTGAGTATTGAAACCTTGAGACATATTTGTTGGTGGATTTTTCCATGGTCCCTTAGCAATATAACAAAGAGGATCTACTTGATTTGGTATTACTTCCTCTTGATAAACATATTTAAGACCTGGCATTGAAGGACACTCCTTTGTATCATGATTTTCTACACATATAACACAACTTTCTGCACCTTTTAAGTCAAGAGGGCATTCTCTCAAGGCATGTTTCTTTCTACATTTTGTACAAAATATAGATAAAGAAACATTTTCAGTTTTTTTCTTGTTTTGTACTTTATGGGTATTTATTTGTTCACTAAGACTCCCTAAAATATTTTTTTTGAAATTGTTAATAAAATTTCCTATTTCATCCCTACTTATTGTCCCAGCTGCATATTTATTAATCCTAGACATAACATGATCTTTTGGATTTTTTCTAGGTCTTCCCTTTCCTCTTGAAATCTATATGCATAATTCACAAATATCTCTGAATGACAACTGAGAAATATATCCCTTACCCATAAAATTGACAAGGTCTATCCACTCATATTTGATAGATTTCAATATGAGAGCTTTCAATTTTGTTCATCTAGAGTATTCATACTAGCTCTTTTAATATTTTAAGAAAATATTTCAATAAAATACTCAATATTTTCATCCTATTTTTTCATCATTTTTGTAGGTTTTAACCATGTACAGAAATTATCTACAAATGAATCTTAAAAACAGAAAATAAACAATAGCGGCGGAATAAAACATAAAACAGATATACATAAAGATTTTCCCTTGGATCCCAAATTAGGACTACCAGCTTTACTTTTCATTATATTCCTTTTAGTGTTACAACACGTATATATACATGTCGAAGCATTCATAAACCCCAATCCATTAACCTTGGATTAGAACATAACCGTAGTTCCCTTGACCAGATCTACACAATACCAGGGGCTGAAAACCATCATGCCCCAAAACCATGTGCAAACCCATGCACAAAACCATGGGCGGGTCTGCTAGTGCGACTAATCGTGGAAGGAATATAACACATACCCAACAATTTTGAAGACTTCATCTTTAAGGTTATGGGTCATACAATAGTATTTGTATTTGTCTAAGAAAATATTTTTCATTTCTTCCCATGTTCTTATCGTATGTGTTCATAATCCCATAAACCATTTTAACATTGCATCTTTAAGGGTGGCTGGAAATAATTTCAGTTTTTTAGTGTTAAGCAAGTATTCATAAGATCTACACAAAACTTCAAACTCGAACGAAATATTTGAGGATCCTCACTCCTTAATCCATGGAAATTAGGGACGATATCGGGTAAGTTATTTTTCATTGTGGATTTGGTATCTTCATCAAATATGTGAAACCCAAAAGGTTTTGGATCTCCTCTACTGCCTCCTCTTCCTCTTCCTCAACCTCTTCCACCTCGTCTTCCACCTCCAATCCTAAGATGTTCACCATTCACATTGTGTACTTATCCTTCCCCTTCTCATGCTAGTGTAGATTCTTCATAGCTAATATAAGGTTCGAAAATTTAATTTTATAGTTCCTCCTATGGTTATTCTATCAATGGAAAATAGTTTTCTGCACTTTTTCCTCACTAGGAATTTCTTATTCTTGTCCTCGAAGTTTTTCTCCAGTTGAAGATAAAAATATTACTCCTTTTTTTGGGATGTAGAATCTACTTCTTCTACGAATTTAGTAGATGAAGTTGGTGAATCTCTAGGTTTTATTTCATATCTAAGTACCTCAGGAAGTCTATGTCTGCCTACAATTGATGGAATACGAGTTTGGGTGGATGGTGTGGCACTACGAGGTATTGGTGGGGTGAGTGTTGATGTTGTAATCAAACTCATACCTCTTACAAATCTACCTATAGAATCCCTTTCCCTATGCATATCAATTTTAAAAAAATATCTTTTTGTTTTTATGAAAAGAAAATGAAAGACTCATATATACAGTTCCTCGAAAATGACGCCAAACTATTTGGTAATTTAATTGATGTTAAATTACTTGGATAAATTATCAACCAGGGCTAGTATATAGATGAAATGTATGTGCACTTTGTGTGTTAGGATTCTTTGTCACTCAAATAATTCCTAAGTTGATTTGAGATATCAAAATGCACATGTTTCTCTACTACGTAAATGAAATTGATTCTATTACTCTAGCTTGAAAGAAATATCACACTCTTCTTAAAATGAATAACAAACTTGTTCATGCTTACTTAAAATTAAATAAAACACACTCTTTTTCTTTAAAAAGAAATTATACACACACACACACACTTTGATTTAAATGAAATTACACCACACTTGCTCTTACTTTTAAAATGAAATCACTCTTGAATTGAAACCACACTTTCTTTAAAAATGAACTCACACTTTTCTTTAAATTGAAATCACACTTGCTTGAATTGAAATCATAATGCAAATGAATCTAATCTTGACAGAAAGAAAGATTGTCTCTGCAAATTAAAATCCTATCTATATGATTGAAATGTAAATCTATGTTACTGAACTAAGTAAATATATGCTTTGTCCATGTGCACAATAAATCTCGCTACACTCAACCATCAAAAGGATTAGGAAAAATTTCTATGAAAACAGCCTTAGGCTCACATTTAAAACCAAGAATTAAGCTAACAGAATCCTACATAAAACATAAAATGAAATACTAATTACAGTAAAAGGAAACCTTACTATATCAATGGGGGGCTGCTACAAGAATAAGTTATCAATATGACACTTTCACAATATTATCAAACACGCATTGCAATGACAAAACACATAAATAAGGGTTGAAAGTAGAGTTTGTATAAAATAGAGTGTTTACAATGTAAAATCCAAGTCTGTGTTCGATATGTCGAGAGGCATATTTATAAAAATCCTACCCATTAAATGTTTTATAGAATTACGCATTATTCTAATCGACATTAAATAAAATTAAATTTTGAAGATAAGATAACATGATCCTCTCATGATTTTCTATCAATGTAGAAAATAATGAGCCTAAAAATCTGCATCTTGCTCGCCTGGTTCGCCTCCTACGGTGGTTAAAATTTCCTTTGACCAAGTTGCTAGGGTGTCCTCTTTATATATCCAAGCTATGAAGGTAGGAAAAAATAGTTGTACCAGATCATTTCCACCCACCCATATGCCCCATTCCTCGGTTGGATCTTCATAACCAAGAAAACCTTGGACTCAGCTATAGAATCATACGTTAGTTATGGAATCACTATAATTCTGTAGACAATGTAAATATTAATCTAAATAATAAATAAAATTTTCATTTGTGAAATATAAGATGATAAATAACCTGATATTCCATAAGACTTGTGAAATGATGCCCAAATTAAAGTTATGAAGGTCAAAAAGAGGAAAATGGAATGAAAAAGGATTGTTAAAAAGAAGCAATTTTGTGGTTCAACAGGGACATTTAATGATAATATCAATGGTCAATGCTTCCAATTTCCAATCTAGTATTGACTATGGCTATATCAATCCTATTGGATGTTTGTGGCCATTCATGAGTTAAAAACATGAATAAGTATTCCAAATCCAAGAAGAACTAAAAATCACTAAGAAAACACCATCAATTGAGGTCGAATTACATTTAAGGAAGGTTTCAGTCCCCACTTCAATCATTTTCCTCAATTATTGATAATCATGATGGATCTAATCAATATTACGTATATTTTTTAAAGAGGTGACATGCCATGAGTTTGGATTTCAAAGACTAGATCTTGGAATTAGTAGTAAAAACAACCTTTTCAATTCATTAATATTAGTATTTGGAAGAAATTATCGCTGCAGAAGGAAATACAATATGTAATGATGTACCAAACTATCCCCCGTCCAAATAACTACGAGTTTTCTCCATTTCCATTAATGAGGAAAATAAAGGTAGGATTAAAAGCAATGTGATATTCTTAAGCGTCTTTGAGATGAAAATGTTTCTAGAATTGATATTATCAATTAGTAGTAGTTGAGTTTTGATGTTGTGATATCATGTTGGATATGTTATCATTGATGATTAATAGGTTGAAAAATATATTTAAAGAGCTATAGGAGGTTAGGATAATCAACAAAGAGTTATGGGTTCGATGGAGCTCGAAACGAGTGTAAAAAAATATTTAAATCAATTAAACATCATATTAGCTTTACCACCGTGCAAAGTGAGGATAACATTAGGCCAGTTAACTATACCAATAGAAATATATTTAATATTCCACTTAGTGGTTATGTCTTCTTGAAACAAGTTATGTCTCCATTAGATGATCTAGGATCAATCAAGGAAAAAATGGGTTTCCCTACTCCATTATAGTGTGTCATTAATAATGTGATTCATACCTAGGGTTCAAATGACCTTCCCAACAAATACTGCATCGACATTAGAATTTTCAATTAAAATAAGCTAATAAGGTATCACCCAAGATGCTTACAAGAATTTTAGGAATAAAGTAGTAAATTTCTTCATATATTTATAACAAAATTCTAAACTCTACATATTCATATGCACAACGCTTATTCATTTTTCCAAAACTTGGTCACCTACCCTAGTGCTAGTAGACCCCAAACACTATGAATCTATCTCATCCTTGAGCCAATTTTGCCCAATTTCTGACGGCCAAAATGTCGCTCTTGCGACACATAGTCATCCCAAGAGCGACACTTTGAGGTGGGGAAAAACATGGTTTCTCTTAAAGTCGCAATTCCGACAATTGAGTTAACTTTCGGAACAGCGACACTTTTTCCGATGTTTCCAAATGGTCGTCGCTCTTCCGACGTTTACATGCAGGTGTCACTATACCGAATTTTACAGGCAGGTGTCGCTATACTGAAGTTTGCAGGCAGGTGTCGCTATACCGACATTTGCAGGCAGGTGTCGCTATACCAACGTTTGCAGGCAGGTGTCACTATACCGACGTTTGCAAGTAGGTGTCGCTATACTGACTTTTGCAGGTAAGTGTCGCTATACTAACATTTGCAGGCATGTGTCGCTATACCGACATTTATAGGTAGGTGTCGCTATACCAATGTTTGTAGAGATGTGGACCCCAACCAATGCACATCCAACGAGTACCCATAACTGGACTGTAGCGTCATAATACTGACAAAAACAAAAGGATATTTAAAAAAATGTTGAAGACTGTATCGTGTCACTATACCGACGTTTGCAAGCAGGTGTCACTATATCGACGTTTGTAGGTAAGTGTCGCTATACCGACGTTTGCAGGAAGTGTCGCTATACCGATGTTTACAGGAAGGTGTCGCTATACCGATGTTGGCAGGGATCTGCACCCCAACCGATGCACATCCGATATGTACGCATAACTGGACTGTAGCGTCGAAATACCGACGAAAACAAAAGGATATTTAAAAAAAAAGTCGAAGACTGTATCGTCGGAATACCGACACTATCAAAATAATATTTAAAAAAAACGTCAGAAGAATGCATACGGTTTCAGTTATACCTATATATTAATGATATAAAAAATGATTTTTATTATTAAGGTTTATCTATACCATAAAATAAATATCATACAATGCATATAAGATAATGTAGATTCAACCCCTAGTATGGTCAAATTTAAACAACAAGAGAAAAACTACAGAAACTGTGAAAAAAGGTTATAATAACTAAGATAGCTTCAATAAACTGTGTGTTCAACATAGCCAAACATGATACGTAAGTGAAATAGAAGGTTGGCATGTAGGAAATGGATTCAAATGTCAAATTGTGGAAAAAAGAACATAAAACTTTAACGAAGGCGAATGTTTATATTCTCCAAAAACAACACGAGCTTGACCTAAAGCAAGATGGTCTAGCTCAGGGTTAGAACCTTTTTAAATTTGCATAATGAGACATATGGATAAACAAGAGAATTGCAATAAAGTTTATTTACCTGTTAGGGGACAATTCACTCCTTTGTACGAACCTTACGCCAACCAAAATTTAGTGAAAATAATAAGAAATAATTCATAGTTCACATAACATGTGATAGTTATTGAATACAATTTATGCACTCAATCAAAATATACCGAAACTGAATGGGACACTACTCTCTATTCATACTTGTTTCCATCAATAAATACAAACAAGAGCGGTCAGATAATGCAAGCTTAATTACAAACCAATAAATTTAAAGCTAACATAATCATAATGCAATTGGAAGTATTAGGAGAGTTTATGAGAACAATTTCTCCTTTTAATCTGGGATTCAGGATAACATATTTAAGTTAACTTCATGACCTTAAGAAATCAAATGTATTCAAAAGAAACAGGTGATTCTTTATCCTTAAAAGATTGTACAATGCACCAATGGTATCAATCTTATAGAGAGAAAGTAGATATGAAGCACTATGAAAAAAGGAAAAAGGAATATTTTTGTAGCTTATACATGATCCAAAGGATTATCTAACATTTAGTATCGCTTTTGAATTAATTATAATTTTCCAAGTCAATAAAACAATTCATTGTGGATAAAATTTCTTGGTAGTAATAATAGTGCTTGAAATCAAAGATTTTCTTTCAATAATATATATATTAAGATTCCTGTAATTTTCTTTAATCGTTTTTGGAAAAAAAAATCAAAATTAGCCAATGGAAAAATATATTCAAGGTTCTCAAAGTTTCAGATAGAATGGCAGCGGACAGATTGGAATGTTTGGATACTAGTGCCCATAGCGGTATACAAGTTTTTGAAGAACTGGTCATGACAATTTCATAAGAATATTAGTCTCAGAGACACAGAATATTAGTCTCAGAGAAAATTTAATTGATTTGATAGTAATGACAAAAATATATCTTCAATTTTTTAATTCTACCATTAGGTGTGAATATCCTCTATTTGTTATTATCATGTATAGCAATCCAACTTCACATCTGATTCACAGTTTTGTAGTGTACCAGGCTCAACAGCACATCCTTCATGTAGAGGGGTGTTGTTTTGAAATACCGTGTACTCAGTTATCTTCGGTTTTGCAACGACTAATTGTATGTGCAGAAATCATAATGTGCACATGATATTCAATTATAACAGGAATTTGATATTTAAGTACTCAGACAAGCCATATTTTGTAAATAATAAGGCATAAAGTGACAAGTCTTTGCTATTTTTGTATCTCATGTGTTGTGACGTGTCTTCGACACTGTGATTACCTGCAATGCAGGCCTGACACAGTTATGTACTACTCTTTTTTTCAGGTTAATATAAATTCCTTTCCTTGCACAAAAAAAAAAAAGGCACATGGCCAAGAAATGCCCATTATGCACTACAGAATGTTATTTAAAAATAAACGTGGCATATTCTAGCAAAAGAGAAATATTTTCTCCCTCGGAAATGTCAAAATTTCATTTCAAAAGATCTCCTGCCCCACAAGTTGCATGTATCTTGATTGCAATGTAATGCTGCAAAAACCATTGACTAAATAGTAGCAATTGCCAGTTAAATTAGAAGATTCAGGACATAAAGTATATCTACAAGTCATCTTACATAATTATTAACTTCATGGTAATTCTAGTAAGCAATATATTATCATTGGTTAATAATTTATACTTGATATAAAAATTCAAAACTCAAAAGAAAATCAGCATGAAGTGATGTAGCTAGTAATGGATTGTGACCATTATCCACCATACAGAATTTCTAATTGGAACATTTAAGTGACGGGTATTATTCCCAGAACCTCAAAAATGTCATGGTTCCCACTACACCTACCTGTCAATTCAAGGTTCCATGGACCCTACCTGTCACTGCAAGGTTCTAGTAGAAAATATGCATGGTGCTTAACTTTTTGCATTAATGGACATGTTTTCCTCTGGTGCGTGATGTGTTGGAGAATACATTAGGGATGTAATATTACATCAAGTTTAAACATCAATATCTATGGGGCACTACTTTCAAATGAACATTGATACATGACCATACCTTGAACTAAGATAGTAGAAAAAGCTAAAAGCCTAGATGTCATCATGGATACTTCATAGCCCACAGATTCCCAACATTTATTCTCCAAAAATAACCGTAAAGCCTGAATATTCACAAAACCCTTGATATGTTTCAATAAAATTAAAAATGCAAGAGAAATTTTAAAAACTATAACCATCAGTGATAACAACTACCACATTTTAAAAACTAGCACATGGTTACTTATGTAGAAAATTGGTAGTATTTAATGGAACCCTTTCCAGAAGTGATATCCAAAAATTTGATTGTCTATAGGTAACCATAGATAATAGGTTTTACTATTCACATATGTTTTGAACATAGGTCAACACAACTTCACATAAATTTCCAAAGATAACGCCACATAGGAATCATTTATTTTCATTGTGTTAATCGTGTGTCCACAATTGAAGAAATATCAAGCCACAATATCATTAACGTCTTAAGATTTGAGTCTGAACCGTAATCACTCTAAGAGAGCCCATAATTAAATTCCTTGAATAGCGAGTGGCCTTGTTGAAAATAGTGAATAGAACTATGATTATGAATTTTTGGTAGGTTCTGGAAAATGAAAAACATGAGGTATCGACAGTCTCCAAACAACACCAAAAACACCAACCCTCCAATGCATTTTCTCCTAAAACAAACTTGAATGTTAATCTTGAACATGTTTCCAAATGGCCTTCAAAACCTAATTTAAACCAGGAAAAGATAAATCAACATAAAAATAAATGGATGCCCTAGGTGAGTTTATAAGGGGGTAATTAATGCCAATATGAAGTGGGTACTCGGTAAAATAAACTCACAACAATCCAACCATTGGTGTGTTAATTGATATTGGAAACTCAAAATTGATTAAAAATTCATAAGTGTGCTACAGTGTTGAGCATATTGATTAACATATAAAGTATTGTCTATCACATTCAAAAATTCAACACAAAACTATGTATTTTCCATCACATTCGAAGGTAGTGTTATCAAATTTTATAGTTTCTCATTCGCTACTTTTCATACCTCTATAAATTACAAGGTAGACCACACATCACATCTGACAACCACACCATATATGCACAAGGTTTGAACCAAAATTTTTTGTGAGTGTGATGAGATAAGGTGCGCAGGTGTTTTGTCAAAGCACACGAACAAGGCGTGGTCTGTGGAAAAAAATTAGTGTTTCATACCTAAAGAAATTTTGTCAGTTTTATTATTCAATTGGTAGGTGGGGATCATCTACTTGGTTGAGAGAAACAAAGAAATATGAAAATAATCCAATTGAACATATTGATCTTGTTCCTTCTACCCCAGAGGGTGAAAACCATATTTTGGCTCCATGGTAAGTAGCTACAAAAGAGGTGAAAAAATCAATAACAAGCATGCCCATGTATTCTTCGCTTAAGAGATAATTTGAGAAGGTTCTCAGATACATTTAAAAAAGGAGAAAATTTTATCTATATACTGGTAGAGGACCTTCATCTAAAACTTTTCATTTGGGACATATTGTGCTTGTTAAGCATTACTAGAAACTTTGTAAGCTACATAAACATGTTCACTATCACTAACAACATTCATCACACTTAATATCCAATATTGTATTACAAGTATTCTCCAACATAAAATACAAATGTAGGTCAACCATGTTTTGGTTGACCTGGATTATATAAATAAGAAGAGTTTTCTCCTCCATTCGGGCAACATTTGGGTTAAGGAAATAAGAAGAGTAAATTTGAACCAGTGAAGAAGAGAAAACTGGAGCAATTCATGGTCTCTAATTTGTTCTGGATTAAGGATTATTAGTGGGCTATCTAATCAAATTATGGAGCATATTTGGAGCTATCTATTGTTGGAAAATCAACCCTTTAGTGACACTAACTTCATACATGAGGTGAAGAATAGAATTCATCCTTGAGATGCGACAAAATTCAGCCCTGATGTGAGATAGAACTCTCACCCCTGTGGGTAATTCAAACCTATGATAAAAAGACAAAATTCAAGTGTCACTTGAGGACAAAACTTGGACTTTTGTGACATAACTCAACTAATCTATAAAACAAAAATGAACCCTTCATTAACATATATTTTAGACCTACGTTGACACGTAAATTTATCTAATTCCTTCAATACAACTCATTCCCTTCTGCTTTGGTTGGTCCTTAGAGAGGGCTTAGGTCTAGTCACCCTTCATTATGCACTTTCTAACACTAGTTGGACCATTCATACAATAAATATTTTCACCTTTGATATAACCTATTTCTTAAAAAACCAAGAGTCTTCTTATTGTTCCTTAGCCCAACCTCCTTAGCACACAGAACTATCTCAACCTCTCTCAAAAATAGCATATAGAACTTGACCTCTAGCACATGGAACTGGTCAGATAAAAATCTATGCAACAATATAAACTTGAGGTTGACAAGGGCATTGACGGGTGGCCTTTATAGGTTACTAGTTGATCTTGTGATGATTGATTTTGTATAAATCTCCAACTAAAATCCCTCCAATGCCATTAAGAATATCATGTCTACTCTGAACAATACAAATGGTGAATATCTTTAAACTTAATTACATCCCAAACTGAAACTCTGTGACAGGAAAAATTGATTTCCCTCACAATAATTCTTTGGAAAAAATAAATGACCACAAACAGTCCTGTCACACTATGTTCAACTTAGCCCCGACATGGTTTCTCTCTTCCCCTGCTAAACTAGACTTCAACACGGATCTACCTTCAAATTTTATCAATGTCCACCTTTGTAAAGTAGGTGCTAATACTAACTGTTACGACCCCTCTCACAAGTTTTTCGAAAGAGTTTTATAAGCTTGTAGGTCATTCTATAATGTTGAGTGGAATAGCTTAACATGTCTAGTCCTAAAGGAAGAGCTGACAAAGAGGGGGTTGTGAACGCAACCCCACCCATAGCACCTTCAATATTGCCACTAGTCTTCACATCCTTCCATCACCATTATTTCCCTTTTTCTTTTGAAAACCATTTCCGTCATTGGGGTTACTTATGATATCACTTTGCTCCATATCACTTAATGCCTAGAAATTTGCAGGGGAGGCCCTCTCGAAGCCTAAGAAAGAGCCTGCCTAAAGAGACAAGGTAGGCTGCATAGGTGATAAAGGCTGATAGGATGCAATGCGTTGGTATAAAATTCTTACAAAAATTCTTTGATTGTGGGAAAAACAAATTTCAGTATGTAAATTTTAAATCATACGTACTATTTTGATTTTTCCATAATAATATTAAAAGAGAATGTTCCTCACTTAGAAACAAGGTTAGGTAAATTGCATCACACATTAAGAGTAAACACTAACTCACTATCAAGGGTAGTATTTTAGGTAACTGGACATTAGATATATATTAATGAGACTATTCTCATTCAATATTTGGCAGATCTTGATAAGTTTTGGAGAGCATAACACTATATCTTCAGTGACCTTTACAATATGTAGTATAGCAATGGAGACTGTTACGACATCATGAAGACATCACAAAAACCAGAAGAGTCACAAATTCTTCCATAAGAGGAAACTAGACTCCAACCATGGGAAATTGACTTTGTAAACTTAACTTCTATGCATAATCATTCAACAATAATGTGGAAATCCATGTCGCTTAGACTCCTCCAACTTTTCCCTTATATAAGCTTGATTTTAATAAAGCTTCTAAAGGTATTGTTGGAAAGCTGGAATTAGAGATCCCATGAAAAATAGCTAGAGAGACGGTTTTTATTCTTTTAGAAATGTGGGAGTAGCTTCTAAAAATTTTTGAATTTGCAAAGGCACTTGCAGAAGAAGGCCTTAAGATAACCTAGAGATTAAATTTACTAGTATTGATTTTGGAAAGTGATAATAAATGAAGTTATGAAACGTCGTAACGAGCAATCAGAAAGCATGATTGGAAGTTGAACTGTGTGTTTCATTTTTTTACCATTCCATTTATAGGAGGGAACTTGGTTGGTTGTTGATCTTATTGGAGGAGGAAGAGGGGTATGATGATGTGAATTTCATACCCTACCAATCCTAGGTGGATTTGAGTGCGGTGGATTTGGAACTCCTAGAAACCATGGGCCTTTGGAACATCTCTAGTTGCTCTGAGTTGGAAACCTTTGATTGTAATGCCACAACCTAATGTACTAAAAGTGCAGAGGAAGGGGGGCACTACCATAGGTTGTGAAGGAAAATGGGGGATGACAGACAGTCGGTTGGAAGATGTTGGAATCAAGTACCTTGGTCTGCTGCCATATTGGTGCAGCTATGGACCATATTTGGCTTAGGTATCCTTTTACACTGATAGATTCTTGACCACAACTCGGGGAGGACCCACTACTAAGAGATATGAGTAGCATAGTATATTTTTGAGTGGAACATCTAGGTCTGCAGCCAATTGGTGTCACTTTTCAAAGATAAATGTTATGTTATATTGTGATTTTTTGTAGATTACATGTTTATGAATTATCTATGTTGCAAAGGTTAAGAATAGGATGCATTGCATAATATTGTGCATTGAACATGTAAAATAGAGCAGAATCAAGGTAAATTTTCAAAGGCCAGGTTACAAAGATAGTAATATGCCCTAGTGAGTGATTGGTGGTCTTGCAGAAACAGAAAAGTCACAAATGATGGGCAGTGGCCTGCTATAACTAATGTTGAATCAGCCAATAATGGTTGGAGGCCCACTCCCAAGGACAACAAAAACTCTCCTGATGCAGGTCTTAACCCAACAACAGTTCCTTCAGGATTTAAAAAATGTGTCTATTTCTTTTCATACCCTAAGGCAATACTTTATCAACTTTAATGGTTAAGTGCCAGCTGGACATTTTGGAATGTTAGTGTTATTGGATATGCCCAAGTGGCGGTTTTGTTAACTTCTATGCCCATAGGTAGTTATGGAAGTTATTAAGGCATCTTTCACATGGTATGCCTAAGCTTGTGGTGAGCGCCACACAACACCCTACATTTGTAAAAAAAATGCCCTCTTTGTACATTATTGTATTAATGATTAAAGAAAATATTTTATACCAAAAAATGTCTATAATATGGTAACTGCATAGTGAAATGGTTTTAAAACATATTATTTCCTAAACAGAATAAAATGTATATGTACAGATATTCAATCCAGGCAACAGTTTTTAGCATTTCAGCATGGAATATGGTGATTAATAAGGAATACACCTAATACAAAATACAATAAGGTCTGTAAGGCTAGAATAAGATGCTTTTGTGAATTTTCTATACAAATAAAAATAAATCTTGCAAAAGGTCCCTGATTTTAAAAAAAAATGACCAATACTATCAACTTAATCAAAGTAAAGGCAAAGTGTAGTAGCTCAACTAACTACAAATTCTACAAAATCTCTGCCTATTAATTTCTGCCATGAAATTATCTTCACTTAATATAAGTTGGAGGAGGAGTATCAAGTTTAATGTTTGCAATGATTTGGGCTTTCCCCAATTGGAGATGCTAACTCATTTTATCATTAGAATGAAAAATATTCAAATCCTCATGACTTGAAATGGTGAAAATATTTTTTCAATCCTGCTGGAAAGCATAAAATGACGTTCTATTTTATCAAAAGTATGCAAGGAAATTAACAAAATACCTGATTCAATTTATAGTTACTTCTACTATTGTCTAGGAGGTAGTTGTTGTTGTTGCTGTTGTTGACCAGGTGGCGGAGGTGGCATGTCAGGTCTCGGCTACATATGAGGAGGAGCACCGTACATAGGAGGGGCACCACCTCCTGGTGGAGGAGGGGGAATTCCAGGCCTGGGTGAAGGAGGACGCATAATCTCAGGATGGTCTGGAGGACCTCCCTGTAACGAAAATGGCGGTGGAGGGCCAGGAGGACACATTGGCATTGGGGAAGAATAATTCTTGGGGGGCGTCGAGACCTCCCAAATAGGAGGCCTTGAGATATAGGGTTGCATCATGCCTGGTGAAGGGCCTCCAACTCCTCTAACGGGACGAGTTAAGCTCAGTTATACTTGAATAAGGGGCATCATTGGGATTCCTCGGCCCACCGTTCTACCTAAGTCGAGGCCTGACTGAGCTGCAGCAGTAGTCTTGAATCACGATTCATCAGGCGAGGGTGGGCCTTCGACTGTCATAGTAACCACTTCTTCCTCGCAGAGGAGGATGAGAACAATGGTTCGCCTCTCCTCTCGCTCTTATTTCCTGTCTACTATGGATCCTTGTTTGGGCCGCTACTGCTTTCTTTAAACCCTCCCAGGAATTTGTTAAATCCCTACTTCTCTGCATTTCTTTGACATCGACATCGACATTTTGACTGTCCACCGCCTCTGCTAGAGGAGGAATATGACGATGAATTATAGCTAGACCTACTTTTTGGGACTTGAATCTGGTCTCCCTATCCTCTATAAAAATTAAAATGGACGAAAGAAAATGTTTGGGTCGTTGCTGCTTTCTTTAAACCCTCCTAGGAAATTGTTAAAACCCTACTTCCCTACATTTCATGTCAAAGCATGTTGTGCTAACACTCCCAAATGTGGTTTGCCTACGCTATATCGTTTCTTTTAAAAATGTAAAAGGTAATCATTTTATTTTGAACAAATCAAACCATCAATCATGTTGGCCATTAAAAAAAACATTCAAACCATCACCATTTCTCATATAACTTCTTAGCATTTACATTGGAAGATTTAATGTGTTTGGCTCCAATTAAGGAAAGTGGTGGCACATTCCTTTTATATCCTCAATATTAACTACAAGGTAATGCAACCCTAAGTTGTAGCAACTCTAGGTAAAGTCAAGTAAGCTCATATCTTATAAAGAGGCACCATTGTGAAGAGGATAGAACAACCCCTAGAGTTATTTATTTAGAAAATTCCAAAGAATTAACAATAAGTGAAGGGAAATACCATTCAATTACAAACATGAAATGCAAATAAGTAGGAGGACTCAAGGGAATAAAACCATGAAATCATGTGTTTACATTATGGCTAAACGTTATCATGTCATTCTAACAAGATATACGGAAGATTATTAAACCTTGCATAAAAGAAATGCGTAGTCTAATGAAGCCATAATTTCATCCATAAAACAATATAAATTCTAGCATGAGTTTGAGAAGATCTAGTGGAAGTTATTGAAAATCCAGGTTATAGTTTTCAAGCTTCAAGATTTTGGGTGCCCCGAGGGTCCTTGATGGTGTTGAATCCATTTTCATCATCAAAAGAACAATTTAAACACTACCATAGTGAGATTTTTTGAATAATTTATCGTCATATTCTAGCGATAAAATTGTCATCTAGACAAAATTATGGCCTCGTTGGACAATGCCTAAAAGAAATGCACTTTTATTCTAACAAAAAGCCAATTGTTTCATTACGTTTGACCATACTTAACATTGGGCATTCCCAATGATGATATTCCATGTGTGTTAAGACTTACATTATGTGAATGGAAAGGATAAAAATCCATGTGTGTTAAGACTTATGTTATGTGAAGGAGACGATTGCTAGCAATATTTACAAGGAAGAGGTTAAAAAATGTTCCAATTTGAAAAAGATTAAACAAATGAAAAATATAATATAATTTCTTTATAATTTTATTTAAAGAGTGAATAATAGGATATTAAATGAGTGCATAAGCATTGAGGATGTCATTACAATTGAAGGTTTTGTTAATGATCATGTCCTCTTATTGTGAAGGTAAGGACCTCTTCCAAATCCTATTACCATAGATGTTTATTTCCAAGAGTACAAGCAATACCCATTTCACATTATGTGATCGACCTACGAAAACTCATATTATAGGCCAAGAAAATCACAAGTATTCCTTGGCTAGAGCAAGGAAATGTAGGTGGGGGTTGAGTGGACAAGTTTGTTTATGAGTATAGAGGAGGTGTTGAGCACCTAAGAAGTGAGGAAGAATAATTTTCAGAGTTACAGAGCACACGTGAGTGAAAATTGAGCAAATTCATGACTGGATTTTCTGTTGGTAACTTTTGAAAAATACAACTCGCTGAGTTAGTGAATGTTTTTTCCCAAATGGTGTTGAATCCTATAACACCCTCCTCCCACACTTACCCAAGTTCGACATTGGTCCACCAGGGTAAATATGTGACGAAGATTTACTATAATATGACTCAACCTCCTAGGTACAGTTAAGGAAGTGGAATCGTCTAGAACCAAAACTTTACTAACTTCCCTCAGGTGCTATAGGACCCCCCAATGGCTAAAGCAACCTTCTAGGTGCCCAAACCCTAAGTTAAACCTCCTTTTAAGTGACCTTGACACCCAAAAATTGGCACAACACTACCTAAATTCGATTGCAACTCTTCATTCACATGCATAAGCCTACAAGGGAGTGACTGCAGTCTTTTTTACTCATTTTTGTGCCTACAACCGCAAGATATAATCCAATTTTTTAGGGCTAGTCTCTAACCACTGCCCAGAACTTGATGAAACTTTCTAGAACAATAATTGACACCAGAATAAATCCTTCCATACAAAATTTAGACAATAAATTGACCTAGCAAAGCCTAACCATGACATACATTTCGTCAAACAACTCATGAACATGTAATCTACACATCATTTAGTTTGAGGGGTTGACTATTTTGAGATTTATTTAAGAGGTATGGAGATTGATCTTTGAGTTAGTTTCCTTTCTTATATGATATAGGTATAACTTAGTCATTTGTTTTAATGGTAATAGTTGGAACTAATAGGTCACAAGATTTGGTAAGTCTTCATAGTTGGAAATAATAGGTCACAAGTATAAGATTTATGCCAGTCCATTGAAATGTAAATAACATTTTCGTTCCCCATTTTCAATTGGCACCAATTGACTCTAACTTGTTTCAATCAATTAAATGGTTTATTCTCGATGTTGTGACATCAAAAAACCTTATCAACCCTTAGCTCCTATTAATGATAGGGATGTTGATCAAGGTATGGGGATTGGTATAAAGTTGATGTCTACCAGTTTAAGGGTTGTAATTTACGATAGTGAATCTACAGTGGGTATCATACCTACAAAATGTGACAAAATGTTGAGGGTTTTCTTGTAAGGTATTCCTTGAGAAAGATTCATAGAAATATTACAAGGTGGAAGCATTCATATTGTGTCTTGAGCTTCTCACCCATTGACCACCATTATTTGAAATCAAAGGTGGAAGAATGTCAATCTGTTGAGATTGGAAGGAATTAATAGTGAATTACAATGGAATATATTAATTAATTTGAGAATGAAAAATCTTTAGAGAAACATATAATCAATGTTGGCCTCATTCACAGGTCACTCTTGGCTTATAAATATAATGGTGTAGGGTAATATCATTTCATAAGTGACCTAATGTTTTCTAACAATTTCAATAATTTCGATGCTGCAATAATCTGAGAATAATGATGACATTTACGATAATGCAAATAAATATGAATGAGCTTCTCTTGGTTTCAAGGATAATTTATTCTCTACTGAACAGGGCCAACCACATGAAGGTGGAAGCTCATATGGCCCCTCCCATCCCCCTCACATCACTCTCATTTTCCCAATACCCAATCTATGAAATAGAATACAAATAAACCTAAAATTAATTAAGGTCGTAAACAAAATTTTCATGTGTTTGCATAAATACATAATTTTAGTTTAGCCTATACACTAGTATGGCCATTATTTTTTGGTTTGACATAATAAACAACATGTAATAAACCCACATAATTAGTAAATTTTTTAAAGACAATAATTCCTACATATTAAAATATAAAGCTATAACATACGAGCTCATACTCTCACAACATGTGTATCAATATTCTTCTTCTGTATCTTCTTGATATTCATCCAACTGGTCGACATATATACCAACATTTGATTCAGAAACAGTGTTGAAAATATCGACCATGTCATCATCATCATCAATTATTTCATTTTAAAAAATATCCTCATCGACATCATCATCAATAATTGGTGCATCGTCTCCTACGCCTGTTTCATCTTCTATATCTTCTTTGTCTGTCAAATCATCTTCCTGCTCATCTGCCACTGCATCATCTTCTTCTTGATCAATATCATCTTCTTCCTCTACATTATACTCTACTAGCCTTCCTCTTGGATCATATCTAATAGAAAATTACCATATGTTCTCACCTGTAACCTCTGAGTAAAATACTTCACATTGTCTTGGAAAAACATAGCGATCTTTTCCTGCTTCAAACTGCGATGTTTTAACCATTGGAAATCCATTTTCATGTTGAATAAGAGTTTTGTCATCATCACGTAGATTCATTCGTAGCCTATACCATTCGACGTCGAACAAAACTAGTTTGAAGGAATTAAATTCACACTCAACTATATCATCTAAAAAACCATAATATCTATTTTCAGATTCTCGAGGATGTCTGTCACTCCTAAAGGGAACATTAGTGACTTGTAATAATGCAGTTATCCCACTATCAGAATTTTTCCTATTATCATCCAACTGTTTAATGCAAAATTTACGACCATTGCACCACATAGCCTTGTGGTCTTTCAACAGCAATATGCCAAACATGAAAAATATGCATTCTCAATTAATAATTAATCATATAATTTACACATCTTGAAAATTATCTGAAAAATCAAACCTGTTGTCACATTATAAATATAATATAAAATAAGTACTGAATAAAATAGGTGATTTAATTGCTTAGCTTTCTATCTTTCAAACCATATGCTAAATCAATTTCCATGTCTGTAACATTTCCATCTCCACTACGATAAGCTTCTCTAACCAATTCAGACATTAGTTTCCATGATAACCTATATTCGTTACATTCTTTACATCTTTCAGTCGATTCACTCATCCACTCAAGATTGTTTGCAATGTATAAAAGTAGTGCCTCATAATCTTGAGCACCTGAATAAAAAAACAATAATTCACCAATATTAAATATAACTTATAACCATGGTAAATTATATTAATTAATAAACGATGAAAGAATAAGACTTAAATGAATATTATCATATACATGATGTAAAAAAATGAAACATTATATGTATTATATATAATAAATCTTTTACCTCTCACTTTCTTCATTCTACCTTTTCCCAACAAGTGCTCCCCTTCAACTTTTTTGATGGAGTTCACATCCCAAATGCAATCAATAGCATCCATATTTGGCATAAATAATATAGGAAGATACTGACTAATATACACCATGGATTCATATACCACATATCCCTCCACCATAGAACCCTCAAGTCGTGATCTTTGTCTAACCAAAGCCTTCAAGGATTTCAAGTGCCTCTCCACCATCCACATTAACCTTGTGCGTATTGGTCCACACATTTCAATCTCCTCAACTTGGTGTATCAAGTAGTGTTATTGTGCATTGAAAAATGTTGGAGGTAGATAATTTTTCATTTCACACATTAGCCGAGGAGTTTCTCTCTTCCAATACTTTATTTAATCTTGATGGATTTCTTTCAATGAAAACCATCTGCAAATCATTACGCAATTTTATTTCAATGAAACATAATATATATTACATTACAAGTAAATTAACACATCATGTCATTAAGTACAAAAATAAATTGTAGTGATATTTTGC
Source organism: Pinus albicaulis (assembly GCA_034641835.2). Classification (NCBI taxonomy): domain Eukaryota; kingdom Viridiplantae; phylum Streptophyta; class Pinopsida; order Pinales; family Pinaceae; genus Pinus; species Pinus albicaulis. The sequence continues at coordinate 1,443,648,871 of CM076584.1, read as the reverse complement.
GTATAAATCAAAACTACTCACCTCATGTATTTACTAAGACCATATATAACTTTTTTGATGTTGTTGTCGAAGTCATTTGGGAGAGATACAGGTAGAACATACTATAACAATAAAAAATGAATCGTTATTGGTTTCCAAAGTAAACTGAAAAAAAAAAGGAAAATTTAAAAGATGTATTCAAGCAATAATATACAAAAACGTATACCAAAAAAATTACCTTAACAAAGGTATGTCAATCATGCATTTTCACCCCACTGAAGTCACCTTTCTTCGTTAAGATATTATTTATGTTTGAAGCAAAACCTGTTGGAAATTTAATTCTTCTAACGACCTCTTTTAAATCATTTCTTGATTTCTCTATTAATAACCATGGAATATTATTATAATTTCGACCTCCATTGTTATTTGATCGGTCTAACACACTTTTCATTGCATGATTTGATTTCTCAATGTCAACACAAATTTTGTCAATTTTATCTCTATCATGTGCACCATCTATGATTCACCATAACGTTTCTGTCACATTCTTCCCGATATGCATTGTATCAAATAAATGAGCTATTTTTAGGTCCTCATAGTATGGAAACCTCGTGAATTGAGAAATATAACATTTCATTCCAGGTGGAAGTACAATATTAGTACCTTCACAAAGACGACCGTGATATCAAAGAATAAAATAAATCAGAACAATAATTACCAAATACAATAAAATAAATTCATTAATTAAAACAAAAATTCCAAAAATTAAAAAAAAAAATCAATATATATATATATATATATATATATATATACATATATAGACAAATTATGTACCAGCTTGATGATTATTAATTCTTTTATATTCCAACTTCCACAACTGAGGTGTCATTCTTCGTGGTTTTAATCTAGTTTCTTTTTATCATTGAAAAGATGTTTTTCAGTAGTACGATACTTATGGTTCCTAGAGAGGAAGTTCCTAAACTCATCAAACACCATCTTTCCTAATTCTAGCGAATGACGATACTTCATCTTAGGGCCACAAACTGGACATGCAAATCTACCCTATGTTTGAAGACCTGCAATAGATGGATCAATAAAAATTATACAATGAGATCATTTTTAAAACATGCAATATGGTATATATAATTTAGATAATTATATATTATATTAAAGTGCGACGAAATATTACATACCAAAAAAATGTGTTAGTCCTGGGGCATCATGAATTGCCCATACAAGCATTCCACGACATTAAAATCTCTTCTGCTTGATTGGTTTAGTGATGTCATGCATAGTGATGCCATGCCATAACTTTATTAGCTCATTAATAAGAGGCTCAATATATACATTCATTTCTTTGACCTGGAACTTACCTAATTGTTCAAAATTACGGTACATAATTACTACCATGATATATGTATATATAAGTAATTAAATAAATAAAAAATATTATTCAAACAACAAGAGAAATGACAATGTTACATTCGAAAAATTATGTATCAAATACCTGGAATAATCATAGTCAACATTATGTGCTCCCTCTTTATTGACATCCAAGGAGGAATGTTATTGTTGATAATGAAAATAGGCCACACTGAGTAAGTAGACCTAAGCTCTCCAAATGGATTAACACCATCAGTTGCCAATGAAAGACTGACATTACGAGGTTCATTTTTAAAATCTACATATTTTTCCTCGATTTCCCTAAATGCAAAACCATCTGTAGGCATTCGAAGAACACCATCTCCACTTTAATTATTTGAATGGTAATCCATAAACTGTGATATGCTCTTACACCTGAACATTCGCTACAAACGTGGAATTATGGGAATATGAAAAAGAACCTTTTGAGGGACCTTTTTTGTTATTTGATCAGTTCGATATCTATTGGTACCACATTTCAGACATTTTGTTTTCGACGCATGTTCTCTGTAATATATAATATAATATTTAGGACATGCATCTATAGTGTTATATTCCATTCCAAATTATCTCATAATAGCACATAAATCTCGATATGTGTGAGGTAAAGTATTTGGCGATGGTTACAAAAATTCACCCAACAATCTACAACATAAAAAAAAACTATTTAATGTAAAGATTATTAATAATATATAAGTATTGAATTATTATTTACACATTTATTACAACTAAAAAAGGGGAAAATAATCAAAATTTACATACATGTGATCATATATACATATTGCATATCTTAGGATCTATTTCACACATCAGTTCAAAAAATTATTCGTAACCTTTAAGTTCACCAACAACAATGTAGCGATGAGAAGAGTTGCATTTGAGTGTTCAAAAAGTCGTTCATTTGATGTTTCAATTAGAGGTACATCATAAACATCATCACTATCTCCACCATCATCATCTGACTCACCATACAAGTCTTGGAGCATTTGATTTGTCCCATCATTAATGTGAACTGTCTCATTATTGTCATCATCTACCTCCATGGGATCATTAAAATCATCTTCATCATTTGCTTCATGTTTTTCACCTTGTCCAACATCATTTCCAATACTAATATTTGTTGCAATATTCTCTTGTACTGATGCAACATCATCTAATCTACTACTATTTAGCTGTGGAAGATGGTTCTGTAAAAAGCTAGGGGGAAACTGTGCCTTTATAAAAATTACAAACAATCATTAAACATTAATGTGTATATAAGAAATATTAAAATAATATAAAATTTTACTATATAATCAAAATGAAGATAGATAATTAATTACCACGGGATGATAGTCATTTGTTCCACCATCAATGTGCCCATATTTCCTACAATGTATTGTTGTTGTTGCTATTAAAACTCTAAAATTATTTCTCATGAAACATTTTTTCCAAGGGAAATAAACTTTACCATCACCCCTTTCACCCTCTTCAATTTGTTTTCCACCTTTAATGTTTTCTGGCATTGATGCAAATTATCTTATAAAGAAAAATAATTATTATGTTTAGCAAAAGCAGCTACACAGTAAAATGAAATAAAAGTTTCTCCAAATATCCAATGGACAAGACAAGATATATAAATAATTTTATACTATGTTAACACCTAGGAAGGGAACAAAGAATGATGTTACCAGACCCCCTCAATGGGATGGGTTCTTGGTTGTCCTCAACACTTCAGATCCAAAGTTTATCTCTCTCAATGGTGTATAAAACCCAAGACGTGTTGAACTCAATGGGAGCTCAATAAGCAAAAAGAAAAAAAAGTGATCAAAGTTTGACCATGATAAAAGGATCAAAGGTAAATAATGAATGGAAAACCTTGATCCTATTTATAACAAAATATTGAGTTATCCTTGATAATAGTGCATAATAAAATATTATTAAACAATATCTAGATCTAATAGCTTGGAATATTTTATTATATTTTTATTATATTTTATTATATCAAGACTAGGTGAGAGATGGTAAGTTGAGTATAAATAGATGTAGAAATGGCTAAACTAGCCGTTAGGATAACGGCTAGTTTGACTTTGAAAATTAAAATCGAATAATAATGGCTAGTTCTATTTAATTAATTAATTATTTATTTATTTATTTATTTATTTGTGATAATATATATATATTATTATATTATTATATTATTATGTTTTCTATTTTTATAATTTATTTATTTATTTATTTTAATTTATTTATTTATTTTATTTATTTTTTAAACCGTGGTTTAATTAATTAAAAAAAAAGTCTTAAGCCAAAATTTAAAAAAATTAATTAAAAATCTAATCTAAATTATTTTAATTAAAAATTAATATTAGTACAAATTAATAACAAATTATTAATTTAATTATAGTTACAATTGATTAAATTAATTTAAACTACATTAATCATATATTAGAAATTAATTAAATTATGTACCAGAATTAAATTATATATGAAAAAAAATTAATTTAGTTAAACTATTAAATAATAATATACAATACATTATATTGAAAAAGTATTATATGTAATATATGAAAACAAAATTACCACACTAATACATGAAATCATATATGAAATTAATATATGAAAACGATAGTTTATTAATTTATTATACTTAATATATGAAAACAAAATTACTACACTAATATATGAAATAATATATTAAATCCATAACAAGCCTCTTGTCCTCGCCATTCTGACGTTTTTTAAATGGCTTTTCATATCATCACTATTTCGACGATCTCAGTAGCCTATGTCACACTTCTGATGTTTTCTATCCATGTCATTATTCTGACATTTTGTGAACGTGTCAGGGCACCCTAGGAAACACATTCGGGCGAGTCGAGTCGTGTGAGGGTGCCCAGGGAAACGAGTTAAAGCGATTCAGGTCGAGTCGGGTCGTACCATGTGAGGGCGCCCAAGGAAACCCTTGAGTCTGTCATATTCCAATTTTTGTTGTACTAAAATTCCATTTCATGAACTCACATAAAGAAATATTCAATTTATGTCAACATATTCCATTTGTAAATGGCCATTATGGCATGATGGAGCAGATGAAGCAACCCGAACGCATTTCCTTGGGCACCCTCATAGTACGGCACAACTGGAACTGAACCGAACTGAACACATTTCCTTGGGCAGCATCACACGACCTGACTCGACCTGACACGCCCGAACATCGATTAAGCTAGCACAAGGGATAAAACAAAAAATGGGTCGCAAAAATGTGCACAAGGCATACTGTGGGTGGTCACAACTTAGCATTGTTGATACGACCTCCCTCACACGATCATACCCAAACGTGTCTCCTGTGGCGCCCTCACACGGCACGACATGACTCGCCTGAACGAAGGCACGAGGGAGAAAGCATGTTTCCTTGGGCACCCTCACACGACCCGACCCCTTGGTCGGGTCAGGTCAGGGGGTCTGGTCGTGTGAGGGAGGTCGTATAAAAAATGCTAAATTTTGACCACCTCTGTGCCTTGTGCACGTTCATGCGACCCATTTGTTGTTTTCTCCCTCGTGCCTTCGTTCAAGTAGGTCAGGTCAGGTTGTGCCCTGTGATGGCGGCCAAGGAAACGCGTTCAGGTGGGCCGAGTCGTGTGAGGGCGCCCAAGGAAACGCGTTAGGATCCGGGGATTGTAGATCCTTGTATTGATAAATTTGGTTTCTTGGCTACTTACAATGCAGTCTAAGTAATGGTTCATTTTTTTCATACTTTATTCTGAAATGTTGGAGGTGTTTTCTTTTATAGATTATATTTAGCTACCTAGTGCCCCAACATGACTTGATAAGAATGGAGACTTGTTTTCTTTTTTTTTTAGTTTTTTCTGGAAGGCATTTATGTTGGTTGTTTCATAAATGAAAGCAACATTGATGTAGGTTTAAGGGGTTAGGGGTTAAGGGTTTAGAGGTTTAGGGTTTATGGGGTTAAATGGGTTAGGGGTACCTAACATAACTTGTTGAGATTGCAACAAGATGATGAGCTTAATGGAAAGAAGTCGCCTTCACTAAGTGGGCCCGCAGGCTATTTTTGGCGCAAAGTCTATTTTTAGACTATGTCTATTTTTAGACATATGGATCATGTTCTATGAGTTGCAGGATGCTATTTGTGGATGGTTGGTCAAGTCGGAAAAAATAGATGGACTTCTATTTTTAGACATATTGGGCGGAATCTATTTTTAGATTGCCGGTCTAAAAATAGATATGTCAAATATTATTAGCTCTTAATAATATTTGGACTATAAACATTATCTTATTCTCTTGGAGCACTTCAGTTAAGTGCACAGATGTGGCACAGGAGTTGACAGAAGGAATTACGCTATTCCTGAGGGTTAAGTGGAGTTATTTCATGGATACTTTAGTTAGAACTCATGTGATAGAGTTTGGTGGAGTTGATTGAGGTAGTTGGTGGAGTTGTGTTCAGTTTAACTCAGTTAGACACAGTTGAGCTAGTTGTATCTAGTCTAACTGATTGATACACTAGTGAGAGTGGTGTGAATTAATTATTAATTAATTCAATAATTATTAACTCATTAATCAACTGAAGAATACATCAGTTAACTACAGTGCATGGACAGATTCAGTGGAGACTAGTGGAGGGATAGGTGAAAGAGCAGTGTGACTATCAGTTATGACTATACTTGTGCATGAGTTTGCACCACAAATTGATGGAGATGCCAATGAGGATTGTGCAATGCAAGCTAGGTGGATTCGAACTCATTCAGAGCCCATTTTCAACAGGGATTGCGCAGTAGAGGCAAGCAAAGCAGGGTGCAGTGGATCAGTGCATGGATTTGCTAGATCAGGACTTGATTAGTGTGTAGCGATTGGAGATACTGAGAGCTTGTGATTAGCTTTGTATTATGATTGTTACATGATCTCTATGACATATATTATACAGATAGTTGGGGGTTTCCAGCTTTAAGCTTTCCCATAAATCATTGTGTTAATGTGTGTGAATTTTTATGGTTTTAATGTGTGCATGCAATTGATTTAATTTTCGCATATGATGATCAATGGTGGAATAGATTTTGTATTGTGCATGAAGTCAAATAGTGTATGATAAGGAGAATATTAGACATATAACATATTAGTTATATAATTTCTACATACCTAGCCTTGTCACTCCCTCCTTAACACACCTAGAACTTGCTAACACTCCCTATCACACACTCTTATTCATGTTAGTTGTTTCATAAAGGAAAGCAACATTGATGTAGGTTTTTTACCATTGTTTGTAATCAAGAAAAATCCAACCAAATTACCCGACTCGTCGGGACCCACCCAAACGTGTTTCCTTGGGCGTCCTCACCCAACTCGACCCGCTGGAATGCATTTCCTTGGGTGCCCTTACACGACATGACCTGACCTAACCTGCCTGAACATGTTTCCTTAGGTGCCCTCACACAACCCGATCCACCCTACGCGAACGTGTTTCCTTGGGCTCCCTCACACGACCTGACTCGAACCAACCTGACTTGCCCCAACATGTTTCCTCGGATGCCCTCACATGACATGACCCAACTGGACCCGACCTAAACTGAACACGTTTCCTTGGGCACCATCACATGACCCGACCTGACCCAACACGCCCAAACGTCGATTAAGCTGGCATGACGAGGGAGAAAACGGAAAATGGGTTGCACGAATGTGCATAAGGCATACGAGCAGTCAAAACTTATCATTTTTTATACATCCCCCCTCACACAATCTAACCCTAATGTGTTTCCTATGGTGCCCTTACACGACACGACCCGACCTGCCCAAATGAAGGCATGAGAGAGAAAACATAAAATGGATTGCACAAACATGCATTACAAGGCACACGAGCGATCACAACTGAGAATTTTTTATACAGCTACCCTCACACGACCCAACCCGCTAAACACATTTCCCTAGGCCCCCTCACACTACCCAACATAACCCGACCAGCCCGAACACATTTCCCTTAGTGCCCTCACACAACTCGACCCGACCCACCCCGACCCACCCAAATGCATTTCCTTGTGTGCCCTCACACGACTCGACCCAAACCGACCTGAACCGACCCAACCTGATCAAACGGGTTTCCTTGCGCGCCCTCACACGACCTGACCCAACCCGACCTGCTCGAACACATATTCTTGGGCGCCCTCACACGACACGACCCAAGAAAACTCGCCCGAACGCATTTTCCTGGGCACCCTCACATGACACGACCCAACCCGACCTGACCCACCTAAACATGTTTCCTTGGGCGCCCTCACATGACACGACTCGACCTAACCCGCCTAAACATGATTTCTTATGCGGACTCACTCAGCACGACCTTGTTGAGAAGAAGGCTAGAGAGCGAGAGCTATTTAAGGCAGAGAATGGCTAGAAGGCCAAGTCCTTAATGTCAATAGGCCTTCACTGAGAAGCTGAATCACCAAGTTTACAACACAAATTACAACCTGCAACGAATGATATGCTCTAGATAAAAGGGATGTTGATCTTAAATAACTTTGCATGGTCATGGTAATTAAAGCACATGAGAGTATTGGTATGCATAAAATTTTTGAGACTCAGGGAGATCACATTACCATTATTCAAGCACACTATGCATCGTTTAAGGGTGTTGCACTCTATGTGCCAATGCTCTTGTTGCACAAGGTTTCCATGGTGGCTACTTCCTTGGGGAACTGATTAGGGGTCTTTTGACAATGAATGAAATCCATCATATTAGCACTATTGATCTAAAATTACTGTATTATTTTTTTTGTGCTAAGTATATTTTTAGTTTAAAAACATGTGCATAATCATTTCATTAGCTTGCATGAGGTTTAAGGTGTTTGTCCATGAATCTTAGATGATTTTTAGTGAATTAGAAGCATAAAAAAAGCTTAAATAACACTGAACAACAGTGTAAAACAGAGAAATAAGTCACCACATGAAATTTACACAGCAAGCATGATGAAGCAGTTCACCCCTCCTGGGCTACATCTATTGGTCCAACTCCCAATGGCATGTCCATCTTTCATTATGCTCAAAATTTTTCTATTACATATATTTGCAGTGCTCTAATATTTTTTTTCTCTGCACCAATGGCTCCAGAATGCTCCAATTAGTCAAAAATGACTTTTCATTCACTCAGAATGGTCAAAAATTGGGCCTCCTACACTTTTGCCCAGTTTCACCTAGGAAAGCTCCACTAAAAATGGAGAACTCCACTTAACTGGAGTTAAATTAGACAATTTCCACCACTTTAGGCACACCCCTTAACTTTCACCGAATATAACCGTAGCATTAAATGCTTTGGTTGGGCACTTGCACCCCCAAAACCTGCGGTTAACAACAGTTGGGCGATTGGGTGGAACTCATGCAATAAACCCGTGGTTGAAGAGTTGAACTGTGGTAAGGCTAGCGGGTTTCCAATAACGACACAAATTTTTGTGTCGAATAATCATTTTAATGTGATAACCCATGACACAGAACTGTTTGCGGGTGGAGCTGTCGGTTAATGTTTATCCACGCGGAGTTGGAGTTAACGATTTAAACGGTTTCAATGTGACCATGCTTGTGGAACCGCTGGCGAGTTGGACCTCCGGCAGTTCCAACCCCAAAAGATGAATTCAATACAACATAACATGAACTTGAATTCCATTACAGTTAAGAAACATCATGCAGCTCGGATGGTAAGGCCTAGGCATGCCTGGTAGGAGGTCTCGGGGTCGAGCCCTGCGAACCTTCAACAAAATTTTACCACACCATTTCAGGGACATGTGGCAGCCTCAGGGCCAGCCACATGGAACCCTTTAATTGGCTCCTCCAAACCATACCTTTGAATAATCTCCATTGGTTGGTCCGGTGGAAAGGAATATTCTTTGAAATATTCCTTTTTTGCTGACTGTACCTCCACCTTGCTGACTGTGTATCCTAGTCAAACTTGGTCAAACTGTCACAAATTAACCTATTTGGCATTTCAATGAGAACATGATATCTTCCTCATACGACATCATTTTTTCGAACTGTTCACAGCGTAGGAATTAGGAAGATGATATCTACGCAAACATCTTGGTTTCAACCAATTCCTGTGACTTTGAATTTTGAGAAAAATTTATGAACTCCTGATCAATTATGATACAAAGTCTTCACCATCAACCATGAAATGGTTATGTGTGAGGTTATACTAGCCTGGTACAAAAAGTAACGTTGAAGGAAAAATGTCAGGTTGAAGTGAATTTCCAAGGTGATGCGCAGGTTGGTCACTAGGCGAGTGACATTGATGTTGCAACTATTGAAAGTGTGATTTGTCGCCATGTCATAGAAGGTGGGGAGGGCCCACATTGGGCTACGATTTGTGGGGTAAACATAATACAAATATTGTAATGAAAAAATGGTAAATATTCTTCAATACATAGGACATTATATTTTGAAAAAGTTATAATAAAACTTCTAATTTATTCATTCATTAAATTTAAAGATATAACTTTTTAAATATATTAATAATAATACATATATATATATATATATATATTCATTTTTAAGATTAAACATGTTATAAGTTAAAGAGAAATTAATAACAATTAAATATAGCAAATATGTTATTATTTTTGTTAGTTTGACCTAGCTAACATAGTAATAGCTAACATAATAATGGTCAATTAAATCACCCTAATAAAAAAATAACAAATATAATATTATAATCCTATAAAAATTCATAAAATAAAAAAAAAATATTACAAAATATTTCGCCGTTACAATATGTTACAAAACGTTACAAAATGTTTACCGTCGTCTTTATTTCGACATTTGGTCTAAACATCATAATACCAGTGGTTGTCCCCAAACCGTCGCAATACCGACACATATCTCCATATCGTCACAATACTGACATGTGTCTCTAAACGTCGCAATAGCGACACTTGTCTCCAAACGTCGCAATATTGACCCTTGTATCTGAAACGTCGCATTTCTAACATTGTAACTCGAAACATCGGTATTCTGACGATGTTCCTAAACATCTCAATACCGATGATTTCCTTAAACATCACTATAGCGACGCTTGTTGGAGGGATTTAAAAATTTGATAAAAATTGAGGAACTTTCCGAAAATAGGTCAAAAGTGTCAAAACTAAAGTGTCAGAAAATTGACCTTATGTACTAGTGATAGAGCCAATGGATAGGATCTTTCTAATGAGCTAATACACACAATTATAGAATTTAGCATCTAGTTCATTAAAGGTGTTGAGAACCCCTTCATACCATTGAAAAAATTATCTTTTTCTATTGTTGTTTTCAACTCTAAGACATGTTTGATTTATTTTTCTTTTTGAATTATTGTAGCCACTTCAACATGGATTTTTGTGAGAGTAAAGTAATGAAAATTTTCCTTTTATTGAGATTCCAACACTATAGTGGCCAATTTTTGTTGTTTGGCTAGGTTGTTTTGATTAAGCACATTAGACCAAATGTCTCTATCATTACCTCTTTCCAAGCAAATGGAGGAAGGACCTACAAGGGACTACTACATCTCACCTATCTAAACTTCCCAAGTGTGTATTTTGTCTTAGGGGGTGTGCATCTTAGGATCATTTTGGAGGTGATTCCAAATGTTGGAGCTATGTTCTATGAATTTTTCAAATCCATTCACATGGGCCTTGGATTACCACTAGAGCTTTTTGGACTTCTCAAATTTTTAATTAAGCTCTATAAACTCCAATTTAGGTAGCTTATTCACCTTCTCCTTGAGCTCCTTATTTTTTATCTTTAATTTCTTGATAGTCTACTAAACCTTACTGCAATTTTTTGTACATGGTCGTATCAATCTAGACTTCCTTAAAGATTGATATGTGGGTATAGACCTCCTCCACCATGTTGAAAAGTGACACATGTGTAATGGGACACTTGGTTATGTTGCTAATATATATTAATGTATAATTCTGTGAGTGTCCTACAATGGTTAGAAAACTCATTGTTGATCTCCATATAATATTGTTCCAAGTCAATCATGGACACCTTGGAAAAATTCCATTGGAAATAAGATAAAGTACTTGGCTTGGAACTAGAAGACACATAAAAAATGGTAAGGGAAAGGGGTTGAGTCGAAGGACCCTTTTCCATACATATGCTAGGTTTTTTGTTAAGCAATTCAACACATATGGATTTTCCATGACTACTAGTGGAGGTGCCATAAGATTTGTCAACCTTAACACCTAATATAATGCACCTGATTGATGCAATGAATCTCGATGGAGGATTTTATGACCTTACTACATACTAGACTGGGGATGGTGCCTGATAGGACTCATGTAATGGAGTTGTGTGCTCTGTTGATCTTAGTTGATCTTGTGCTACGATCATCATCTTAGTGGTTTATTTTGATGTCATAGGTTCTATTGTACTCCACATGATGGTGGATTTTTGTGCTCCACTTTGTTTAGGTATTGTAGTTACCTATACCTAGTTCTAGAAAGGAGAAATGATGGCAACTACTCTATTCGAGTCAAGCACTAAAATCCTTGGTTCCTCAGTTTCCATTGTGTTGGATAAAATTTTCATGATAACGGATACCACAACATATTAATATGTTCTACTTTGTGGAGCTCCAACCTTGACAAGGCTATGTTAGTTTTATGTCCCTTGAAATTTGACTTGGCCATTGATCCACTACCTTCATAAAATCCTCCTTATTGATGAAAAAGGGTAGGACATTCGGTGTTATGTTGGGATTTGGATGTGAAAGAATGTACACATTGTGTAGATTTTTCAAATTGGAGTAATTATACTTATCTATTAAGTTTTGTGAAATATGAAAAAAATTAGTGATCTCTTATATCATCATCATGTAACATTGTTAGAATCCTTTCATGATGTTCTAATAAAATTCCCTATCCACATTATGCTATAATGTGTTGGACTTAGTTGTAGCAAGGGCCTCGACTATAAGGATGCCATAGTCCACATCTAGTGGTGGATTCCAAACAATAATGGAAAGCTTGATAAGGACCCAAGTGTAGTGAAATTCCTTACCATGGTCCTGTGCATCCAAGTAATGTTGGAAAAGCTCATTCATCAGGTATCTAGACTATTTCATTTTTATCTCTTGAACTTATTTTTCAATTACTAGCAAAATTCCTAGGGGCATTCATCCTTTTCACATTTGAGAGTAATGTTGTACGAAAGTAGTTGTATCATGAACCAAACTCTTTGGTCTTGTATGCCTTAGATTATTTCACTTCTCGATCCCCTATGTGTACCATACCTATTGTATATGTCTCCAATAGCTGCATCACATGTTGCAATAATGACTATAGGGTATGTGTGATAAAGATAAAGGAATACACCATGTAGTTGGTTGATTAATAACCTAGCATAATTATTGATGTTGGAAATTTGACTAGAGTTTTTTACATCCTACGGGATCATCATCCTTGATTTATATATTATCATGATTCAACCTTTGAGAATAACCTTCTTGTTTCCATCTGCGCCAACCACCACCTCTCTATATTTATCAAAATATAGTTGTAAAAATTGTCATTATTCCTAGAAGTTGAAGTCCACATATTTCATCACAGGCACCTTACCTAAGAGGGCTTGTTAAATTTCAACCTTATTTGCAATTTTTACCACTGGTATACTAGTTCCCTTAATAACCTTGGACTTGGTGCATTCCCTTTTTGCTAGTGTCGCCATTTCTAACCTGGTGGAGTTTGTTGTCCTTACCTCTTTTCTTTAATGATCTACTTGCACAACCTTTATTCAAAACTCAATCAACCCTTCCACTATTTTAAAAACCTACATACCAAAATCTTACACACTTGAATACCTACACATGGGAAAATTTTCATATTTTTTCTTCACTCTGCTTGGTTTAGCTAAGATTACTTTTTATTTATATTCATTTTTTTGAAATAATGAAGTTTGGTCATTGGGGAAGAATTAACACCCCATTTTAATGTGCTTTTCAGGATTGGACACTTGTGTTAACTTGACACTTTCTCTAGGAAACTGTTACTTACTATGGTATAATTATTGACCATGCCATTTTCACTTATATGCATGTCCTATCACTAGTTTTCCTATCCCATTATTACTCCCTTATCCTTGATTCCTTGTCATAAAAACCATAAATCTATGAAATATATCCCAAATTCTACCTACCTTTAATTATAAGTGTTTAATGTATTTACTCAATTCATTAAAACACTAATTATATTACTAACTCTACCCTACTCCTAACTACTTTAATACTTAGTTGACGTGGTTGAGTCAAATTACCTCTATCCCTAGTTCTTATAGTATGTCTTCATGCTACTTCCATTAACATGGCCTTTTGAGGTTGAGTACTAAGTGTTGTTAGTTTTACAACACCTACCTCTATAATGTAAATGATGTGAAAATAACCCAACCATCTCATCCAACTCTCACATAGATGTTTAAGGAATTTCCTATCATAGAGTAATACCAACACACCAAGATTTGAAATATTATTCCAGGCATAGTAGTCATGACATGCATTTTTTCTCAAATTCTCCACCACTTCGTTGTAACATATTATTATCCTATCTTCCTCTAATTCCCTTAATTCATCATATTGTTGCTACAAGGATTGGTCATTTGAAATTCTCATTGCAATGGAAATTATTAGGCTTAGTAAAATGAATTGCAATGACATGTATGTTTCCTTTGCATAAACCAACCCGAAGTGTGTATCCTTGGTTAATATCTTATAATTATTCCTATATATTGATAACATTATAGGAACACACTAATCCAAATCATTGCACTGGGCATTGCAAAACTTACTCAGACCATGCTCTAGGATCTTATTGAACACTATTACTATGAAATTTTCCTAGAGATGATATGGTGTACTCTTCTAGTGATAAATAGAAAAATATGGAGTCAATGAGTGAATGGTCTTCTCCAATAAATGTGTGCCATGATTTCTCATTAGTACTCTCATATAATGAAACATGGTGATAATATTTTCAAAAATTAATTAACCATGCAACCATGTATGTGGTACAATCCTTTACTATTGTGTCCTCCACCCATTTGGTAAAATATTCCAACACGGTGATAATATATTACAACGTGGTTCTCCATGTAGGTGTGTAATTTTAATGTAGATTCAAAACTGCTCATGTAATGTACTAAAACATAAAACTAAAATCTACTCTACCAATCTGCAGAAGTAAATTCACGACTAAGAATACAAATAAATAACATGCATTAAGATTCAACACACATACACACACACACACACACACACACACATATATATATAGGGGAAAGAAACTACTCAAAACCCCTTACTATCTATATTGCATTAATCAAAGGATCTGGATGAATACAATATGCTCTGCTCAACCTTAAGCTCAACCTGCACAAGTATTTTCTATCCTCTGCCTAACTAACTGAATTTGGCCAACACTTAGCCAGTTTTCCAAGCCTCCATGCTCTTATTTACTTGTGTTTTTTCCTTGGGAATTAGGCCCCTGTTAATTAGGAAATTCCTTATTGAGGATTTTTCAATTCTTTTAGGCCTTCCTTTGACTACATGCATGACCTGTAGAACTTGTAATATTCTAAAATTGATAGTACATTGTCCTTGAACTCGAATTTCATGCATGCATGAGTTAATTTAGACTGATTGATCAGTTAATTGGTTAAACAATGAAGATGCACCCCACTGCTATACCTCCCACTATTTCCTCCAACAGTTGGAACTATTTTAACTGACTTTAACTCAATTTAACTTAATTAAATTGTTACAACGGAAATTAACTCAACCTAGGCTCATAAAATTTAGGAATCACTTTACACAAATCAAGTTCTCCCTCCAACTTAAATAACTAAGCTGACTAAATGGTAATAACTCAGTTAGATCATTCAATTTGTCTACTGATGTGGAATTTCAATTTTCTCCTAATTTAATAAAAGGAAAATTTAAATTAGGAATTTCGTGTTGCATTTTCAACACTCCCTCTCAACAATAAAGGGATTATCAGATATCCCAATCCTACTTCTATGGAACACGAATTTTCCTCTTGAGAAGGCCCTTTTCAAATTCCTTTGTCGCAATGTACTACAACAACATGATCTGCCTCTGCATGTAACCTCTTAGTTGGCGGTACCAGATATCAATTTGCTTGGATCGATTGTGAAAAACTAGATTCCTAGAGAGTTTAATACAACTCTGATTGCCACAGTGAATCATAATAGGATCAATCATCTGACCAAATAACCCAACAAGAATATTCCTCATCGAGATAGCTTCAAAAGATGTTGGACTAACAACCATGTACCCTGCTTCTGTTGAACTGAGTGCAATTGATATTTGTTTCCTTTTGTACCAAGAAATTGTTGTTGACCCAATATTGAAAATTCTTCCTAAATTTCTCTTTCGATCTAATGGACTACCCACCCAATCTGCATCTATGAAGGCTTGCAACTTCACTCCCTCTGTCCATCTGTAACAAACTCCAAACTGAGTGGTGCTTATGAGGTACTGTAATACATGTTTAGCAACCCTCCAAAATAATTTGGTCGGTCGAACCATGGCTTGGCTCAACTGATTGACCACATAACACATGTTTGGTCGTTTTTTCACCAAATACAAGAGAGAACCCACCAATTTTCTATACACGGTAGCATCCACTTCCTCAACTGAAGTGGCATTATATATCCTCTAGTTAGTCACAAGAGGAGTCTCCATGGGTTTTCATTTTTCCATGTGGAAATTTTGATGTATCTCATTGGCATACTTTCCCTAAGAGACAATCAATTCCCATTATACTAACCATACTTCCAAAAAAAGGAAATAATGCATCAACCTCATGTATTTCATTTCAAACTCTCTTGGAAGATCCTCCCTACAAGACCTGATAAGTTGTTCATCATGAGATAAAATCAAGTCATCAACATATAATATTATAATCAAAAATTTACCTTCAACCAAAATGTGGTAAAGGTTTTCATCTACTTCACTTTTGGTAAAGCCTAACCCGGTGAGGTATTTAATGATCCTAGTGTACCAAGCATGAGGTGTGTGCTTCAACCCATACAATATTTGCTTGAGTTTACATACATGTGGCTCTCTATCGAAGGTCTCAAAACCTTCAATTTTTTCAATGTACACCTCCTCCTCAATAACTCCATTAAGGAATGTTGTCTTCACATCCATTTGGTGGATTTTCCATCCCATCTATGCAACCAAAGTGAGAATAGATATGATGGAAGAGTACCTTTCTACAGGAGCAAAGGTCTCCTTATATTCAATCCCTTCTACCTAAGAGTACCCCTTGGCTATGAATCTGGACATGTATTTCTCGTTTCTTCCTTCTATTGCATGATTTTCCTTGCAAATCCATCTCGAACCCACACTGACTTGTCTGCAGGTCCTGGGACCACTTACCTAACATAGTTTTTGATAACGGAATCATATTCCTCTGCTATACCATCAACTCATATCAACTTCTCTACTTCTTCCTCAAACGAGGTTGGTTCCATCTCTACTAGCTCACTCATCAAAGCCATGTATCTTGTCTACCATTTTTGTGACTTCATCTTCCCGCGTTGTGATGTGGGTTCTCCCACATTCTCTCTATCATTCTGCAATAATTTTTTATCTTCCATGGTCTGCTTCCTTGCTTCCCTATATATCTCTGCTTAAGTGGTTATCTCCACTCTCTGCTCATATGCATGTGGTTGCTCCATATCTTCTTGAGGTTCTTCCTTTGGAGTCAAAAACTCCTAATATTCATGCAACTAAAACTCCCTCTTAAGGGAAAAATTCATTTCCTTCTCCTCATTGAACTTCACATCTCTATGAACAAACGTCATCCTGAGAGATGGCAAGTGCACCCGATATTTTTGAGGTGTATCCGTGTACCCCAAAAATATTCCCAAATCTATTATCGACTCTAGATTTTTCCTTGCTTCCTTGGAAACATGGAAATATATTGATGATCCAAATATCCTGAAGTGTGGCACATCTGGTTTCTTCCCTGAAATAGATTCTTCTAGTGTACTCATCCCAAGAATTCGATGAGGACTCATCTTCTGCACATATACCATTGTGTTACATGCTTTGGCCCACAAGTGCAAAGGTAGGCCCTGGTCATGAAACATTTCTCATGTTGATCCCATAATACTTTTATTCTTCCTCTCAGCCACCCCATTCTATTGTGGGTTATGGGGTGTTGTAAACTCCCATCGAAATCATTCATTTGCAAAAACAAAAACAAAAAACTCATTCAACACATATTCACCATCATTATTGCTCTTAAGGGCCTTCACTTTCATGCCAATTTCTTTCTCAACGAGTGCTTTAAATTCAAAAAAATGAAGAATGTCTTTCTTTTGCATGAATAAAATACAACACTTACGTGAGAAATCATAAACAAAATTAACATAACACATGTGCTTGGCCATGGAAGCTATAAAGAAAGTTCCACAGACATCAGAGTGGATCCTTTCAAGGATTGCATGTTCCTTGTTATCCTGATCATTGAAGGTGGATTTTGTGTACTTCCCCAAGTTACACCCTTTGCATGTATTATCCTTCTCCAGTGGTCCATTAGGGATTCCTATGGTGATCTATTGTGTGATATTCAAGATCCATGATGGAAATGGCCAAGTATTCTATGCCATAATTTGTCGACATCTCGGCTCTTCACCTTCTCATGCTTTGTGCTCAAAGAAGTATAATCTTCCACATCCAACCTATAGAGGTTCTTCACCCGAACTCTGATATGCTTCACTTGTCCCATGGAGATGTGCCTCAGGAATTCCTTTCCTTTGTTGAATATCACATCATAGACACAATATTGCAACACCATGACGGAAACCAAATTCTTCTTTAGACTTGGAAAAAACATCACATCCTTCAGCTTGAGAGGGGAGCCAGACTCCCTCTAAAAATTAATTGTACAGATATTGGTCGTGCTATACATCCCATCATCTCCCATCTCGATGTGCATCTAGAGGTCTTTCTCCTCCAAGTCAATGAAGAAATATTTTTTCCCTGTCATATGGAATGAGGCATCGTTGTCGGGATACCAAACACTTCCCATCACTTTTCTTTCCATGCATGCAATGAGGGTAAAATCAAGCTTGAATTTTGAAGCTAGAGCTTCACTTGCAGCTCCTCCTAAGGTCTTCTTTCTTGCTTTCTTGTGTGGGAATTTCGTGGCATAATGCATGAATTCATGACAGTGAAAGCACTTGATTTTGGAAAAGTCCTCTTTCTTCCCCCCTTGACTAGAATATCCTTTGGATTGGGATTTATTCCCCTTCCCTTTATTTTCCTTTCCATCCAAGACGTATTTCTCCTCATCCTCAACCTTAGATGAGGTCCCATCTTTGTTGCTCCACCTTATTTATTCCTACAGTAGATCATACCATAACTTCTCCCAGTGTGGTAGTTTCTCTCTACCATTTACCAAATCTTGATAACTATGCCAAGTCCTGGGAAGACGCAAAAAATATAGAGTTACCAAATCTTCTTCAGGAAAGTAACTATTACAGGTCAAAAAACCTCCTCATCAGCTCAAAGGAGAAGATAAATATGGAAGGAATACAAATACCTAAACTAAACCTACTTCTGCCAAAGGTAACGCACCCCTATAACAGCACAAGAGTGTTATAACACACCTGATAAATGAATAGGCCGCGTTAGTGGCTAGGGAAACACTCTGTTTAGACTAGAGGACATCATTACCCGTGTTTTGAGTTTGAAACAGGAAAAACCCGCGGAGAATGATTTGAATTCCCAGCTTTTTCTCACAAGAGAGTCAGTACAAAAAGGAAACTGCAAAGCACTAGTCTCTTATTGGGCCTTGCCAAAAACAACTAAACTCTCAAGGAAGTAAAAAGCATGGGAAGTTGAGGAAACATCTTGGTTTTTTCTATTTAGAACTGGTGGAAGGAGAAAGGCAATGATTGCTCTTTCCATCTCCTATAAAATGGAGCTGAAGGCTCTTGGTTCAAGGTTGAAGGATTGTCAAAGTTTTGAATACTTGTGAAGCAGAGCATTATTTTTGTAGTGTGAAGGTAAAAATTCAAAGAGGTTTATTGAGAACTTGTTGATCAAGACATCACCACATTGAGAGATATAGAGATTGGAAGGCTGAGGAGGGCTTGGTACAACCGACGGTTTTAATCCTCCTTTTTACAAATTAATAGAACTGTATATGTTTTTTCCATTCTATGCGTTGATATTGTCATTGTTCTTCGATTACTGATATAGCATGAGATGAATGGCTTAGATGTGCATTTTTTAAATTTTTATCATATATTAACTTAATTGATAGGAAATGTATGTTGTGGTAGAGATTACATGGGTGCTTTGATTGATTACAGGGTCGAGATTTGGAGCTGGTGAAGAAGGATCCCCGCTTCGCTGCTTAGCGCTATCCAAAAGACTTCAAGATCATTAAAGAGGTAATCTTCCATCTTATTCCATCAAGTTGTTTAAGTTGATATGAACATGTATATGACTTCTTTGTGAACTATACAACTAATCTTATTGTCTGCCTCGGGCACTGGAAAGCCCTGAGAGGGATATTACAAAACCAACAACCAAAGAATTTTACCCTATAGCAGAATTGGCGACTCCACTGGGGATTTCCTCATAGTTTCTGGACTATCTCTTTCCCCCTTTCTTCTTTCCTCTATTCACAGACCCTTCTGACCAGTATGTATGCCTAGTAGACATTTCAAAAGCTCACAGAGTTCAATCATGTTTCTGTTTGGCCATCTGAAGGACTTTACCTTGGCTAACACTACCTTTGTTGGTGTTCTAGTGCATTATAACGTAGGCTCTACTTAAATATAGTGTGTTAGTATTTGGATTAATGTTGTCTTTACTCAGAGACAGTGCATTACTCAGCCAAAATTTGTTGTTCGCCCCTGTGATTGTGTTTTTGGTTGCAGATTTTTTGGCCATCAGTATCCCTCCTTGACTGAATCCCTATGCTTGTTTACTAAGCTGGAATTTCTGTTTATTTTCTCTTGTTTAAAAACTTAGTGAAAAAAACATTTAATTTTTAGAGAAGAAAAAAAAAATTTAGTTTTTCTGTGCCATCTAGCTGAATTAATTCTGAAAATTTCAGTTAAAATACTATTAAGATGAGGCAAATAGATTTCTGAATCTTTAAGGTTGAACTTTTCTATTTGAATGTTAGTGCATGGATGTTGAAAAGAAACCTCTCCTTGTAGAAATACTCTTCATCGAATTGAATATTTAGAGCATATTTTTGCATGGTTTCTTGAGTTAGAGTCTCATTACATTTCATACGTCCACTCCCCCTCCACAAGACTAATAATCAAGTACACTAAGAATCAAGCGATAATAAAATCAATCACATTACTTTTTCTGAGCTCACACCAACAGTAGTTTAGGCTAGGATCTTGGGTTAGGAAAAGTGTGAAAATCACCCAAGATCTCAAAACTTGAGACTAGAGTGATTAACAAGCGAAATCCTACTGCACTCATATTATCGGGACCGTTCCTTTACAGGATCTCAGCGTGAGACAACACTTGGGTGCACAAGAAGGTAGCCCACCTTCGACTGCATCTAGTGGGCATGCTATATATTGGGGTTCCCTTCGGGGATGTCGAAACTAGATCGGGGATCTAGGTGTTCTACCCATATAGCATGTTGTCCTAGACCATGGACCCCCCTAATGATGTCTGTGATTTGAGGTATCTTTAGTGGCCATAATTTTTAGGGACTTACACAAGGTGACTGGGACGGGCTATCCTAGTACCTGAAACAGACGGACCTACTCTGTCTTCGGTCTTTAGGAGGGTATTCGTCTTCACGAGAGTGCTTACACCTATCGTCTGAGGTTCGGGCGAAGCTCTAGAGTAATCGTAACTATACTTTCAACCAACCCTCTCTGTTTACTATTGTGATACTGGATTTCATCACCAGAAAAAGGTAGTACTGAGACAGGGCACCCTATTCTAGCTGCTTGCTGATTGATTTTAGAGAGTCCTTTTTTTCTTTTTTCTTTTTTAGGTGTGTGGTTACTGTCATTTAGACTTTATAATACATCACAATTTATTAAAAAAAAATTAAAATAAACAGGTCACCATGGCTTCATCCAACCCACACCGTCTATCTCGACGATAGCAAGGTCTACCTCCTCTAACTCTTGAGGAAGAACTGAACCTTGGTGAACCCGTACCTTCTGCGAAAGAGCAGTCTCCATTGACAAACCCTGATTTTCACATAGCCTCATATCATACGGAATTTCCGGAGGACCCTTTCATGGAAGGTGTCGTACCTCATTACAATCCTCCACTCACTAATCCGTTGGGGCCTGTGATAGTTCAGATTCCACCACACCAAGACATGTCTTCAGCTGCACAAACATCCATTTCACAACCGGCATCCACAGGGTCGATACCAATGGCAACCATCCTAGGTTCGCCACCATCCTCCCCGCTATTTTTCAGTTCTATGCCATCACTTGGTAACCCCAGTAGTCAACTTATGCCTAGTCCCAACCCTACGGTCATCACAACTATAAGTAACTCACTGAGTCCTTCAGGATCTACTCCTACCGTGACCATGTTGGGACCTACGGTTGCTCCTCCCACGAGTGTGACTACTTCGGTTCCTTTTAGCAACCCTTTTGTTTGGAACCCTTTGCTGAGTTCAAACCCCTTGGCCACCATACCAGGGGGTAGTGTCACTAGCACAAAAATAATAGGGAACATTTCACTACCCCTGCAAACCAGACAATCTATTGTTAACACTATTCCCTTAAGTGGTTTAAATATCAATGTAGGGTCTATGCCGTTGCTAAACTATGCAAGTAGTAGCATGCCTCCGAGAAGCTCTATTGCATCCATATGGAATAACCCACCCCAACCTCCATCTAGAATGGGAGGGCACTTTTATACTGGGGGCAACCAACCGTTCGCCCCGCAATACAATATGCCCTATGGACAGCAACCATATATCCCTACCCCTCCACCTATAGGAATCTTTTATCAAAGTCCTACTTATCCTACTGGTAACACATTGATGGGCGGACCCTATGGTCCACATGGTTAACCAATTCTTCCTTGGTTAGATTCGGGGGAAAACCCGCAATTGACATTTTTGGCAGCTCTAGACATTCCCGACATCTATAAACTGACTAATGACCCCATCAATCACAACCTACTCTGGCCTCTAGAATCACACAAGATTCCTTCTGACATTCCAAATTTTGATGGGAAACAAGGGGAATACCCAGCTGCAGACATCACCACCTTTCATTTATGGTCTATATCTAATTCCATGGTGGATGATAGTGTCCGGCTTCGACTGTTTCCCCACACCCTTACAGGCAATGCCGCTAAGTGATATATTGAATTGCCACGCGCTGCCATAAACACTTTTGGCGCTTTAGCGATGGATTTTCTAAAGAACTTCCAATTACCAATCATATTTGAAACCGGAACGGAACTGTTAACCTTGCTGTGCCAAGACACCACCACCCACATCTCTGATCACATTCATGAATGGAGGCATAGGAGGAGGCTAGTCAAAGTGCCAATCCTGGATCATCTTCTATCTAATTGGTTTTGTAAGTCTCTCTTACCCCACATCTCTAAAGACATTGGCCTTTCTGGTGCGGTTACATAAGATCAATGCATTCGTCATGCCCAACATTTGGATTTAATCTATTCACAATCTAGCACGCTATACGATTTACTCCCCAATGCCCCTGGTAACCCAAATCCTCCAGCTACTCAGAAAACCGGAGCTCACACCGATGGCCTCGTTGGCACAATCTCTGGTGTAGCCACAAAAAAGTCTCGGGGGAAAACCTCCCAGCCATCCTCGACTGCCACCGCCCCTAACCAAACAACTACTCTTCCTACCGTTGAGGTAAATTCTGTGCAAAATTCAAAAAAACCTAGTGGAAAGAATAAGAAGAACAAGAAAAATACATCTTCTTCGGAAGAGCAGTCGGACAATCAGAATAATCCTAATCAGAAAAACACTGCCAAAAATGACAAAGGGAAGGATAAACCCATGAAATTTCCTTGCAAGATCTGTGCAGAGGACCACTTGACATACAAAAGTCCTCGGCTGCAGGATTGCACCGATTTTATCACAAACAAGGATTTTGGGCGAACACCTGGCCATTCTTCATTATCCTTTCCCTAATTAACAGCAGCAACACCAACACATGGTTGACAACCCGCCACAACCCCAGCAATGGGGCAATGGTGGTTCGCATCCTTCCGTTGAAGGATCATCTTCCATTTATGGCATTGAGAGTGTTGAAATTCAAACACGAGCCAAGCGTTATGGAAATCCTACCATCGACACTCAAGAACCTGGTACTAGTTCAACTCCACCGCTGCCCAATGATCTGCATATCGAATGGCCTATTACTGATCCTGTAATTTTTCCCCCCAAAGGGACACTTCGACGCATGACTCATAACACCTCTACACATGTAACCCAAAACTACAACATTGTAGAAGATTTGGCATAGGCACCGTCAGCTATGTCTGCTCTCGAAGTATTGCAAACTTGTCTAGCACAACGGAAAGCCTTTATTTCGGCCATTGGTGGAATAGACCCCCAGGATTCCATGCTAGCTATCTTTGATATGGAAAAATCTCAGACTCGCCTCTCACACCAACTCACATTCCAAGTGTAGGTTGTGTCGAAAGGGAGACCAATCCATCACACTGTCATAGACGAAGGTGCTTCGACCTGCGTTATGTCACAAGCTTGCTGGCTCGCTTTAGGTTCTCCTACCTTGACACCGCCATCGAATTCCCTCAAAGCTTTCAATGGCCACATGTTCCTCCCAAAAGGATACCTTGCTAGCTTTCCCATCACTCTGAGTGGGAAAACGATAATTGTGGACGTTGAAGTCGTAGATCGTCATCTCGACTATAATCTATTACTCGGTCGCAGATGGTCTTATGCCATGACTGCCATTGTTTCTTCGGTCTTTCGACTCGTCCTATTTCCATTGGATGGGAAAATAGTCACAGTGGATCAGTTATCCTTCTGCACCCCTGATTATACCACGTTACCAAGTAGCACTGTACCCCTAATAGGAGGCTTCCCTGACTCTTACGTCAGTATTGGTACTGGTCTTCTGAAGGCATCTTCCCTACGGGGTTGTTTTCCTCTCCCGCTGCCAAAGATCCCAAATACGGTTGCAATGATATCCACCACTTTGTATGGCTCTATCGACCCATCGATCCTCCCGACACCTTCAGACATTGATTCCTACGGAGATCAAATGCCACTCTCACCAGCCGAGTTGGCCTACCAAGCCATCCAAATTACATCTGAACCCTCCACTGCTATGGTTTCGACCAAAGGTAAAAACCTCCCACCCATCACAGTTCTCTCTAAGGATCTCCTCAATGAAATCTTGCCTACAGACAAAGCTATTCAAGAGATCATGTCTCTAGAAGAACGACCTTGGGGAGAGTTTCACCATCGCGCTTCAATGATCGACTCAGATGTGATAAATACTAAAATCCCATCCTTTGACCCACCTGAGATGCTTCCCTCTGCTTACACGACTGTTCAAACTATCAATTCGGAAGGGAACATGGGTAATATTTCTAAGACAATGCTCATTGATATCTCGGTCAAAATGGGTATCGTGGAAAATAGTCAGATTGGAGCAGATTGAAATCCTGAGGAAATTGCACGCTTCACATCCCTTTTCAAGGAATTTCGTGATGTGTTCGCTTGGTCTTATGACGAAATTCCCGGCATAGATCCATCTATAGTCGAGCACGAAATCAAGATTTATGACAATTCCAAACCAATTCGGCAATGACTTAGGCCTGTCCACCCGTGCAAAGCATCCACCATCAAAATTGAGGTAGAAAAACTTTTAAACGTTGGTTTCATATATCTCATTCCTTTGACAGAATGGGTTTCCAATCCGGTTCCCGTAGATAAAAAACAAGGCACCATCCGATTTTGTGTTTACTATCACGATCTAAAAACCGCTTGTCCCAAAGACAATTATCCTACGTCGTTCATAGATCAGATTCTCGACGATTGTGCCAGATGCGAATCTTTTTCCTTCATGGATAGATTCTCGGGTTATAACCAGATTGCAATTAAAAAAGAAGACCAGCATAAAACTGCCTTTATCTGTCCTTGGGGCACATTTTTGTATCATAAACTCCCATTCGGTCTGAAGAATGCTGGAGAAAATTTTCAGGATGATGGCGAAACTGCCGCTCTCTTCCTGTTCAATCAGGTAATCTGTTGGTTCGGCGTACCCCTATCTATTTTCATATATCATGGATCCCACTTTCAGAATCATATGATGACTAAATTAACATCCATGCTAGGTTTTCGTCAAGATCAATCTTCGTCTTATTATCCTCAAGCTAATGGTCAAGTCTAAGCCGTAAATGGCATCCTCAAAACCATGATTCGTCGATTGGTAGGAAACCATAAAACCACATGGCATCAAAATTTGTATTCCACATTATGGGCATATCAAACGTCAGTCAAAACTTCCATAGGATTCACGCCATTTCAACTTGCATTCGGCCTGGAGGCAGTACTTCCAATCGAGTGTGAAATTCCGTCCATCAAACTCGTTGTTGAACTCCTGCCTGGCACCACCGCCATAGAAGAGCGCTTGTTCTTGCTTGATCATTTGGACGAAACTCATCGAGATGCTACACTAGCACTCGAAGCTCACCAGCACCGAGTCAAAGCTCAATATGACAAATCTGTCAAGCCTCGTTCTTTCCAAGAGGGTGATCTTGTTCTACTCTATGATCAGAAACATGACCTCTTGGGGGCAGGAACACTCCAACCATTATGGCTTGGTCCTTACATCGTCACTAAAGTCCTCTCAAAAGGGGCTTATGAACTTCAGTACTGTAATGGAATTCCGCTCGAGGAGCCCCGCAACGGGCTCTATCTAAAGAAGTATTTTGCCTAATTTCGCACTAGGCGTATGCTTTGTAATTTTATGTATATAATTTTTGCCTCTTTTTTTGATGTCTCTGGATATTTTTTGGTTTTTGAGGTGTTTTTTCTCATCTACAATCTTTTTCCTTCACACAAATGTCGTCATCATCCTTATCATACGTCGGATACGAGGACGATGCTAGTCGTCACGCTAGACACATTGCTTCAGCTGCTTGGGTTTTCTATACTCCTAAGTCGGAACTTCTTGGTTCTGGGGGAATTTTCCTAGGTAGTGCCACCAATAACGTTCCCGAGTACATGTCAGTGATCCAACTCCTCACGGAGGCATCGTCTCATGACATCTCCATTTTAGTGGTCAAGTTAGATTCCCAACTCATCATTATGCAGTTAAACAATCATTACCATGTCCGTCATCCAGTCTTGTTACGTTATTTTTTAAGGGTGCGACTTTTAGAACGTAAATTTAAAAAAATCACATTTGAGCACGTTCCTAGAGAATTTAATGCATTAGCCAATTCTTTGGAAAACTATGTGTTAGATTGGAATTTGTCACATTTGTTATAAAATATTTACACATGAGTATATATATTTTTTATCCCATTGAAAATACATAAAAAACTAAAAAACATAAAATCACCAAAAAGTATATATATATATATATATATATATATATGTTGTGTCCAGTACAATAGTTACATCAAAAAATCTTCCAAAACTTGGGTGTTTTACAAAAAAATTGGCTATACTAAAGCCACGCTATGATACTTATACATCTGCTCCACCAGCTACGCCTAATGCTCATGATAACATACAACTTCTCTGGCTATCCTCCTCAGAGGCACCAGGTATCTCTCTGGCACACCTACAGTATGCCGCTGCAAACGAACTGGAACCTCCCGCATAGGAAGGGGTGGTATACCCATACTCAAACCCTCCAGGTTTCTGGAGAGTTCATGTAAGACCTGGGAATCATCATCCCCGGCGGCTTCCACATCTTCAGCTGGTGTTCCAGCCCCGGGTAGCTGCAGTCCTCACCGTGCATAGCAAGGGGCCCCAAATGGGCAGGCAGGTGCAACATCTGTGTCAAGCAAACAAACTTCATGTCAAAACATAATTTTCACCCTATTTCAACAAAAAAAAAAATTGCATAAACATTCAAAAGAAAAAAACAAATTACTTCCTAGAGTACACTGATCATTTCTTTCTTACCATCGAGCCCCCACTGGGTGCTAGGGGGCAACACTAACTCCGGATCACCAGTGAAGTTCATCCCTGCATAGGGATAATCGTCAATCATCATAATCTGGGAGTTCAGCCAATCAAAAAACCCATCATCAAAACAGTGACAGATGGGACCCTCTCCAGTCCGCAGAAGCAAAGCTGCCCATCGAGCCTGTCTCAGCTCACATGGGCCCAAGGACGCTGTAATGATCCTAGGTCTCATTAATGGTACCTGCTCCAGTCGGAAAGAAACGATCAATGTGTCGTACCAAAACTCTCTCTGGGTACGGGTCTTGCATGTTGTGAGCTCTGCTTGGACCCGACGGACAACTCCATCACACCAGTCAGAAACCTGAGGCTGCATAAAATCCAAGGCTAGTAGCATCTGGGCCTTGGTGGCCACATGCTGACTCTTGGAACCTGCCACACGAACAAACATCCATAATATAGACCTCAGTGGTGATCTGAAAATGGAAGGTACTTGAAAAGGATGCAAGGTATCCATTTTCAATTATGTAAATCAGTGCAAAAATACTTTAAGTTTAAATCTGAAAAATGTGAGAACTTCATATTTCTAATACAGAGATAGACTGTAGGGGCATTTACCGGATATTTCACCTTTCAAAGAAAGGATGAATCCAGAGGCTACCTGGCCCTCTTACAGACTCTGCCTAAATAAATAATAGAAGTAAACACTCAGATTTAAGTAAAATGATCTTGCTTTAAACTTGACGTTATGCGGAAATTTAGCTTGCAAATGGTGTATGTATTTTCACTGTTTACGTATCTTAAGTGTAATTGTTTTTGCTGAAACTTAATCATGGATTTCAGAAAACATATTCAGCAATATAATATCAAAACATAACAGCAATATAATATAGGAGTTCACCCCAACTCTTGGGCTACATCTCCTGGATCAAGCCTCCCAAAATGGGCTTGTCCTCTTGTATTAAAAGCTCTCAAATGCAATACAAGATTATAAGTGTCTCAATAGAAAAATCTGAATATATAAACTGATTCAGAAGGCAGGAAAAAGCTAAGAATGCCTTTTCAAATTCACTAAACAGTGATAGATTACCAATAACAATGATTTCTTCATCAATGTCTTGCTGGTGCTTTGAACTTATCTGCAACTTTTCGAGCTGTAGAAGTCCTCAAATTCTTATGAAACCTCTTCCAATGGCTTCAAAAGGTCTAAATTATCTGAAATAGAGCTTTGTTTCACCTCAAACTGATAACCACAACTCAAAATAGCTTAAACCCCAAAATGGCCATGGTGGCCCTGAAAACTCTCCTAAAGGTTTTCGGCCTCTGAAAATCTTCAAACAGAGCTAAGACCTATTTTAATGGCTCTGTAATGCAGGAAATAGTCTAAAATGACTTTTTTTTCACCAAAAAAGGTTAACCACAGCTCAACCAAACTCAAAACCCAAAATGGCCCTAGTGGCTCAAAAAGCTTCTCCGAAGCTAAACAGGCTAAAACTGAGCTCCAATGGCTCTGAAACCTATGACATTGAGTCCAAAATTCTGATTACATACGAAATAAAAAAAAAATTCGTTCCAAAAGGTTGAGTAATGAGAAATTTATGACCAAAACAACTTTGCCCCAATTTCCTCCACTAAATGTGGGGCAACTTCCAGTTAACTCCACTAAAAGTGGAAGTCCGCCTAAATTTGGGAGCACCTCCAGAATCTCCGCCATATTAAACTCCACTTAACTGAAGCTTAATTAAATATTAAACTTGATATTAGGCTCCTTAAGCGCTCTTAACATTAAGCTCCCACACTGGTCATATGATGAGGTTCCATGGGAGGAGGGTTGGCCCCTCCGTGCTTCGCCAGACCCACTCCGCTAAAAGTGCAATAACTTCTTCATACGGTGTCCATTTTTCAAACAGTTTATGGTTCTAGAATCAGGAAGATGAGACCTATGCAACCATCTTCGTTTAAATCAATTTTGAGAAATTTCATTTTTGAGCTTTTTCCCAAGCTCAGATTTGAGCTCCTGATCACACCTCCCAAATGAGAGGCTTTTGGTCCCAAAAAGCTTACTGAAATGAAGAACTGAACTGTAGTGCAACAAATGAGAGAATAAAAAATCCTCTTCTCTTCATCCCTTCAAAAAATTTTCCTTGAAAAGCAAATGAAATTGAACCACAAATGAAAAGAAATCGACATTTCCCTTCTTGAATGCGCTTGTCCACAATTGTCCACAACTGACCTTCTTGAACCCACACAGAAATTTTTGGTGAGAAATTTACAGAATGAAACTGTACAACGCTGCCTTGATCAATGATCTAAGGTGGTTCAAAACAACAAGATATTACAGCATAAAATACATGCATACATCCGAAATTTGCATATGTACAAAAGGAGTACATCTTATTGTGTCAAGAAGTCCATCCACTTCTCACCAAGCCACTTCCATGGCGAATTTGCTGCTGCAAATTTTCCTCATGTGAAACTTCCCTTTCCACATCAATAATGGAATCCATGATTCCACCTTCGCCAATATTTTTGTCCTCTTGTTGCATGTGCGTGGGACGACGAGTTGGATTCAAAGTCCAACAATGAGAGACAACATGTCCCTTCTTTTGGAAAAAAGTGCAAATCATATACACATTCTTTGAAGTTAGTCTTTGCTTCAACTACTTCTTGTGTGCCTTCTTCCTCATCCAGCATCTCGAAACATGATGGTTAAATCGACCACAAAATGTACAAGAAATCCTCTTATGCTGCTTTGCATGCTTGCCATAAGCTGCATGTCTACCATCTTCTTGCTGCAACAAAGGCTTCAAACAATGGTAAGGAAGATTTACATCATGACATTGATTTAATTGAGAACTTGGGAGAAATGTTCTCTTCAAATTTGCATCACATTCTTGAATGCATGTGCTCAAAGCTTCACCATTAAGCTGCTCATAGCCAAGACCAATATTCTTGGGACGCTCCACAACACAAATAGGCTCAACAATTCCTTGTGCATGCTTGCCCAAACCTTTGCCTTCTTGATAGCCCATCTTCAACATCAATTTGGACCCAATACCTCTTGTATGTTTTTCAAAAGAACCAACATACTTTTCAATGGAGGAAACTGAAGACAAATCAGAATGATTTACCTCATGATTTACATCCTGAAGATGAGGTATTTTCTTGGACAAAGCTTCTTGAGCTTGAAGAAGTTGCAACTCCATATCATGATGTCTTTGAAGAATGGCTTCTTTCTCTTCCTGCATAGCTAGCAATTGGGCATGAAGCTTAACGCTTTCTCTTTGATCCTCAATGAGAATCTGCACCATGTCCTTCACCTTAAAGAACTCATTCTTCATGTCATCATTGAAGAATCTCGTGAAGGAGGAAACTTCACTTGTTGAAGAAGTTGACATTATGTAAATTTCCAAACAACCAAAAGGAACTTCCAAAGAAAAGTCCTCAAAGCTTTCAATCAAACGTCAAAAAAGACCCCTTCTCATTCAAGCAGCCATTTTGCAACCAATAAAACAGTAAATCTCTTACACTGTTTTAAAAAAATTTGCACCATAAGGAATGCTCAACCCGAGCTCTGATACCATTTGATCTAAAAATGGAAGGTACTTGAAAAGGATGCAAGGTATCCATTTTCAATTATGTAAATGAGTGCAAAAATACTTTAAGTTTAAATCTGAAAAATGTGAGAACTTCATATTTCTAATACAGAGATATACTGTAGGGGAATTTACCGGATATTTCACCTTTCAAAGAAAGGATGAATCCAGAGGCTACCTGGCCCTCTTACAGACTCTGCCTAAAGAAATAATATAAGTAAACCCTCAGATTTAATTAAAATGATCTTGCTTTAAACTTGACGTTATGCGGAAATTTAGCTTGCAAATGGTGTATGTCTTTTCATTTTTTATGTATCTTAAGTGTAATTGTTTTTGCTGAAACTTAATCATGGATATTAGCAACAATATTCAGCAATATAATATCAAAACATAACAGCAATATAATATAGGAATTCACCCCAACTCTTGGGCTACATCTCCTGAATCAAGCCTCCCAAAATGGGCTTGTCCTCTTGTATTAAAAGCTCTCAAATGAAATACAAGATTATAAGTGTCTCAATAGACAAATATGAATATATAAACTGATTCAGAAGGCAGGAAAAAACTAAGAATGCCTTTTCAAATTCACTAAACAGTGATAGATTACCAATAACAATGATTTCTTCATCAATGTCCTGCTGGTGCTTTGAACTTCTCTGCAACTTTTCGAGCTGTATAAGTCCTAAAATTCCTATGAAACCTCTTCCAATGGCTTCATAAGGTTGAAATTATCTGAAATAGAGCTTTGGTTCACCTCAAACTGATAACCACAACTCAAAATAGCTTAAACCCCAAAATGGCCATGGTGGCCCTGAAAACTCTCCTGAAGGTTTTCGGCCTCTGAAAGTCTTCAAACAGAGATAAGACCTATTTCAATGGCTCTGGAATGCAGTAAATAGTCGAAAATGACTTTTGTTTCACCAAAAAAGGTTAACCACAGCTCAACCAAACTCAAAACCCAAAATGGCCCTAGTGGCTCAAAAAGCTTCTCCGAAGCTAAATAGGCTGAAAATGAGCTCCAATGGCTCTGAAAACTACGCCATTGAGTCCAAAATTCTGATTACATACGAAATCAAAAAAAAATTCGTTCCAAAATTTTGAGTAATGAGAAATTTATGACCAAAACAACTTTGCCCAATTTCCTCCACTAAATGTGGGGCAACTGCCAGTTAACTCCACTAAAAGTGGAAGTCCGCCTAAATTTGGGAGTGCCTCCAGAATCTCCGCCATATTAAACTCCACTTAACTGAAGCTTAATTAAATATTAAACTTGAGATTAGGCTCCTTAAGCGCTCTTAACATTAAGCTCCCACACTGGTCATATGATGAGGTTCATCATATGAACCTCATCATGGGAGGAGGGTTGGCCCCTCCGTGCTTCGCCGGACCCACTCCACTAAAAGTGCAATAACTTCTTCATACGGTGTCCGTTTTTCGAACCGTTTGCGGTGCCGGAATCAAGAAGATGAGACCTATGCAACCATATTCATTTAAATCAATTTTGAGAAATTTCATTTTTGAGCTTTTTCCCAAGCTCAGATTTGAGCTCCTGATCAAGTGGTCGCAAAGCCACTCGTGCAATAGGCACCCGGTTGCTCACTGCCTCTGTGTTGCATATTAAATGAGTCAAAATAATATCAGCAATGGAATGTGGATCCGATCTGGACCCCGCCAAGTTGGGCCTTGGGCCATGACATGATAAGCCAGTCAAAAATTAAACATCGTCCTTCTCAATTGAGAGCTCATTGCCCCCAATCCGAAAGACATGGTGATGCTCATCCCATTGCTGAATCAACCACCTCAGGAGGTCCTCTTGACCCCTCATCAGTTCTAAATGTGCATATTTTAGCAAATCGCATCTGTGAAGAGCCATCAAGCTTGCAGCATCAGTAATCATATCTCTTTCTTCCCGTTCATGTTCTCTCTCTTGCCAGATACTCATGGTTAACAACTAAATACCTCCAAATACAACATTTTCAACCGATTAGAAATTGTTTGGAACACTTCAAAATGCTTATAAATGCGTTCTTAAAATATGATCTGCGCCTAACGCGGGCCATAGAGCAAAACAGTGCGTGATAATGCATCCTTCCTTCATGGGAAGTGTGCTTAACGCAGGTCTAGCACTGCTAACCTACGTTAGCCGCTATGATTTTTTAGGGCCTCCCAAATTTCCCATTTTGGACAAGCAAAACTTCACAAAAAACTAATAAAATGATAGCAGGAGGTTCCAGCTCTTACCTGGATCTCACGGGAAGAAGAACCGTTGCCCGGATTGACCGCAATTTTCAGCTAAAGTTTTCACCCTTTTTCAGCCCAGAGCTCCTTCACAGCATTCAAAACAGTGAAAATGAAAGTCTTCTGACCTTCTTATAGCCATTTCTGGGGCATGAATCTCTTAGCTAGTCGGCAAAAAGTCGTGAATTTTTGCTGCATATGTGTCACAACTATTGAGATTGGTTACTGATGTTCTGATGAGTGATCAAGATCTATATGTAGACAGAAACATTTTTTGACCCTAATTCCGAGCATTCTTTTTACGGTATTTTTCTTGCTCGTTAATTCGAAAAACCTCGAGTTCTCTTCTTCGGACTCGTTAAACTTATACGAGGTCGATTTTGAGCGTTCTTTTTATGGTCTTTTTCTTGCTCGTTAATCCGAAAAACTTGGAGTTCTCTTCTTCAGACTCGTTAAAACTGATATGAAGAAGCACTAAGCTTTCTTTTTAGGGACCTTTTTCTAGCTTATAAAACTTAAAAACCTCGAGTTGCCTTTTTCGGGCTCACTAAACTACCACAACAGAGAGTAAGGAGCCATTCTTTTCCTCTTTTTCAAAGCTCTTTAAACAAGAAAAGTGACCGAGTTTTTTTCCGCGTGACTCGTTAAAATTTCATGGAGAGCACCGAGTTTTTCTTTGTTGGACTCGTTAAAATTTCACAAAGAGTACTGAGTTTACTTCGTCTCCTCGTACTCATAACAAAATGAGGTAGATGTCCATCGAACATAGATTTCTCAATTTTCCTGCTTCGATGGACTAACTCGCGGAAAATGAACTGTTTCAGGCTTACTATTCTCTCTTTGTCGTGCCCGGCTATCAAGACATGACAAAGGTACCCCCTGTAGTTGTCTTTTACGACATTTTTCAGATTCTCTAAACATGAAAAATTCACCGATTTTACTCATCTGGACTCATTAAACCTAATCAAACGGGGAACAGAGTTGTCTTTTACGATATTTTTCAGAATCTCTAAATATGAAAAATTCACCGAGTTTACTCGTCTGGACTCATTAAATCTAATCAGATGGGGAAAATTTTGGAAAAAATGGATACTACCTCTGTTACATTTCAGAAAGGTCAATTTGGCAACAAAAATCTTGAACATGGCACTTTCCATAAAACTCTTTCGCAGTTAGCCGAACCCTACCATCTATGAGTATTAGCCTTCATCTCCCAGTGTCCCTACACCGGTAAAATCCTAACAAACTCTTTGGTGTTCATTAAGCCTCAACTGCCTAGTACCCTGTTACAGTGCCTTCTATTGTTCAAGTAGATCTCGCTATCTACTGCTCCTCTTATCAACCAAACCACTCATTATGCTAGAAATTATTTGTTGTCTGACATCCCCATTTTCTCTTCATTATCTCCATCAAAAACAAAATCATTTGGTTTATGTTTCGTGTTGACTGATGTAGGATGCCTCAGTGCCTACCTTTCAACAGATCTCTTCCTATCGACTTCAACATCTTATCTAGGAAGTTGATCCAGAAACCCATCAATACCCGGATACTTGCAGACATCAATGGCAGGTACTCTTGTGTTTGATTAGGAGTCTTCATCATTGGCTCCTGATTGAATGATTCTACGAGTGTTCGACTTCAACTCTTTTTTATTCACACTTGCTAGATTTAACTATGCATCTTAGGTACCATCATCATTATCGGTGGCCACCTTCGTGTCTGTTAACAGTTTTCATTATCGATTGGTAATCATACAATTTCTCACATGTTCGATGACAGCTCCTTCATTCATGTGTTGAGAAATATGCAGTTTAAGTGAAGCGGCGGTCAAGACCTTGGGGCAAAGGTTACATCATTAAAGCTATGTTCCCTTCCCCAAGTTGTGATATTTTTTATGGAGACAACTTCTTCAGCCTGATCCTGTTATGACAGACACTTCCACATTATGCTTATCGGTGGATAGATTCTTCATATCTCTATTCTAGAGAAATCATGTTGATTAAGCTACTGAACATGGGAATGCCTGACTCAAGGTAGATACTATATTTTCTGACATATGTTGTTGTTTCAGGTTTTCCTCAGTCTTTCAATCTCTTTATCTCTACTACACACATTATAAAGTATTTTTTCCATCGTCTTCATCTCTGACCTCACACTTTAAGGGGCATCTGTTACAGGTCAAAAAACCTCCTCATCAGCTCAGAGGAGAAGATAAATATGGAAGGATTACAAAGACCTAAACTAAACCTACTTCTGCCAAGGTAACGCACCCCTATAACAGAACAAGAGCGTTATAACGCACCTGATCAATGAATAGGCCGCAAGAATGGCTAGGGAAACACTCTGTTTAGACTAGAGGACAGCGTTACCCATGTTTTGAGTTTGAAACAAGAAAAACCCGTGGAGATTGATTTAAATTCCCAGCTTTTTCTCATAAAATATTTAGTACAAAAAGGAAACTGCAAAGCACTAGTCTCTTATTGGGCCTTGCCAAAAACAATTGAACTCTCAAGGAAGGCAAAAGCATGGGAAGTTGAGGAAACATATTGGTTTTTTCTATTTAGAACTGGTGGAAGGAGAAAGGCAATGATTGCTCTCTCCATCTCCTATAAAATGGAGCTGAAGGCTCTTGGTTCAAGGTCGAAGGATTGTCAAAGTTTTGAATACTTGTGAAGTAGAGCATTATTGTTGTAGTGTGAAGGTCAAAATTCAAAGAGGTTCATTGAGAACTTGTTGATCAAGACATCACCACATTGAGAGATAGAGAGTTTGGAAGGTTGAGGAGGGCTTGGTACAACCGACGGTTGTAATCCTCCTTTTTACAAATTAATAGAACTGTATCTGTTTTGTCCATTCTATGCATTGATATTTTCATTTTTCTTCAATTACTTATATAGCATGAGATGAATGGCTTAGATGTGCATTGTTTAAATGTTTATCATATATTAACTTAATTGATAGGAAATGTATGTTGTGGTAGAGATTACACGGGTTCTTTGATTGATTACAGGGTCGATATTTGGAGCTGGTGAAGAAGGATCCCTGCTTCGCTACTTAGCACTCTCCAAAATACTTCAAGATCATTAAAGAGGTAATCTTCCATCTTACTCCATAAATTTGTTTAAGTTGATATGAACATGTATATGCCTTCTTTGTGAACTATACAGCTAATCTTACTGTCTGCCTCGGGCACCGGAAAGCCCTGAGAGGGATATTAGAAAACAACCAACCCAAGCATTTTACCCTATAGCAGTAACACCGGCCCTGCCAAGTTCATCATGACACTGTGTAAACCTACTCAGGTACTGCAGAATTGGTTTATTCTTTTGCATATTTATGTTACAAATCTTGTCCTTGAGTGCCAACTTCCTGTGGTCACTACTATTCTAGAACAAATATTTTAGTTCTTGACACATTACATACAAATTCTCTTTCCCATGGAGATTCGAGACAATATGATCTTGAACTCCCTCCAATATAATTCTTCTTTCCCTAGCAACACACTTCTGCCATTCTACTAGCGTTTGAGCATGAGTTGTTGTTGGTTTCAGAACATCATTATAAATGTACTTATTCAATCCATTATCCTCAAACACTTCCTCCATCTGGTCGCTCCATGCAACATAATTCGAGCTACCCTTAAGGGAATACTCGAGCCTTAGTCCATTGAAAGTGATATTCTCAGTCTTGAAGAAATCCCACAACCTGATCTACAACCTTGAATCCTCCTATAATCGAAACTTCTAATTCTCTTCTCTACTATGATTCTAGCTCTGATACCATATATAATTTTAATGTAGGTTCAAAAAATTTCATGTAATGTACTAAAATATAAGATTCAAATATACTCTACCAATCTGTGGAAGTAAATTCATGAATGAGAACACAAATAAATAACATGCATCCAGATCCAACACACATACATAGATATATATCTAGGGGAAAGAAACTACTCAAAACCCCTTACTATCTGTATTGCATTAATCGAAGAATCTGGACGAATACAATATTCTCTTCTCAACCTTGAGCTCAAATTGCACAAGTATTTTCTATCCTCTTCCTGACTGAATGAATTTGGCCAACACTTAGCCAGCTTTCCAAGCCTCTAAGCTCTTATTTCCTTGTGTTTTTTCCTTTGTAATTAGGCCCTTATTAATTAGGAAATTCCTTAATGATAATTGTGCAATTCCTTTAGGCCTTCCTTTGACTGCATGCATGACCTATACAACTTGGAATATTCTACAATTTCTACTACACTTCCCTTGAACTCAAATATCAACTAGGTAATGTGAATTTCATGCATGCATGAGTTAATTTAGACTGATTGATCAGTTAACTAGTTAAACACTGAATATGCACCCCACTACTAGACCTCCCACTAGTTCTTCCAATAGTTGGAACTAGTTTAACTAACCTTAACTCAATTTAACTGAATTGAACTGTTACAACTGAAATTGGCTGAACCTAGGCTTCTAAAATTGAGGAATCATTATACACAACTCAAGTTCTCCCTCCAACTCGAATTAACTAAGATAACTGAGTGTTAATAACTTAGTTAACTCATTCAAGTTGTCTACTGATGTGGAATTTCGATTTTCTCCTAATTTAATCAAAGGAAAAATTAAATTAGGAATTTCTTGTTCATTTTCAATAGTAGGAGGATCTATCCAACCTGAAAATTTTCTATCACAATGATAGGAAAAAGTGGTAACTCATCCTGGATTGAATATTTTCAAGTGCATTGGTAGACATCACAATGTCTACAATATTCCTTGTCCCCCTTACATTAATGGGGGCCACCATAATCAAGCATGCAACACCTTGCATGCAGAAACTTTTCATGCATTATGTCCTCCAATGATGCCTTCATGTGCCTCATCTAATATTGCATTGTGCTCATGATATAATACACATTTGCACAATATACCATTTTCTCACAACTTGTATAACTTCCTTGGAGTTAAATGATATTTTATGCCTATCATTAATATATTCCATCACTATGTGACTAAATATTATTTCAGTGCCCTACCTGTACTCAAATATGTTTCAATTTTGGTAAATTATTCTAGGACAACCTCAACCCTAAACAATTGCAAATGTAGTAACTCGTTATCTAAGCTTCCTCCACTCTCTCTCAATATTAGCTTTGATAAATGATATGGTCCCATATTTTGATTCCATAATTTCAATACCACTTCAAACTCAAATTATTGAAATAGTAATAACCATAGACAAATCCTCTCCACAAAATTAGCTTGTTGATTAAGTACTTGAGGTTAGAATGGTCTATGAAAATTTTGAAAGGATTTCCTAGGATATAGTACCTAAATTTTATAGTGAGTAGGCCATCACCAAACCATTACACTCAATAGTATTATAATTCTTCTTAGCCTCTTATATTCTTCTACTTATAAATTAAATATGATGATCAACATTACCCTCCCTTTGTTGCACAAGGATTGCACTAATAATGATAGATGACATGTCCATGTGTACATGGAATATTTTTATCCAATTTGGAAATATAAATATTATTGTAGTAAATAATTT
This sequence comes from Pinus albicaulis, assembly GCA_034641835.2. Taxonomy (NCBI): domain Eukaryota; kingdom Viridiplantae; phylum Streptophyta; class Pinopsida; order Pinales; family Pinaceae; genus Pinus; species Pinus albicaulis. The sequence continues at coordinate 1,443,609,939 of CM076584.1, read as the reverse complement.
ATCCTTGAGATGATCCAACAACTCCTGAAATTCTATAGTTCATAAGTATTTAATTTCCTTTCATGACAATGTTTCCAAGGGTGTCACAATCATAGCATAGTTTAAGATAAACTTCATATAATAACCTATATGTCCCAAAATTGTGCATAGATCCTTGACTGATGTGGGGTTTACCATATCAACAATCACTATGAATGATCAGGAGTTCATAAATTTTGCTCAAAATTCAAAGTTACAAGATTGGGTTGAAACGAGGATGGTTGCGTATATCTCATCTTTCTAATTCCATCGTCGTGAACGATTCAAAAAGCCGATGTCATATGAGAGAGATATCGTGTTCTGATTGATTTCCCAAACATCTAAATTTTGTGACAAGGTTGACTGGGATGCCCAGTCAGCATGCAGGGTGCACAGTCAGCAAAAATAAATATTCTAAAGAATATTCCTTTTCTCAGAGCCAGTCATAGGATGACAAGTGGCACTATTCTATTCGTTGGATGGGATGTAAGTTGTGTTTTTGTTGCCAATTGGAGGGTGACACATGGCCAGCCCTGAGGCCACCACATGTCCCCTGGAAGGTGTGTTAAAAATTTATGAGATCCACAGGGCTCGACCCCATGACCTCTGACAGAACATCCACCGGCCATAACCATCTGCGCTATTCTTAAATCTTAACAATCATAGTGCAAAGGTTTTATTTCAAGGTTAATGAAAATTGGAGTGGGGTTGGGGATCGCCGGCGATCCCAACCCGCCGATAGCCCCACGGAGCGTTCACATGTCAAATGGCCATAAGAAATGTTATCTCTGAACATTGGTAACTTACGATAATAAAGTTAACTATCGAACTTATCAAATTGTGACATTCCCGCGCGGTCAACGTTAATGTTGACGGTTTTGGTTAATGCAATGTTTAACGCGAGTTTAAAATGGTTCTAACATGGTTCTAGCCTGTGGTTCCGCCAACCATTATAGTTAGACAGGGTTAGCGAGTGCGCATGTGGCCACCCCTACCCTTAAAAATTAACTTTTTCAGTTAACGCTGGCAAGGAATGTAGTGCGCCCCTAAATTTGTGGCTTTTGTCCAAATGTAACTTCAGTTAAGTGGATTTCTCCACAATTAGTGGAGGTTGTTAGGTCCCTGTAATTTGTTAGATTGGCAAGACCAAATGTACAAGGGTAACATCAAACCACCTTTGGATCCCTAGGACCTAGCCTTCCTGGACTCAGAGAGGGATCTCTCTATATTTATGTAAAAGATGTAAACTTGATTGATTTTAGGGTTCTGATTTTAGGCTAGTTATAATGATAGGGTTTGTTTGTTTGTTTGTTTGGTTGGGTAGGTTTTCAAGTAGAACAGATAGAGTGAGAGAGTTTCAGACCATTGGGTTATGGAGTCTACAAAAGGTCTTGAAAATTACAACAATAGGTCAAGGGTGTTTCATAGGGCAAGTTAACAAAGCCAAATGGATCTTCAAAGCTTATGTGAGTGAAGTAAACATTAAATTGTGAGATTAGTAGGTTTAAAGGGCAGTTAAGAATCCTTTAGCATGTACTATAACAAGAAGGGCCTTTAAGGTCACTATGCATAAATAAATAACCAAAGACAGGGCATACCATAAACTCCTTTAATCAAATTTCACCAAGTAAACCCTAAGACAACAATCCAGCAAACCCTAGAGAACAAGGAACTTGTAAATTCTCTAGTGATTTCACCTTCAAGCAAAGAAAACATTCAAGATAACATATAGTAATGATCAAAGAGCATGGAACTCCTAAATTCCTTAATAAAACTACAAAATACCTTCAAAGTGACTATTCAAGATAGACAAAAGGGCAGGGCAAACCATAAACCTCTTCAGCCAAACCCTAATTAGGAAACTTCAAAGAAAAGACCACAAAAACAATGTTTTAAGATATACCAAAGGACAGGGCTAACCATAAGCTTCTTTGGCATTGGCTCCATTAAATCATTCTTAAGATAAACAAGATGAGTGGAACTAGAGAGCAATTAAGAATTCTCTAATCTGACCTTGCAGAGGAAAATATTAGAGCAATAGAAGTAGACAGACTTGAGGTGTTTCTAACAGCATATCTTAAGCTAAATTTTCTATTCTATTGCAAGAGAAATATTCACAATATGGAAACATAAGAAGACAAGTGTAAAATCAGAGAAAACATCACCATTAACCATGTTCATGAATCCTGAAAATGTGCTTGTCTCATTGATATTCAGTCCAAAACTTCACAATGCTCCAAAGCCAAAAACTCCTTACAACTCAAAGTCTATGAAGTTTATCTCAACAATCAACCAACATGAACAATGAGGCCTCCATGCAGTATTTAACTCGCAAAGGAGATTCAAAACCCTAGCTAGGGTTTCAAAATGTCATTAATTACACATATATCCCATTTTTTCCTATGAGACCATGCAAGGCCCAAGGCACAAATATCCTAACTTAATAAATGAAAAAATAACTCCTAACAATAACTCCTCAACTAATTTTAGAGATATTTTCCTATTAAGCCTTCAAAATATCTTTTTCATTTACTCCTTGGTTTTTATGTTCTTCATTTGGCGCTTGGTTTGACTGTTCTGATAGGCCTAGCTCTTCCTCCTTTTCATTTACTTGTTCATTAATGTCATCTTCATTGTAAAAGATAAATGAGTCAAACCTAGAGGGGTGTTTTTTGGCCTTTCTTGGCTACTTACCATGTATTTCATGTGAGATTCTCTATACAGTCTTCTTCTTTGGTTAAAGACTGGAATGGTAGTGTATTTCATGTCCATTTGAAGGTTTCCTTGGAGTTTGTCTCTCCATGATCTAGATAAAAGCATGCCATACTTCAAGGGAATGTTAACCACTACAATGTCCATAACTAGGCTTTTAGATGGTATTTGTGCCAAATTGACACACAGATCTTTGATCAGACCTAGGCATTAACTCTACTTGAATCAAAAGAGTATAATTATTTGTAAGGTTTGGTTATTTCAAGGCCTAATCCTCCATCACTACCTTTGGCATGAGGTTATGTGAAGCACTAGAGTCTAGCATGGCATTGTGTAAGATTTTGGCGTGAATGTTCAAACTAACATATAATGGAGGTACAACTCCTTCTTGATATTTTCCCTCTACCTCAGGTCCAAACAACAACTCTGGCTTATCATCAGTTAGATTCAGAGTATAAATTTCATTTCTTATGTTTAAAGCTTTCAAAACTTGGGACCTATATACATCTTGAGTCACTAGTTCAGTAAGAGGTATGGCTATTTTGATCTTGGAAATCTCACCCTCAATACTGAAAGGTGTTTTTGTTCTCGGCATATTTACATCAGTTTCATCATACATGGTTTTTTCAACAACTTTGGTTTGCTGATTTTTAGTAGGAATGTCAGGTAAAGCAGTTTTTTCAGGGGCACTAGTTGAAGTACTAGGGCAGATTTGGTCACCATTATGTTGGCTAGTTTTGTATTTTCTTTGATTAGGAGTCTTAGCCATTATGTTGGTGTTTTGTGCTGTCTTTTTAAGAATGTTTTCAGGTGTCTTTTTAGCAGAAATTTCTGGTTTGTTCTTCGTAGGGGTGTCCTGATTTTTCCTACTACGGAGGTCATACTGCCTATGAATCTCCATGATAGCATTTTCAAATCCTAATTTGTACTCTTCAGAATCCTCATAGGTTCTTTCATTTTGGTTTGAGGAAAATATACCTTGTTCCTCTTCTGTGAGAAAAAAATCATCCTCATTATTGGATTCTATTAGATTGACATGATTTTCTTCTGGCTCCTCAGTTTCTCTTTCTTCTTCATCTACATAGTTTTCTTGGAAAGGAGGTTTGATTTGTTGGTCATTGTCTCTTTTTCTATTTTGAGGAGGGTCTCTTATGAAGTTTTGGTTTCTATTTATGTTTTGAGGATTTTCTTGGTTTTCCCTAGGGGGTGCTCTTTCATTCAAATTGATTTTCTCCAACATCCTTTCCATTACCCTAACTAGATTGTCAATTTTAGCATCAGATATGGAGGCCATGGTTTCCTCTTTGTATGTAACCTTCTTCTCTGCCCTTAATCTAGCCCTTTTATCATTTAGGTTGGCTTCTACAATTACTGCTCCTATTTTCATGTCCTCTAAGGTAAGGGGATCTCTTTCTCTTAATTGATAAGACATGTCTGGATCAAACCCATCCAGAAATTTTACTAAGGCTAGGCCTTGTGGGGGTTTCATGTGGGGAGGGAGTGAATTGTATACACTATTGAACCTAGTGCAGTAGTCTTGGACACTTTCCCCAACATTTCTTTTAAGGTTATCATACTCTGATAGGATTTGAAGAGGATTTTTCTTATTCTCCCACTTGTTTATGAATGTTTGATAAAGGGAAGGCAGGTCATGAATGTTGTTAGGAGTTAATTTTTTGAACCATTTCTTTGCTTCTACTCCTAATATTTGGGAAAAAAATCTCATTTTTATTGTCTCCTCTTATATTTCTTAGTAGTCAAATGCATCATTCATCTCGTCTACATGTTGTTGGGAAGTGGTAGAGTCAGCTCCAGTAAAGTGAGGGATTTTAGATTGGTAGTCCTGTGGCATAGGCAGCGAAGGTTGGGGTAGTACCAATGGGGCAAATCATGCTTCCATGATTTGAGGTAAAGGAACCCAAGGAGGGTTTACAAGAGGGGGGTTTGTGAGAGGAGGTGGAGGATGAAATGGAGTGGTTTGCACAGTCGATGTATGAATGGGGGTGGCAGTGTACCTAAACCAGTAAGCTGAGATTGAGCAGATTTGGATCCAAAGGAGTCAAAGTGTTGGAGAAGCTAAAAATTAGGAGGAGTGGAAGGAGAGGCTTCTGTACTAGGACTATGCTGCAAGTCTGTAGGCTCAAGGTCTGTCTAGTCTATCCCAATTTGAGACTTAGTTCTGAAAAGGTTTCTTCTATGGTGTAAGTAAATTTGGGTATCTTGCAAGGCTGTGAGGTTTTCATGGACAGAACTTTCTTTGTGAAAGAGTCTAACAATAGTTGTATCTTCAGTCCTAGAATTTTTCCACGATATTCTTTCTGGGTCATAAACTATGGTAGGAGGGTTTGGGTCAGGGTGAGATCTGGTGTTGATCCTTTGTGAAGCCAGATTTCAAACCCAAAACACAGAGAGGTTGAAATTTTATGAGAGTTTTGAAAAACAGACCTATCTGTAAGGGTGCTAATTAAGTTCACATAGTATGTAACTGGGCTTGGCACTATTATGACTGATTGATATATTCCCATGGAATTCTATGAGAAATAGTGGGGTCAACAGGGCTACTGAAGACCAATGGAGTCACCAGGTGGATGATGCTTACTTTTTTGAGGATTTACTTGTTGTCCACCATCAACAACTAAATACCAATCTAAGGATGCTTTTTTTGTTTTCTGAGTTCTTTATGTAACACTAAGATTTTCAATAAGTATTCTCCAATATGGTCACCATGGTGCTAGTATGATGAATCAACTAGATATTACTCTTGGCTAACACTTGATTTATCTAAGTTTTAACAGGGGATTTGTGAGTTCTTAAGGAATGTATAAGCTTGTTACTTACTCAAATACCCAGCGGAGTCGCCATTATGTTAGGTCCCTGTAATTTGTCAGATTGGTAAGACCAAATGTACAAGGGTAACATAAAACCAAATTTGGAGCCCTAGGACCTAACCTTCATGGACTCAGAGGGGGCTCTCTCTATACTTATGTAAAAGATGTAAACTTGATTGATTTTAGGGTTTTGATTTTAGGCTAGTTATAATGATAGGGTTTGTTTGTTTGTTTGGTTGGTTGGGTAGGTTGTCAAGTAGAACAGATAGAGTGAGAGAGTTTTAGACCATTGGGCTATGGAGTCTTAAAAATGTCTTGAAAGGTACAATAATAGGTCAAGGGTGTTTCAGAGGGCAAGTTAACAAAGCCAAATGGATCTTCAAAACTTATGTGAGTGAAGTGAACATTAAATTGTGAGATTAGTAGGTTTAAAGGGCAGTTAAGAATCCTTTAACATGTACTATAAAAAGAATGGCCTTTAAGGTCACTATGCATAAATAAATAAACAAAGACAGGGCATACCATAAAATCCTTTGATCAAATTTCACCAAGTAAACCCTAAGACAACAATCCAGCAAACCCTAGAGAGCAAGGAACTTGTAAATTCTCTAGTGATTTCACCTTCAGGCAAAGAAAACATTCAAGATAACATATAGTAATGATAAAAGAGTAGGGAACTCCTAAATTCCTTAATAAAACTACAAAAGACATTCAAAGTGACTATTCAAGATAGACAAAAGGGCAGGGCAAACCATTAACCTCTTCAGCCAAACCCTAATTAGGAAACTTCAAAGAAAAGACCTCAAAAACAATGTTTTAAGATATACCAAAGGACAGGGCTAACCATAAACTTCTTTGGAATTGACTTCATTAAATCATTCTTAAGATAAATAAACTAAGTGGACCTATAGATCAATTAAGAATTCTCTAATTCGACCTTGCAAAGGAAAACATTAGAGCAATAGAAGCAGACAGACTTAAGGTGTTTCTAACAGCATATCTTAGGCTAAATTTTCTATTCTATTGCAAGAGAAATATGCACAATATGGAAATATAAGAAGACAAGTGTAAAATCAAAGAAAACATCACCATTAACCATGTTCATGAATCCTGCAAATGTGCTTGTCTCATTGATATTTAGTCCAAAACCTTCACAATGCTCCAAAGCTAAAAACTCCTTACAACTCAAAGTCTATGAAGTTTATCTCAACAATCAACCAACTTGAAAAATGAGGCCTCCATGCAGTATTTAACTTGTAAAGGAGGGTAAAAACCCTAAATAGTGTTTAAAAATGTCATTAATTACACATAAATTCCATTTTGTCCTATGAGACCATGCAAGGCCCAAGGCACAAATATCCTAACTTAATAAATGAAAAAATAACTCCTAACAATAACTCCTAAACTAATTTTGGAGATATTTACCTATTAAGCCTTCAAAAAATATTTTTCATTTACTCCTTGTGTGTTTTGTTGACTTTCAGGCAAGGGTGCAGTGCCAAGGTTCAAGGGCGCGGCACCAAAACTGGGAAAATTGCTCTTTTTGCAGCTAAGATTTGGAGGCCTTCCTAGTGTCCAAATGAGATCCATGATAACTCACTGGAAAGCCTATCCTGTCTAGTTTCCAAATTTTCCTTTAATTTCCTGATTGGTTTCCATTTTCCTAGTCAAAACCCACTTTTTCCAAGACTTCTCAGGGCACAATGCTAGTGCTGAAAATAGGGCAGAAAGGTTATTTTTTGCTTGTTTTTAGCACTTTTGGACGACCAGTTCTGCTCCAAATGACTTGAAACTTTGTGAGGGTGATTTCCTTGGCCTAAGGATCATGAAAATGTCAATTTTTCCTCCATTGGGTGCCCAAAAAAGAGCGCAATTCCAGTGGCTTTGCGCGCTTGGTCCTTCTTTCTACAAACAAAATAGTCAAAATTTCAAAAAACTAAAAAAGATGTCAAAATTGGGATTTGCCTTGCTGATAATGTTTGGGATGCTTGTAGGGATGCATCAGCTAGAATTTCCAGCTTTTCTTTGTCCTTTTCCTCTTTTATTACTTGAATCTTTGCAAGGGCTCTTTTGAGATTGGCCCTTGCAATCTTGTTTCTTAAGGCATAATGCCTTGCCATCTTCTTTTGCATGTCAAGTTCTCTCTTGGTCTTCTCTAGCTGATCCTCTAGGTGCACATTTGCCCTCTCTAGCCAATATTCCCTATCAAAGTCTATTTCCATGGCAAGCAGCTCACTTGGAGTGATTTGCTCTACCAATGCTTTCTCTTGCTCTCTTTCTTTGCCTAAGGCTTTCTTCAAACCAATTGTCATTGGCCTCTTCCTAGAAAGTTGTTCTTCCTCTTCTTCAATGTTCTCATGAGTGTCCAAGACCTCATCTAGCTTTGCCTTGGATTTTCTAGCCTCTTTCCAAGCTATGATTTCCCTGATCTCATAGATGGCTTTCTCTATCTCCAACTGCTTGTTTTCAACCTCAAAGAAGTTTATGACATTCTTAGCCCTACCAAGATTGGCTTGTATATCACTAATTTGAGCATCTTTACTCTTGAGCATCATGTTAGTGATCCTGTCTTCATCTTCATCATCATTTTCAAGGTGAATAAGTTGAAACTCTTTTTTAAGTCTCATGTTCATCCTCTTTTTCATTAATGACCTTTTCCTTACCTTTGTCAAGCCGTTTGGTTGATGTAGAAAGCATGGCCCCTTGCCTCTTAAGGGCAGAAAACACATGCCTATTTCCCCTCTGGTAGGTCAAAGGAAAAGGTTCTATGTTAACCATCTCAGTTCCATCTATCTCACTGCCATCATCATCTCCATCTTCCTCATTTCTTTCTTCCTTATTGCTCCCTTGACTGCCATATGCCTCACTGCCATCTTTCTCATTGCTCTTTTACTCGTTGCCTTCTTCACTTTTTGATGCATTAGTACCATGATATGATGGTGAAGGATTGTGAAAAGGTGATGAAGGAGGGTCATCATGGGGTGAATGAATTTGAGTGGATGGAGATGTATGATCAGTAAGAGGTGATGGAGGAGTAGGAATGGTAGGATGAGATGATAAAGGTGAATTTTTTTGATGATGGGCTTGTGGAGAATTAAACACCTCATTGGCAATGAAGGTCTCCCATGGAATGCCTTTCTGTTGTAGTTGGTGCATAACAACCATTTTAATAAGTGAATGATGGAAGAGGCTTTGCATCTGCTGAGGATAGTCTCTCTTTTGCACTATGTAGGAAATTTTATCAATGCTTCTATAGAGGTAATAGGGTATGTGTAACATCCTCACTCTAGTAAAGTGCATAAGAAGCCTGATGTGGTAGGAGTAAAGACGAGAGAACCTTCCCTCACATGTAAAATATTTCATGATAATTCTCATCATAGGTGCATATATATCAAGTAGGTGAGAGAAAGGAAAGATGGATTTACTGTGGTCTTTGTACTTAGGCTTTAGGTAGGGTTCAAAGTAACTCATGTCAAGATTGGCCTGCTTGAACCATTTCTCACCCACACTTGGTATCCCAGTGACATTGGCAATAGCATCAGTAGATATCTCAAAGGTGAACCCTGCAAGGTTAACTTGTTTGTCATGCAAGTTAATGATAAAGAGTTTAGTTAGCTCAGGCTGGTTTTGCACCTATTGCACCTTTTCACAAAATTCATAGCAACCTACATGTTTGAAACATAAAACAGTAAGGGGAGATTCCATTAGCTCCCTTGTGTTGAGGGGTTCAAATCTATTGATATTTCCACCTTTGTGCTCATGCCTCCTTGGCATTTGAGCCTCTCCACCACTACCACTATCCTCTCCCTCTGCTAACATGTTTAAAACTCTCTTTTGAAACCCTAGAATGTAAATGGAAATGGAATGAAGAGATGGTGATGAAATGGAAATTTAGGCTAATGAGGGAATGAGTAAGTGAGGGTATAGGTATATCTAGCTGAGTGAGAGGCTAAACAACTTAATGACAACCCTCCAATTGTGTAATTACCCTTTTTTTTGACTGGTACTCTTCATAGGCAGATGGAATGAGGTTCAACAGTGATTTCAAGCATGAAATTTAGGGTTTCTCTTAGGGTTTTGTTTCATTTATTAGGAAAACACCAAAACTGTTTGAATATGATTGTATAGCATGTACTTACCCCTCAATATGGTTGGAGGACCTTCCAAAAATATTTTTGGATGTTTTGGAGTGATTTGAGTGGTTAAATCACTTAGAGAACCCTCCTGGCCAAGGGCGCAGCGCCAAGGCCAAGAGCGCAGCGCCGAGGTTGAGCGCGCAGCACCGGTCCTGAGTGCACAACACCTATGGTTTTATTCACTAGGCCTGTCGGGCAAGGGCGCAACACCTTCCCCAGCACGCAGCGCTCACTTCCAAGCGCACAGCGCCAGTGTAAGTTTTATGGAGTATTTTTTCCAAGGGCGCAGTGCCTGATCCCAGGCGCACAGCGCCAGGAAAACTTGTCCAAATTTGACTTGGAAACTCCCAAATTCTTCACCCCTGAATGCTCTAATGATTTTACAAGGAAACAATGATTTGTTTGAAGTGTTTATATGGGCCTTTATAGACTTGTAGATTTTAATTTATCTTTGATAACCCATTTCCTAATGTTTTAAGTCTTTTTCACTTTCTCACTAATGATTTTTGGCTTTTTTTTCTTGCAGGTGACTAAAAACATTAACTTGGCCCTTGAGTCAAGTCACCAAGGGAGGAGCGAGAGAAAAATTATTTTGGTCGGAACTTCAATAGAAGGCATTCACAAAATTGAAAAATCGCCTCTGTTCTGCCCCAGTGCTCACATTACCAGACTTGCAGTAGCCATTTGAGATTGAGACAAATGCCTTTGACTATGCTATTGGGGCAGTTCTTACTCAACAGGGACATCTAGTGGCATATCACAGTGAGACATTGTCTGACACAGTTCGCAAGTATCCCACTTATGACAAAGAAATGTATTCCATTGTGCAAGCTTGTCGACAATGGAAGAATTACATTTTGGGGAAGGAAACAATCATCCACACAGACCACCAGCCCCTGCAGTTCATATAGACACAAGGGAAGTTGCAGAATTATTGCCATCAAAAGTGGTCCACAAATCTGCAACAGTTTCATTTTAACATCAAGTACAAGAAGGGTAGCACCAATAATGTTGCAGACTTCCTCAGCCGACCACCGATCGTGGCGCTCACCACCGTTCTCAACTCTTGTGGGCACAAGACTTCTGATTGGTTGCTTCTCTATGAGAGCGACCCAGAATTCTTCCACACTTACAAGGCACTCTTGGGGGGTATGCAAGTTCCAAATTTTCACCTCCAAGATGCACTTTTATGTCACCTGGGACACCTTTGTGTTCCTTCAAGCGAGCGTGCCAAAGTGATATGGGAAGCACACTACAGTCGAGTCGCTGGGCATTTCAGGGTCGAGAAAATAGTAGCTGTACTGCAGAAGTATTTCTATTGGCCAAACCTTCGAAAGGATGTCGATAAGCACATCAAATCCTGCACTCCTTGTGCCATTGCCAAACCGACCATCAAGAAGCAAGGCCTATATACTCCGCTACCTACCCCTAGTCGACCTTGGGAATCCATCTCCATGGATTACATGTCGGGCTTGCCTTCTACTAAGCATGGAAATGACTGTGTTTTCATAGTCGTCGACAGATTCTCAAAGATGGCCATTATGGTGGCCTGCAAGAAGAATATCACAGCAGAAGCCACTACTAAACTCTTCTTTGAACGAGTGTGGGTGCACTTTGGGATCCCACAGTCTATCATATCAGATCGGGATAGCAGGTTCCTCAGCACATTTTGGTCTAGCCTGTGGTCAAGGTTGGATACCAAGCTCACCAAGTCCACGGCTTTCCATCCCCAAACGGATGACGGACGGAGGTCGTCAACGGAATGATTGTACACATTACGTGCGCATGTACAATTCAAAGAATCCACGCACATGGGACGAGCCTCCCTATGTACAACATAGTTATAATCGAGGGCTCTCCACGGTTCAATCGGCCATAGCCCTTTCACTGGCCATAGCCCTTTCAAGTGGGCTTGGGATTCCAACCATTATGTCCCATTGACGTAGCCATGCCATTTGCGGCTACCGAGCCGGTCGGCTCATGTCGATCTAAAATTAATTAAACAAATAGCTTCATCGAGCGCATTCAACACATCTTCCAATAGTTTCATGACATATTGGATAGAGCCAATGCTAAGTACAAGCAATGCCATAATCAACACCGGCTGCCACACAACTCCCGGTGAGGCGAAAAATGTGGCCCATTTGCGGGGAAAGGCACCCTATCCTTGGACCCCACCGCAAGCTTCACCCTCTCCGATATAGGCCGTACACCATCACCAAGTTAGTAGGGAACAATGCCTTCAAGATCAGTATTCCACCATTCCTTGGTTTGCACCTAGTATTCAGTGTGGACTGCCTTCGTCCCTACTTCCCACCTCTACTGGACACCCCCGACATTGCAAAACAACTCACAACAATAGACTTAAAACCAGACTACATGGAACAAGCCACCATAGATTTTATCATGGAAATGCAAATCAAGAACACTCACCAATAGAAGATCCAACTGTATCGGGTTGTCAAACCTGGCCAACTCCTGCACCAAGGAAAGTGGTTCGCCAGGGACCAAGTTCAGCAAAAGTTTCCTCATCTCATGGAGGAACTCAACGCAATGGGGACCATTGCTTCCTAATGGGGGAGGAATGATCCAGGTGGATATTGGTGGTCACCCACCTATTCCACTTGGGGCCCCACCATTGTCTCTTTTATTTTTTTCGGTTTCGGCACAACTTACTATTTTTAGCAATTTTTCGGGTCCTAAACTTCTGGAGCCGTTTGAGGCCCTAAACGACGTTTTCTGGAAAAACAGAGAGCAACATGAGTCCATGGACTGATGTTTCTCATTCAAAATTTTTATTCCTCAGATAGATCTTTCTAAAGAGGCATGGTACGCGTAAAATGGAGATCATATGCCAAAGTTACATCCCTGGGGAGTTGAAACACCAATTTACGCAAACGGGGCCCATAGTGTTGGCGCTTCATCTCCTATAGAGGTTAGGGTTTTGGTGTTTAGGATTTCCAATTGATTCTAAATAATAAATAGGCCCTCGAGCCTCATTTTAACTCATTTGTGAGCTGTAGCCACCACATCTCTTCTCGAGATAGCTACCGTAGCCCTAGCTAGTTTTATTTCCATTACATTACGTAAGCAAATTTTAGTTCTTTGATATTAATGAAATGAAGTGTTATTTCCACTGCATCTTTGTGTTTATGGTTATATGTTTATTCTGTTGCGTTCATGCATAAATCCGGATCACTCAAAAACCCTAATCATCTACAAGAACACGTGTTTCCTCTCTTCCTTGTTGCAAGTTGTCTTCATTCAGGAGTAGACCACCTACCTTACCAGTACTTTCTGTTGATAGACCTTTCAACACTCCCGCAGAAGTGTCAAAGTTTGCCCATTTTCCTCATGTGCATACTCTAAACTGAAGGGATACTCTTCTTTGGAAATCTTTTAGGTCTTCCTTGAATAATCATGTCTTGACATTCTATTACATCTGAGCCAAATTCTAGCAAAGGAAAAGCAGTGTTTGAAACACCAATGATGACCTAAATCCATGTCAAATCCTAATTGACCTAGTGGTAGGGTTCTTTGACCTGATCTTGACTGAAAATTGGCTTGGAGGCTTCAAGTGAAAAATAGAGTATTGTCAAAATGCTATATTGACGATCCAAAATCCATTGTACTTTATTTATCTAAAGATCCTACATAGATAGTTTTGATACCATCAATGCTTGAGGAACCTGGGGAACATGGGAATGAGTTGGCTATAGAAAACCCTAGAGGGAAAGTGGATTTTATGTTCAAGGGGAAAAATAGGGCAATGAGGTTATATGCAAGAAAGGAGGGTGAAAATGAAAGGTATAACTTATGAGGAGTTTGTAGGAATGATAGGGTAACCATGAAATGGTAAACTGATAGAAAAGTGAAAAAGTTTCTATTAGGATAATGAAGGTAGTGATATTGCTAAAACTCACAATATTCAAGGAATGTTGTTTTCAGAAATCTAGAACCAATCTATAGTCATCTACAAATAGTGAAAAATACGGAGTAGTATGAGAGGTTTTAAGTGCTTGGGAAAATGACTTGGAGGGTCAATTTTCACCCAAATGGAGTGAATGAAGAGCCTATCTAGACTAATTGGAGCATTATGGAGCCATTGATGCAGAGAAAACAACAATTAGAGGCCTGTAAACACATGTATTTGCAAAATTTTGAGCATAATGAAAGATGGACATGCCATTGGGAGTTGGACCAACAGATGTAGCCCAGGAGGGTTGAACTGCTTCATCATGCCCGTTGTGTAAATGTTATGTGTGGTTTTATTTTTCTATTATATATTGTTTTTCAGTGTTATTTTCTCTTATTTCATGCTTCTAATTCTCTAAAATCACTTACAATTCATGGTTAAAATCCTCAAAACTTAAGCAAAATATGGAGACATGTATGCACATGTTTTATCACTAAAAAGACACTTAGCACAACAAACTAATACAGTCCTTTCAGATCAGGTTGGTATCAGAGCTAGATCGTATTCTCTGGTGTTGTTTTGTGCAAATATTTTTTTAATTGTTTGCAAGTGTCAGATGCTTAGTAGGCTAAAGCTCAAGAGAGGAGAAGGCACATTGGTGGAAACAAGAGGGTCTCAAAGTGAGCCACAACAAAGGAGAGAAATATTGCCATAATATCCACCACCTAGTTCACCTCCTAAGGAAGCAGAAGTAGCATTAATCATGCCTCAAGAGGAAGAAGAAATCCATGAATAATTTAATCCCAAAGAGGAAGGAAGAGTGTTCAAGAAAGCATTTCTTGACTTTACTGAGATGGTTATAATCCTTTATCAAGAAAGGAATGAGAAACTAGAAGGAGAAGGATCCAAACTTCACAAGGAATGATAGGGATCATCAGGAGGTCATAATGATGAAGATAATTCAAAGAAGGGCAATGGAGGAAATGGAGGTAGTGGAAATTCACCATCCTCACCCTCATCATCATCATCCTCTACTTCATTTTTAGTACATCAGTCACATGCACAAGTCAAAGAACACTAGTAAAATTATTTTTTTTAAACTTTATGTTAAGTTTGAATTGCCAATGTTTAATGGTGAAGTCAATGCAGAAAATCTTGATAATTGGATTAGGAAATCAGAGGTCTATTTGAGAATCTAAAACCTTCAAGATGATGATACCCAAATCCAATTAGCTTCATTGAGAATGGAAGGTGCAACACTTGTTTGGTGGGAAGCCAAGACAAAGGAGGAGATCAGGAATCATGGTAAGATTATTCTATCATGGATTGATTTCATTACTACAATAAAACAACAGTTTTATCCATTAGCTCATATGCAGAAAGCCATAATGAACTGGAAAAACTTTAGACAATTGAAAGGATATAATGTGCAAGAATACACCCAAGAATCTAGGAGAAGAGCTCTCTTATTAGGGGTAGATTTGCAGAGACAATATACTTTTCTCAAGTACATAGGAGGCTTACATAGCCAACTAAAACATACTATCCTCATGTTTAACCCCACAAGTTTAGATGAAGTATGTGTTCAGGCCACACATCTAGAAGCTAGAGGGAAAAACATTTCTGATGAGGGTAGAAAGAAACCTTTTAAGGGGAAAAACAAAGAGAACACCTCAAAATATAAAAGAAAAAATAATGCATCTGTTAAGAAAGAGGGAGAAAAAGTGGTTTTTAAACATTGTTCAAAAGATGGCCATGATGAAAATCATTGTTGGAAATTACATCCTGAAAAGAAGCCCAAGTACTTCAACAACAAAGGGAAACATAAAAATGCAGCTACAACTCAACATGATTTAGGAGAGGATTCAGGTGATGAATATAAAATTACACCCATGGGATTGAAGAACATGAAGGGGAAATAAATTGAAACTAAACCCAGTACTAGTACTTCAAACTGTCACATACATGCTCCAAATGAAGAAGAAAGAATTGTACTGTTTCATGTGAGGGTCATATCCAAACATACCAAGATTGACACATTGTTTGACAGTGGGTCACAAGAAAACTTAATCTCTAAAGACTTGGTCAAGAAACTTAATCTTGAGACCGTACCACATCCAAAACCATATCCACTTGGTTGGATTTGTAAGGTTGCAAATTTACAGGTTTCAAAGAAGTGTATATTGCGGTTTGCAATAACTGCACATTTTGTTGACACAATTGAATTAGATGTGGTTCCACTTGACATAACAGGAATTGTGTTGGGAAGTCCTTACTTGTATGACAAGAAAATGATCTTCCATTGCCATGAGAACAAATCAAAGATGGCAAGGAGTACATTGTTAGAGCACATCGCAAGAACACAAATATTGCTATGGTAAATGCTGGACAGGTAAATAGGTTGGTAAATTCAAGTAAGAATTTTGTTGTTCTAATGATTAAGCCTAAAGCTGATGTTAATCACGAATCATTTGAGGGTTGTGATCCTAAGTTGAAATCAGATTTATATGATGTAGTTGATGCGCATCATGAGATGTTTCAGGAGCCAACAGGATTGCCTCCAAAAAGGGAGATTCAACATGAGATTTAGTTGTAGCAAGATTGTCCTCTTCCAAACATCGACATGTATTGCATGTCGATAATGGATAATGCTTCAGAAATAAAGAGGCAAATAAAGGAGATGTTGGACAAAGGAATCATAAGGCCAATCACTTCGCCATGCGGTTCACCCATAGTCTTGATTCCAAAAAAGGATGGGACTTGGCGCATGTGTGTAGACTTCAGAGCTTTGAACAAGATAACGGTAAAGAATCGATACCCACTCCCAAGGATATATTATTTGATTGATCAGATGAAAGAAGAAAATATTTCCACTTAGTTAGATTTACGAAGTGGATATCATCAAGTAAGAATTTCAGAAAGTGATGTATGGAAAACTGCATTCAAAGCCAAATAAGGACTCTTTGAGTGGTTGGTTATGCCATTTGGTTTGTGTAATGCACCAGTGACTTTCATGCGTGTTATGGATAGTTTTTTGTGTCCATTTATTGATGAATTTGTGATTGTGTACTTAGATGACATATTGATTTTCAACAAAACAAGAGAAGAACATGCCTTGCATGTGAATAGAGTGCTTGATGTTTTGGGAAAAGAGAAATTACTTCTTAAGATGTCAAAGTGTGAGTTTGGAAAGACTTATTTGGTTTATTTGGGACACATTGTAGGAGGAGGCAAATTGAGAATTGATCCCTGTAAAGTGGAAGCAATTGTGAATTGGCCCACTCCCAAAACAGTAACCGAGGTAAGAAGTTTCTTAGGTGCAGCTCAGTATTGGAGAAATTTTATTGCTAACTTTTCTGCCATAGCCTCTCCTATGCATGCAGTGACAAGTGTGAAGAAATGCTTCCAATGGGGAGGACAAAAACAACAAGATTTCGAAGCTTTAAAAGACAATATCAGTTCATCTCCAACCCTTGCATTACCGAATTTGAGACAGCCATTCGAGATACAAACCGATGCTAGTGATTATGCCATGGGCGCAGTTCTTTTGCAGCATGGTAAGCCTATCGCTTTTCATTTTGAAACATTCAATGGTGTTGTACCTAATTATCCTACATATGACAAAGAACTGCATGCGTTGGTACAAAGCGTCAAGAAGTGGAAACACTACTTGATGGTTAAAGAGACTATTATACATACCAATCATCAACCATTACAGTACTTGTAGTCACAAACAAATTTGCAGCAATCATGACATTTCAGGTGGATGGGATTTCTTCAACAGTTTCACTTGGTTATAAGGTACAAAAAAGGTATTTTCAGTAAAGTTGTTGATATGCTTTCAAGACCGATTACTAGTGCATCTACTTTACTCAAAAATGATTCTATTGTACATGAGAGTTACATAGAACAATATGCACATGTTGTTGATTTTAAAGATGTGTATGCTAGTTTGAGTGAAGGGAATCAAGTTGAAGAAAATTATTATCACATGCATAATAATTTGTTGTTTCATTTGGGAAAACTGTGTATACCACAAGGAGAGAGGCTAAGTGTCATGAGAGAATTTCATTCATCTCTTATTGCTGGACCCTTTGGGGTAAGCAAAACAATGGCACATCTACAGAGGTATTGCTATTAGCCTCGCATGATATATAGTGTGTCGCCTTTTATAAGAGGTTGTTCTATGTGTGCAACAAGTAAGCCTAGCAATAGGAAGCTTGGGTTGTACATGCCACTACTGGTACCATCAAGGCCATGAGAGAGTGTCTCCATGGACTTTGTTGGAGGTCT
The DNA here is from genome assembly GCA_034641835.2 of Pinus albicaulis. Lineage (NCBI taxonomy): Eukaryota > Viridiplantae > Streptophyta > Pinopsida > Pinales > Pinaceae > Pinus > Pinus albicaulis. Next base: position 1,443,592,036 of record CM076584.1, on the reverse strand, counting down.
ACCTATGTCAAGAAAACAACATGATTATCTTTATTTAGTTGTGGATAGATTCAATAAAATGTGTATACTTATGCCATGTAAGAAAACCATTACTGCTGAAAAAACTGCTAAAATTTATTTTCAACATGTATGGGTTCATTATGGATTGCCAACTTCTATTGTTAGTGACATTCCAGGTTCATTGGGAATTTTTGGTCCAATTTTTGGAGTATGATGGACACAAAGTTGTAAAAGAGTACTGCTTTTCATCTGAAAACTGATGGCCAAACCAAGGTGGTGAATAGAACCATTGTGAATATATTGAGAGGATATTGCAGAAAACATCCTAAGTTGTGGGATGATCAACTGCATTACATTCAGCACACTTACAACTGGGAAAAGCACTCTTCTACAAATACATCACCTTTTGAAGTTTTCTTTGGGTATTTTCCAATATTTCCATTAGACTTCATCTTTGAGAAGGATGTTGCAATCGATGGGCATAGTGATATTGACAAGGCTCAAAAGTTCATTGAGAAAATTCAAATTATACATCAACAAGTTCAAGAACAGCTTAAGAAGAGTCAAAGAAAATACAAGGAGAGGCATGACAAACATAGAGTTGATCACAAGTTTCAAGAAGGAGATGAGGTATGGTTTCACATAAGCAAAGAAAGGATGTAAGGGGAAGGTAAAAAGCTCAAGCCCATTAGCTATGGTCCATTCAAGATCATAAAGCAAGTTGGTAACAATGCATTTCAACTTGACTTTCCTTCATATATGCAAATGTATTCAATTGTTAATGTTGAAAACTTACGTTTGTATGAGCCACCTTTGATCAATGATTAAGGAAGTGATGTTCAACTGCCTTCTATTGAAGATTTATTGCCAGAATTTCTGGATGAGATCAAGGAAGATACAATTCTTGATAGAAGGACAAGAGCATCCAAGAGGGGCAGCGTTGACTACCTTCGAGTTGGGCTCAAAGGCAGTAAGCCAAGAAAGGAAAAGTGGATGGAATTTGCAAAGGTGACGGATTTTTACCCTCATCTACTGAACATGTAATCAAAGTCTTTTGGGGTCCAAAAGCTTCCCAATAAGGAAGTGCAATTGGGTGTTCATAATTTTTTTCTCAAAATTTAAAGTTATAGGATTGGGTTGAAACTAGGATGGTTGTGCAGATCTCGTCGTTTTAATTCCTTTGCTATGAACGGTTCGAAAAATCGATGTCATATGAGGGAGATATCACATTTTGATCGATTTCCCAAACAACTAAATTTTTCGACAGGGTTGACTGGGATGCCCAGTCATCATGTAGGGTGCACAGTCAGCAAAAAGGAATATTTCGAAGAATATTCCTTTTCTCAGAGCCAGTCATAGGCTGACAAGTGTCGCGTTGTAATTTTATGGTGGATTGTACGTTTTATTTGTTAGACCAATGGGAGGGTGACACGTGACTAGCCCTGAGGCCGCCACGTGTTCCTTGGACGGTGTAATAAAATTTAGGCAGAGGTTTGCAGGATTCAACCCCGCGACCTCTGGCCTGCGCACAAAGACCTCCACCAACCGAGCTACACTATGAGTCTTAACATGTAAGGGGCTTGAGTTATATTTAAAGTTTTAAAATTTATCATTTGGAGGTTGGGACCAAAGATTATGGTCACATTACATGGTAACCGCAGCATTCAATGTAAAATCGGGCAGCACTTTCCCAAAACCGTTTCATGTTTTAACCTGGTTACATGTGTTGTTTATGGCGGCAGTTTCTCTAATGGTTAGCCTCCGCAGCATTTAACTCCAACGTTTATTACAACCGAAAGCCTTGTCACATGCCACTCCACATGGTCAGATGCAACAGTTAGTGGACAATTATGTAATGCGGATTTAACTCTCGTTCCATCACAACTTACCAAAATTATCACATGTGGTTCTGCTCCAAAGTTCAATGCGACCCCGGGGTTTCGAGGGTTGGCATGTGCCCACCCCTTCCCCTTAACCTTAACCTTTACAGTTTAGCCTGATGGAATAGATAGCGCGCCACTATTTTTATGGAAAATGGTTGAATTTAACTACAGTTAAGTGAAGTTCACCAAATTTAGTGGAAGAATTCTAGGAGTTATTGGGAAAATGACTTGGAGGGTCAATTTTCGCCCAAATGGAGTGAATGAAGAGTCAATCTAGACTAATTGGAGCATTCTAGAGCCATTGGTGTAGAGAAAATAGCCATTAGAGGCCTGTAAACACATGTATTTGCAAAATTTTGAGCATAATGAAAGATGGACATGTCATTGGGAGCTGCACCAGCAGATGTAGCCCAAGAGGCATGAACTACTTCATCATGCTTGTTGTGTAAATGTTATGTGTGGTTTTATTTCTCTATTATACATTGTTGTTCAGTGTTATTTGCTCTTATTTTCATGCTTCTAATTCACTAAAATCACTTACAATTCATGGTTAAAATCCTCAATACTTAAGAAAACTATGGAGACAAGTATGCACATGTTTTATCACTAAAAATACACTTAGCACAGCAAACTAATACAATCCTTTTAGATCAATGAACTTCATTGGATCAACCAATAGGCCTTCCTTACACATAATGTGGCCCAATAAATTTCCAAAGGGTGTGTAAAAGATGCAATTTTTTTTAGGTTTATCTACATTTTCCTACATCTGTCAATGATCGATTTTAACACCAATATATGCTCCTTTAATAAGTTTAGCATAGTCTATTCATCCCAATATACCTTCAAAAAATTGTGCATGCACTCCTTGAATTTTTCTACGACGATCATAAAAAAGGTTATAGTTGTGTTATTTAACACAAATGGAGTTAAACTATATGCAAATGAGTCTCATTCAGTTGTGAACATGGTCTTAGCTCTATCCTCCTCTCCAATGTCCACCTAATGATACCCTAAGAAATCATCTGTGAATGAATAAGATTCCCTTCCTTTGACATTCTCTAGTACTCATTTTTGGATGGGGTGTGAAATGCATAATGCAGACATGCTACAATCATACCCTGAAGTTCTACAAAAATATGGATGGATCCATTTTTCTTACTCGTACCACCATTGGGATATTCATTGATATTCCTCCATAAAAAATAAAATGCTTACTTTTAATATTAAATCCAATTCCTTGTGCACCTTTTCCTTGGACTTTGGTTGATTCTATATGGAATTTCTTAATTAAATTCACATTTGGGCATAGTTGGATCTTCATTTCTCCCATAGAGCCTACAATTGCTTCAATTTTTTAAAGCTCCTTAGAAACAATTTTTCATATTCCTTGAGATAATCCACCACTTGAGCATAGTCTATTAATCCCAGTAGTCCCAAATAATAGCCATATTTTTTCCTCTTCTATAATAATATGGTACAATTAATTTTTCCTCAATGGTTGAGTGTAAGTTAGTAATAGACTACTTGAGGCATTTTATTTTTCCATGCATTCTCCCTCTGATTACTTGATCTAGAAACTTATTGGGTCCTCTTCTTGACCCTCCTTGTTGTCTACTTTCCAATTGTTAGGTCCCTGTAATTTGTCAGACTGGTAAGACCAAATAAACAAGGGTAACATCAAACCAACTTTGGATTCCTAGGACCTAGCCTTCCTGGACTCAGAGAGGGCTCTCTCTATATAAGTGTTTGTGAATGATATGTCTTTATACTTTTGTTTTATGACCTTAGGCTAGTTATGAAGTTCTAAGTACTTGTTTTTTTTTATTGATTTGATTGATAGGTTGATAGATCAGTGGTGTGATTAATTGAAGGAGTGTTTCAGCTGAATAGATAGACCATGAGAAAAATCAATCCATTGGGCTATGGAGTCATAAAAGGATTTAATAGTTCATCAACTCAGCAAGGTTTTTCATAGGGCAAGCTAACTATAGCAAGTGGATTTCTTAGAATATATGGCATATGAAATGACAATAAGTTGGGAAAATAGTAAAACTAAAGGGCAATTAAGAATCCTTTAACTCTACTTCAAGAAGAAAATCCTTTCAAGTAACTATTTAAGAAAAATAAAAGGATAGGGCATACCATAGACTTCTTTGGCCAAACTTTAATAAGCAAACCTTTAAGACAACAATCCAACATTCCTAAGATTACTTTCAAACAAAGAAAACATTTAAGATAACAATGAGTGTAGCTAAAGAGTGATCTAAACCTATCTTTTTTAACCTAACACTCTAAGACCTTCAAAGAAACATTTTAAGACATACCAGAGGATAGGGCATACCATAAACTTCCTTGGATGGACTCTAATAAGTATACTTCAAAGAAAGACCTTAAAAACAATGCTTCAAGCTACACCAAAGGACAAGGCATACCATAGACTTCTTTGGCTTGACTCCATTAAATCATTTTCAAGACAACAAGCTAGGTGGAACTAGAGAGAAATTAAGAATTCTCCAATCAGACCTTGTAGAGGAAAACATTAAGATAAAGAATGCAGAAAAAAATAGGGTGCCAAGAAAACATATCCTACTCTAAAATTTATGTTCTTTGATCAGAGAAATAATGGACATAATAGAAAATAGAAGGAAAACATTGACAAATAAGGAAAACTTTACCATTAACATAGCTCAATAATCCTATGAACGTGCTTTTATTATTGATGATCAAAGTAGTTACATTAATCCATGCACAAGAGATCTCTGCAACTCAAAGCTTTCTCAAATCCAGCCTAGCAATCCATCAACTAGCTCAGCAACTAATCGGTCCAACAACTACTCAACCAACCAATAAAAAAAAATGAAGCATCCATGTAGTATGTATCTACAAAAATAGGAGGTGATCCTCAGCTAGGGTTTCAAATGTTATTTATTACAAAGTTAATGCATTTTGACCTTTGAGACCATGCAAGGCCCAGGGAAAAATTTCTGAGACTCATTCATTGTAATAATAACTCCTAACATAACTTTTCAGCTAATTTTGGAATATGTTTGACTTGAATGCTTCTAAATAAATTTTTCAATAACTCTTGGTAAGGGCACAGCTTCAAGGTATAGGGGTGCAGCGCCAGTGCAAACGCGCAGCACCAAGGTAGAAAAAATGGTCTATTTTGCAGCCAAATTTTGGAGGCCTTCCCGATGTCCAAATGAGATCCAAGATGGCTCATTGGAAAGGTCTCTGAGTCTAGTTTAAGAAAATTCTTTTACTTTCCAAAATGGTGGCCATATACTCTGTCAAAAATCAATTCTCCCAAGACTGGTAAACACGCAGCGCCAGTGCCAAAAAGAGGGTAGAAAGGTGATTGTTCGGTAGTTTTTTGCCTTTTTGAGGGACCAGTTTTGATCCAAATATCCTCAAACTTCCTAAGGTTGATGTAATAATCACTAGGAACATGAATATGCTGACAATTTTGCATTTGGATGCCCCAAAAAAGAGCGCAGCGCCAGTGGCGTTGCGCGTTTCACCAATTTTCTGCAAGCCAAATTGTCAAAAAAATTCAAAATGTGCACAAAGTGCCAAAATTGGAATTTTGCTTGTTGATCAAGGTTTAGAGGCTTGGAGGGACACCTCAGCAAGGATATTGGGCTTATATTTCTCCTTTGACTCGGTCAAAGCCCGAATATTTGCATGGGATCGTTTGAGCTTGGCCCTTGCAATCCTGTTTCTCATGGCATAATGTCTTACCATCTTCCTCTAAACATCAGTGTCTCCTTTTGCCTTCTCTAGTAGGCCCTCTAGATGAAAATTTTACCTCTCAAGCCAAGACTCTCTATCCCCTCTAATCTCTATGGCAAGTAGCTCACTTGGAGTGAGCTTCTCTGCCAATTCTTCCTCTTCTTCCCTTTCTTGGGCTAAATAATTCTTCAGCCCAATAGTCTTTGGTCTCTATCTAGGAAGTTGATCTTCCTCATCATCACTGCCATCAAAACTACCTAAGGTCTCATCTAGCAAAGCCTTGGCCTTTCCAGCCTCTTTCTGAGCTCTGATCGCCCTGACCTCACTGATGACCTGCTTCGTCATCAACTGTTGATTCTCTAGCTCAAGAAAGTTAATCACATTCTTTTCTCTACCAATATTAGCTTGAAGCTCACTAATCTTAGCATCATTTCCTCGGATCAATGCACTATTAATTCTCTCCCCATCCTCATCATAAAGGTCAATCAACTAAAACTCCTGCTCAATTTCATGTCTGTCCTCCTCCTCAATAATGATATGCTCTGTAATTTTTTCCTTGCCCTTATCAACATGTTTTGTTGATGAAGAAGGCATGGCCCCTTTCACCTCAAGTGAAGAAAACACATGGCTGTGGCCTCTCTGATATGTCAAAAATAATGGCTCAATGTTAATCATTTTAATGCCAGCTGTCTCAATGTTCCTTTCCTTGCTTGATGCTTCGGTGTCATGGTATGAGGGTGAAGGGTTGTGGAAGGGTGATGAGGAAGTATCAATATGAGGTGACAGTATGTGATTGGATGGTGATGTATGAAAAGCGGGATGTGATGGAGAAGTGGATACAGGAGGATTAGATGATGAAGGGACATCCTGCTGATGATGGCCAGGTGGAGTGGTGAAAACCTCATTAGAAATGAATGCATCCCATTAAATGTTTTGCTTTTGGAGCTGATGCATGACCACCATCTTGATGAGTGAATGATGAAAAATGATTTTCATTTTCTGATTGTAATCTCTCTTTCGCACAATGTAAGCCATTTTTTCAATGCTACGAAAAAGATAATAAGGTAAGTGTAGCATCCTAACTCTAGTGAAATGCATAAGAAGATGGATATGATATGAGTAGAGATGGGAAAAAATTCCCTCACAAGTGAATCATTTCATTATTATCCTCATCATGGCACATACCTATCAAGGAGATGAGAAAAAGGGAAAATGGACTTTTTGTGATCTTTGTACCTAGGTTTGAGGTAAGGTTCATAATAGCTCATGTCCAAGTTGGCTTGTTTAAACCACCTCTCTCCCACACTAGGTATCCCTGTAGCAACTGCAATCAGATTGGTGGACATCTCAAAAGTAACCCTAGCAAGATTGACCTACTTGTCATGTAGATTGATGATGAATAATCTTGTTAACTCCAGGTGATTTTGGACTTGTTGCACTCTCTCACAAAAGTCAAAATATCCCACATTCTTAAAGCAAGAAACATTGAGAGGAGAGGCCATGAGTTCCCTTGTATTTATGGGTTCAAACCTGTTTATCTTCCCTCCCTTATGATCATGTCTCCTTGGCATTTGTGCCTCAACACCACTATCTTCTTCCTTAGACATTTTTAAACTCTGATTTATAAAACCCTAGGGTACAAGTGAAATAAGATGAGGGGAAGGGAATGAAATGGAAGTTTGAACAAATGAAGGGAATGAGTGAAGGGGAAAACTAGATGAATGTAAACCCTAAATCAATGCAATTACCCTTTCTGTGACTGATATTTTGTTTAGGAAGATGGAACAAGGGTAAAATAGTGATCTCAAGCTAAAATTTTGGGTTTCCTTTAGGGTTTCATTTCCATTCAATTAAGAGTGATAAAATAGCTTTAAATCAAGGTTCATGTCATGTACTTACCACTTAAGAGTGCTTGGAGGACCTTGGCAAGAATATGGAGAAGATTTGATGTGATTTGAGTTGATAGCACAGCCACCAACCCTCCCTGTCTAAATGCGTAGCGCTGATGGTAAGCGCGCAACGCCTTTGCAAGGGTGCAGCACCGAGTTCCAGGCACGCAATGCCAAGGTAAATGCTTAGCGCCAAGTGTTGAACGTGCAACGCCAAGTTTTGAATGCGCAGCGCCAAGGAAATTTGACCAAATTCGCTCAAAAATTCACATATTTTTCCATTGTTGAATGGCCCTTACTCTTTGAAAGGAAACAATGACTCCTTTGAAGTGTTTGACAAGATTTTATAGACAGGTGGAATTTGATTTAATTTGAAAAACCCACTTTCTTATGTTTTGAAGTCTTCTTCCTTTTCTCACTGATACTCTTTGACACTTTTTTGCTTGTAGGTAGTTGGAGTCATGGAGATGGCTTTCTTTTGCTCACTAAGGCTTGACATGTTCACTTTGACAACTTTGGGATTTAATTATTACACATAGTAGCATCTTCAAAAACGTTTGTAGTTTCCACCATAAAATTCAACTCATCTTTTTCCACCTTCTCTAGCCACATTTTTCAAATCCATAAGTGCATGCAGTTCTTTACAGAAATCATCAGTGTTGTCTTCTAATTTCTCTACAGCCCTTTCAAGTTTAGTCATTTCTGTCCAGTTCACTTTACCCTTTTTCCAAATTCCATCAATATTTTCTGATAGAATTTCTTCATGTTTGGCCTTGTGTGCTTCCTCCATGCTATTTTCCTACAAGTAATCACTACTTTGGCACTCAAATGGACTATCAAGTTTATAACCCTTGTTATCTACAATACCAAGTTTTTCCCCTTTCCCTTGCTGTAAATTGTTTTCATTCAGGAGTAGACAGTCTACATCATCAGTACTTTCTGCTGATAAATCTTCCAACACTTCTGCAGAAGTGCTAAAATTTTTACTATTTTTCTCACTTGCAGGTTATAAACTAAGAAGATAATCCTCCTTGGAAATTCTAGGTCCTTCTTGAATAACCATTTCTTGAAATTCTATTACATCTAAGTCAAATTCTAGCAAAGGAAAATCATTGCCTGAAACATCCAAGGATTTCGGGGAGCCAGAAGAATGCTTATCATAATCAATCCTTCTCATATGTGTGTTGACCTCGTCGAAAATGAAAGGATGACCTTGAAGAAATGCAAAACCGTAATACCTAATGGGAGTGCTCTTTTGACCTGATTTTGAATGAAATTTGACTTAAAAACTTTCAAGTGAAAAGAGCATTTCCAAAAGTGTTGTTATGCTCAAGGGGACATGGGAATGAGTCAACAACAAGAAATCTTAGAGGGAGGATGGAGTTTATTAATGGCGGAAAATGGGGAAATGAAGTCTCAAGTAGGAAAGAAGGATGAAAATGAGAGGTATAAACCCATAATGAGTCTTTTAAGAGCAACGGGGTGATTTTGCGATGGAAAACTGATAGATAGGGAAAAAAGGTTTTATGAAGATAATGAAGGCAGTGAGATTTCTGAAACTTAAGATATTTAAGTAATATTGTTTTCAGAAAAATATAACCATTCTATAGTCATCCAAAGATAGTGAAAAATATTGATGACTAACAATGGCTCCACTTGGGGAGGGCAACTCCTTCAGGAGGTGTCAAGAACCTCAGAGTTCAGATCTCTGGAATTCGTAAAACAGTGCCTTATTTGTGCTTAGCAAATTTCCTCCTTCTTCAATTGCTGATTTTTTGTTGTTCCTTGAAAGCTGTGATATTTTTAATATCTAAAATCATGTTTTGTTGCAACTCAACTTTACCTACCCATCATACTTTTCCTAGAATTTTTTCTTCATTTGGGTGCATTTAGACCGGCAAACCCTGGACATCATTTTTTTTCTTTTGAAAGCACAAACTATCTACTTCTACCCTTATATCATCCAAAGGATTAGATTAGACTAATGAGCTCTTTTATTCTCTACCTAATCTACTTATCTGTCAAGATTAAACAGTTTGACAGACTTTCATTCTCTAATCTATCAACATAGAATTTAAAACATGAACAAATCAAGGTTAAGCAGTTTGGTTTGTCATGGGTTGTGGCATTTTGGGCAAGCTGCACATAGATTTATTTTGCAAAATTAAAACTAAATAAGGGCTATAATTTGGAATTTTTCATTAATCCCTCTCTTTTCTCTTTGGTTCAGATTTGAGCTCTGGGAACCAAATATATTTTCCTAACCTAGTCTAATGATAAGCCAAGTTTAAACAGTTTGGAAAATCTTCATTTCTAACTTATCAGTAACAAATTTAAATTTCTTTAACCATGATTAAGTTGTATGGATGAACAATGTTTCATCAAAAAGTAGTGGCATTTGGACCTGCACACTTTCAGAAATATTCCTTTTTTGGTATGGGGCTTTACCTTTTCTTTTATCTGCCCTCTTTTCTTCTTTTCTTTGTTTTTATGTTTCATTTTTCTGATATTTTATTCAAGCAGTGTTATGTACAATGAACAGAGCTGTAAACCAATATTTTCAACAAAAATAATGCTTGAGCATCCTGCCATTGACAGGACCTCCATATAATTCTATTCCATCCATTTCTTGTACAAATAAAGCATTGTTACCTCTTGATGAATGGATGATGTATGGACCTTTCCACAGATTGTCAAATTTCCCATGCTTGTCTTTGTCCTCTCTTCTTGAATCCCATTTCAGCACTTTGTCTCCAATGTTGAAGTCATCTTCTTTGGCCCTTTTATCAAAAATCTTCTTGATGCTTTCTTGCACTTGTTGTGTTCTGTTGTATACTTCTTCCCTTGATTGCTGCAATTGAATGGTTTGGTTCAGCCTCCTTTGTATATCATTCTCCTCTGACTGTACCTCTTGAATAAGCTTCATCACAGAGACTCCCAAAGATGTTGGAAAAACTGCATCCATGCCATACACTAGTTGATAGGGAGACATATTAATTGATTTCTTGTTTGTTAATCTGTCTACCCATAGTGCATGCACTGATTTGTTGTGCCATGGCTTCTTGTTTTCTTCCAGCAACTTCTTGATGATGTTTAAAAAACTTTTGTTAGAGGACTTAGCCAACCCATTACCTTGAGGGTAATAAGTTGTAGAATGCCCTAATGTAATGTGATACTTGTGGAAAAATTCCACCATTCTCTAGGATTTAAATGCAGCAGCATTATCAGTGATGATTTTTCTTGGACAGCCAAATCTGGATAGAATATTGGTTTCAATGAATTTTATGATTACCTAGTTAGTGGCAGTCCTTGAAGGGACGGCTTCTATCCATTTGGTGAAATAGTCAGTTGCAGTGAGGATCCATTTATGTTGAGCAGAAGAGGAAGGGTGGATTTCTCCAATGAAATCTAAACCCCATTGTTGAAAAGGAGTTTCAACACTGATAGGTTGTAAAGGTAAATGCAGTAGTTTTCTCTTTCTCTCAAAGATTTGGCATTTATGGAAAGTCACTACTAGCTTGTGGATATCAGGGAAAAGAGTGGGCCAATAGAAACCAGCTCTAAGGATTTTTTTGGCAGTGGTTTTCCAATAGATATTACCTCCACATTCTCCTTCATGAAACTCATGCATGATTCTATATGCATCTTCTTCAAGTAAACATTTAAGCAAGATACCAACAAAATTTTTCCAATATAAAGCTTTATCTAGAATGCAAAAATTTACATCTTTTAGTTTCAAGAATCTGGCCTTTGTTTTGGACAAACCAAGAGGAGCATTTAGTTTAAAAAGCACATATAATATATCGGCATACCAGAGTGAGCTCATAAATGCTTCTTCAATAGGTGGAGTCGCCAGCTCCTCTTGTTCATCCAAGGAATGTATCATGTTTATGTCCAGTGCTTGAAAGTTTTCTTCAGCCATCAATTTGGCCAGTCCTTGCCCTTTGATTAGCTTGGTGGGCTTGATTTCCAAATCATACTCTAAGATGAGAGTAATCCACTTGCCTCTTTTACCATCAAAATCCTGAGTTAGTATGTTCTTAACAACTGCATGAGGAACAAAAGCAATGACATGTGAATGCAAGACGTAAACTTTGAAATATTTCAATGCTTTGATTAAGGAAAAAGCTTGTTTTTCCATAATGTTATATTTTAGAGGTGCATCTCTTAGTTCCTTGCTAAAGAAAGCTATGGGTTTTTCTTGTCCCATTATATTCTTTTGTAGTAATACTGCAACAATTGTGTGTTCTGATGCAAATGAGAAGATGAAGAAGTCCTTAGTGAAGTCAAGGCTGATGAGGACTGGTGTTTAAGTAAGAGATTGTTTCACCAGTTCAAAGGATTACTTTGCTTCTATGGTCCATTTGACTCCTATTCTCTTTTCAGCATGTTTTTAATGTTTCTTAGGAGTTCTGCAAGGTTTGGTATGAACCTTCTCAAGAAGTTGATCTTTATAATGAAATATTGTAGCTCTTTGATGTTCCTAGGGTGACTGATATGCAATATCCCCTCAATACTCTTTGGATCTATCTTAATCCGTTCTTCAGATATGATATGGCCTAAAAATTTTCCTTCTTGAATACCAAACAAAATTTTTCTTAGGAGTTAAAGATATACCATACTTTCTACATTTTTCAAAGACCTTTCTTAAGTGATCTAGGTGTTCTTCATCGATTTTTGAATAGACAGTTATGTCATCAAGTTATATCACAATGAAGTAACCTATTTCTTCAGAAAAATCAATGTCCATGGCTCTTTGAAAAGTGGACCCAACATTCATTAACCCAAAAGGCATTTTGACATACATGAAGGTGGCCCAAGGTGTAGTGAAGGCAATTTTGTGCTGATCATCTAGATGTACTAGCACCTGATTATACCCTGAAAAACCATCAAGCAAAGATATTCTTTTGGAAACTAATACCCTTTGCAATATATGATCCATCTTAGGTAAAGGGTAGTTGTCTTTCAGGGATGCTTTGTTTAAAATTTTGAAGTCTATGCATAGCCTAATTTCCCCTATTTTCTTCCTCACTGATACAATATTTGAGACCCATTTCGAGTACCTGAGTGGGACTATTATTCCCGCATCATACATTTTATTTCTTTCTTTCTCAACCAGAGGCATTAGGACAGGTTTTATTTTGCACAATTTTTGTTTAAATGGTTTCTAGTTTTCCTTGAGAGTAATCTTATGTTGAATGATGCTTGTACCATATGACTTCAAGTCCTCATAGCCCCATGCAAACACATCCTTAAATTCTTTGAACAACTCAATTTATTTCTGTTTTATAAGAGCTCATAGTGTTTTGGACAGTTTTATCATTTTAGGTTCTTCCTCACTGCTTATGTTGCATTCTTCTACATGTGTTTCAGTGGATTCCATTTTAAGCTTCCTAGCAACATCATTGAAATCAAACAGTTCTTCTAAGGGGGCAAGTCATCTTGGAAACATATTGTCTTTGCATTGCAATACCTCAAGGTCCCTTTTTTTTGGATCTCCACACAATTCTGCCTCATGAGGGTGTTCTAACAGATTTATATCAGTAGCATAAGGTGGCTCTGTTTTGTGTGTTTGTTCCTCAGCAAAGTAGTCCTCTTCATGATCTGAGTCTGGTTTTGGCATTTCAAACTCATTTTTGGACTACAGGAAATCTTCAATATGTTTGTCACCTTCAAAAACTTGCCAATAATCTATATTATTAGGGATTGTCGATCTGCTTTTAACCTTTACTGTGTATTGTTCATTGACATGACGCAGTTTACAAGTGCTGGCAACAAATTCTAGTTCATTTGCAAGGATTTTTTGAGTTCTTGGGACAAAGGTAAGTTCATATTTTTCAAAAAAATTTAGGAGGTCTAAGGCAGCATTTCTATATTCTCTTAACCTAGGATTTTTGGCTGAATATTCTCCTTTCATTTTCCTAATAATTAGCTCAGAATCTCCCTGAACGAAAATCTTCTTAGCTCCTATATTTTTCAGCAATTGTAAACCCTAGGAGAAGAGCTTCATATTCTGCAATATTGTTTGTACATTGAAAATCTAACTTGTAAGAGTGGCCTTCATTAGTGTTGTGTATCCAAACACCTGCACCTAAACTAGATTTGCCACAAGAGCCATCAAAGCTCATGTTCCAAAGAGTTTCAAGTTCAGATTCGCCATTGTGTTGTTTTTCATGGCTGCTAGGGTTTTGGTTGTTATGTTCTTCATTTTGTGTTTGGTTTGACTGTTCTAATAGGTCTTGGTCTTCCTCTTTCTTAGCTACTTATTCATTAATGTCATCTTCATTGTACAAAATAAATGAATCAAGATCTGAATGGACAGAATAGAGAGGGGCGTTATTTGACTTATCTTGGCTTCTTACCATGTATTTCATGTGAGATTCTCTATACAGTCTTCTTGTTTGGTTAAAGACTGGAATGGTAGCATATGTCATGTCCATTTGGAGGGTTCCTTGGAGTTGGCTCCCCATGATCTTGATAAAAGCATGCCATATTTTGGGGGAATGTTAGCCACTAAAATGTCCATTACAAGGCTCTTGGCTGGTATTTGTGCCAGATTGACACATATATCTTTGATTAGGCCCAGACATTTAACTCTGCTTGAATCAAAAGAGTATAAATATTTGTATGGTCTATTTATTTCAAGGCCTAATATTTCCATCACTACCTTGGGCATGAGGTTATTTGAAGCACCAGAATCTAGCATGGCATTGTGTAGGATTTTGTCATGGATGTTCAAACTGATATAGAATGGAGGCACACCTCCCTCTTGAAACTTTCCCTCTACCTCTGATCCAAACAACAATTATGGCTTCTCATCACTCAGATTTGGAGTATCAGTGTTATCTCCTATGTTTTAAGCCTTCAAAACTTGAGATCTATATACATCTTGAGTCACTAATTCAGTAAGGGGTATGGCTATTTTTATATTGGTAATTTCACTCTCAATACTAAATGTTGTCTTTGTTCTTGGCGGATTTAAATCATTTTTATCAGAAATTTTTTTTTTAGAAACTTTAGTTAGCTAATTTTTATTTGGAATCTCAGCTAAAACCGTTTTTTCACGGCCACTAGTTGATGTACTAGGTCAGCTTTGGTCACCATCCTATTGGCTGATTTTTTTTTGTTTTGATCAAATTTCTTAGCCAGGGTGTTTTTGTTTTCTGTTGTCTTTTTTGGAGTGTTTTAGGGGACTTCCTAGCAGAAATTTCTAGTTTGCTCCTCTTGGGGATATCTTGGGTTTTCCTACTTCATAGGTCATACTGCCTATGAACCTCCATGATAGCATTTTCAAATCCTAGTTTGTATTCTTCAGAATCCTCATATGTTCTTTCAGCTTGGTTTGGGGAAAACATACCTTGTTCCTCTTCTGTGAGAAAAACAACGTCCTCGTTATCAGAGCCTATTAGATTCACATGGTTTTCTTCTGGCTCCTCGGTCTCCCTTTCCTCTTCATCTACATCGTTTTCTTGGAAAGGAGGTCTGATTTGCTGGTTAGTTTCTCTTTGTCTTATTTGAGGAGGAGCTCTTCTAAAGTTTTGGTTTATGTTTTTATTTTGAGGATTTTTTGGTTTTCCCTAGGGGGTGCTCTTTCATTTAATTTAATTCTCTCCATCATCCTTTCCATTGTTGTTGGCTTGAGGGGTCCTAACCCAGGTTCGGTGTGCAAGGTTTTCCAACAAACCTTTATACTACTGGCCCTTTCAGCAGTGACCTACTTTCGTAGGTCACAGTCTCACCCGAAGTAGTATGGATGGGTGCTGGAACCAGGTTTCCGCACCCTGAGAAAGGAAGGGTAAGGCAAGCAGGGCTGCGTTCTGTTCAGATTACCGCATTTCTTCGCAGGGTTAATTATGTATCTATTGGCATCCACGTGCACTAGATCTAAAATTATATTATTTTTATAACATCAACACAACATTATATAAATAGAGTAGAATATATCTAGATCCAAGCATTCAGTACACAGACTTTCGCAACATAAAGATAGAAAATATATAACACAGTAATTATCAGCAGTTCATATAATAGTACTCATGGATTTAGATCTCTAATAATCCTTCGCATTCATTCATTCATCAACCTTTCCTTACAATTCCTTCCCAACCTACGCACATAGTAGCAGGGTCCACACACAGCTGGACTAGGATCTCCGTGCACATAGCCAGTAGGAGTATGTTCCCCCAAACGCAAACAGATAGCTTAAACAACAGATCGCATCAATAGCTCATTCATTCCTCTCTCTTACAATCCAAAATGCATCTCTGTTTATAAAAATCTAGCCTCAATGTTCCTATGGTCTGCAACCCATGGTTTTTGGACCCCTAGTTTACCCTTTGACCCATTACAATGCGTCTGGGGCTTTGACCCACCCCAAAAACCCTACGCTATATTAAATATAATAAAAAATAATCAAAATGGACCAATTTTACAGCTTGTTAGGAGACCCCGTTCCAACAGTCCCCCAACACAATCTTGTGACTCGTCCCTAGTCACTGCACTAGTGCGGTGTCTATTTTTGTGCGCAAGGTAGCCAAACTATGGACAAGTGGAGGGAGAACGTCCTGAATTTGGGCCACATCGTGTTGCGCAATGTTGACCAGCACCAGAGAAGCAGGCCCATCTACATCCACAGCAACCTGTTCTAACAACCGGTGGAGACGTGCGATGGCAGACTAAGCATCGTGTGCAAGCTGGAGTGCAGTATCAGACCAGGGCTTCAATATTTTTCGAAAAAACTTCTTGGAGTGGCGAAGGTCCTCAATCCTGTCCATGGCGACTAGGCACTGTGCGGAGATGGGGGAAGGTGTGGAGGCCCGGACTTGCTCCAGAACAGCTTCTGCCTGTTGTAATTCCTGTTGGACATGCTTAAGCGTGGGATGCTGTTGTACTGCCATCCATAGCTGTGTAGCCGTTTCGGCCAATAGGATTCCCTGCGCCAGCTGCTCCTGAATAATACGCGTAGCATCAGTGACCACGACAATCTATTGGGCTCATTCTTCTGGAGGCATTTCATACTGTTGTTGTCTGTCTCAGTCACGGTAGTGAGCCTCTCACAACACCCTGGAAGATAGTCCTTGTAACTCTGTACTAGATTGTTCTGCTAAGTCTACTTGAACGACCCCAGTAATTGGGTCAGAAGTACGAACTATGGCAGCGCAAGGGAGTAGAAATGCATTGCTTCTAGTGGGCGGTGTTCGGAAACAGTAGAGAAGTCGCAGCAGGTCCCAGTACCACAACGTTCCTGCGGGGTGCGGTTCGCAGATAATCCCTTCTGTCGAAAGCTCGTGCACACTCCTATTACTGCACTCGACATCTCCCGATCCTCTTAGCAGTTCCTTTGGCAGGTTGGGGTCCATCCTTTTGACAGAGAGACGAGAATTACAAAGAGTATGGATGGCCACAAAAAACCATAATGAAGATAGCCAAAGCCTATGAAAGGGTGAATAAATAGCCCGGCGCGAAGTTGTCCAACCATCCGCACCCCCTCTAGAATTGTTAATTGATGAGGGTGCTCGTTCGTGGCACGTACCCTTAATCCTGCAGACCGTTCTTTTCATTAATTGTTGTGCTGACAACCTACCGCCTGTTTTTCATACTTGCAAGGGTCTTTTCTTAGGAAATCGAGACATGCCGGCGGTTATCCTTCGTGCCCTAGGTCATGTCCATGAGTTTTCAGACCAGAGATGACGCTTGTATGTCGTTTTCATACCTGGAGTGAGGGTCGAGGCGAGGTGTATCTACAAGTTGGTTAGCAGTCTTGTCGAGGCCTTCGTTTCGCTCGCGGGCAGGACGTCCTTATTTGAGATGGCTGCATCATATGTCCTGATGTCATTTATCACTTGATATTTTCGCTGATTTTCAAACAGGTCTGTAATCCTACACGTGCTGAGGGCTGTGGTACCCCGGTAATTCTATCCGGGCAAGGTTTGATCACACTCTTGAGTATTTCTCAGCAGCAGGTATCCGCGTAGGTCAACTGGCCTCGGAGCCAATCTAGCCACAGGGGTCCCTATGCGCAAGATCACCCTAATCCAGTATTTCCCTTCAGTGAAGAATACCGGTCCTTGCGTAGGTGTTTCACATAGTGTTAGTGGTAATGTTTCTGGCCTACGGTCCATAGGACTCTTCGAGTCATCAGGCTGTTGATCTTCACCTGCATCCTCTTGGTAGGGTGAGGTTCTTTCAATGGTAGAGATGCGACAGAAATTCCTGATGGTCCGAATGCTTCTTAGCGCTGAAACGTCATGCAACCGACCTTGCCAATTTTCCAGATCTTCATCTAAGTCGGAAAAAAATTCACTGTCCTTTTCCCAACAGAGCATTCCTTCATCTATGGGGTTAACCTGATCTTCGTCCTGTGCAATTATCTTATAAATGTGATCCAATTCCTTTTTTTCATAGGCTGGCTTTGTGTACCGTGCACCTTCTACTAGGTCTATTGGTACTATGACACGCGTACCTTTGTTTTTGAATACCATGCTGCATTTCTTGAGATTGATGACACCTCCCATGTCTATTGCCCAGTCCAATCCAAGGAGCGCAGGGTAGGGGTCCGCATCTTCTACTATTTCTATTACTTCAAAATCAGCTAGGGCCAGTACCCCTGCAATGTCCACCATGACCTTTGGTAACCTACCCAGAGGGATCATCTTTTGTTGATTTGCCATTCGCAGCTGGATAGTAGACCATTCCAACTTAGGCCCTCCCATTCGTTGCCATGTTTGTTTTGGTAAGACATTGGTATCCGATCCAAGATCTAACATAACCTGATCCATTTCATAGTCTATGATCTACGCAGTTAACCGCATTTCTCTCCCGGTGCATTTCTTATAGCTGTATAATTTGTGTACATCCTTGGTACCATGGATCAAGGTGGGTTGAGCTGTGCAGGTATTCAGTAATGCTAGGAGATTTCCTACGGCCTGCGGATTCCTTAGCAACTTCAGACATGCCTTTAAAAATGGCTCAACTCCTTCTTCGATCTGAGGTTGCATGGGGGTTGCCAATGGTGTTTGTTCATTGCAAGAAACTCCTTTCTGAGAGGCAAGCCCTTCTTTGTTTCCCTGGGTGTATAACCCACTACATGTCATGACTTTTATACTTGGTTCTGTCTCATGTAGCTCAGTTTTAACCCTTTGTACGTTCTGCGTAGGGGTAGGCTTCTTTTTCTGCATCTTGGCTATTAAAATTGGGCAGTCTTCTACCTCATGGTCTAGCTGCCTACAATATTTACATGATGACCTGGTGGGATTAGGGAATTCTCAAGCAAAGTGCCCTATTTTTCCACAGTTATAACATATTAGTTGACCTCGTCCCCGGCCTACGCTTCCTCCCTGACCTCCTCTGCCTCGAGCTGGTGATCCTCCAAAGTGCGTAGCCAGTCTTGGCGATGTAGGGTCCGATTACACCCGATATAAGTTCCCATGATCCATCATTAAGTCATATGTTCGACAGTTCTGCTCATTATGTCCCACTGATTGGTAGAATCAGCACCATTGTTGCTTTAGTTCTAGGATGTACGCACCCTGCCGAGGGCAATGGTTTGTATCATGTAGGCCTACTACTCGGCAATCATAACACCATAGCATAGATCCGCTTGATCCCGGTCGCAACAGGGCAGGTTCCCTACTTACCCTTGGGCGTATCAGACTAGGCCCTCCTACTTGCATATAATCAGTTAGTAGAGGGCACTGATCCTTCGTATGGTCAGACACCCGACAACATATGCACCAGAGATTTGCACAGATGTCCTTTCCTCTTTCTTTTCGCAGGTTTTGTATCTCCATATGCATAGCCCCAAGTTGTTCCTGCATTTTTTGTACCCCTGTTGATGTATCCTCCTGGGGTGCAGCTTCTAATTTCATTGCAACTTCCACAGTTTTCTCCTATCATTCAAAGGTTTGATGACTCATCGGCATACGCAGGTGAGGTAATAACATGGCGATGAACCACTTCGTATGTTTTCTATCATCATACTCGAACCCTCCTTCCCTAATTTCTTTCTTCAATCGTTGATCAGCCTCCCATACTGACTCAGACACACCTTATTTGAAGTCCTTTACTTCCACTACCAGCTGGGAATAGGATTTCGGCTTCCGAAATTGCTGCTTTAGAGCATCCTTGATATCTTGAATGGAGGCGGTCTTATTCTAGGCAACGTACCGCATATACCAGTCCAAAGCTCTGTCTTCAAATGCTAAAGACAGTTGTGCCCTCTTTATCGTGTCACTTACCACGTTCTACGTAGTCCAGATAGAGTCTGCCACAAACCAAAACCTGTCCATATCCTTGTCTCCTACCCCCTTGAAGGTAGGTAGTTTCAAATTCGCAGCCATATCACTGTCTAGGGGGGGTGGCAGTACAGGCGAATTCTTACGTTTACGCGTCCAAGGTGGTGATATAGCTAAGGGGTCATGCACAGTAGGTTCCTGAAACAGATTGTAGGTGGATCTCCCTCCGTCAAGGTTGTTTCGATAGTATTTACCACTGTGAGTTGCGCTCCCATTTAGATCTGAGGTCATTCAGTCCGTATGACTACACAGAATGCTATTTTCACACAGTAATTTCTTGATCAGCAATGGTAATGTCCTCAGGAATTTGCCTCGGAATCCTTTGAAAAATCGTCGTCCAGCTTCAAAGTATGATGCAAACTGATCAATAGAAAATTTTGTTGCAAATCCTCTCAGCACACTATCTACCCAGTGATCCACCATGCGTGTGATAGTATTATCAGTTTTCTCAAGCTGTTCAAGCAACTCCAGGGTCCACAAAGTGACCCGCTCGTCCTTCCAGCACTTCTGGAATTCCACCAGTCTGGCCAGCCACTCTTGGAGTTCAATTGCAAAAGTCACAAAGAATATTTCGTAGCTTTCAGTAAGGACGTACCTATTTTTCCACCTTTCCGTTGTTAACTTCTTACTGTGATTTTATTTTACTGCGAACTCCTGGATCTGCCTTTCGAACCAGTCCTCGATCTATTTTCTTTCAGGTTTCCAGTATTCTCTTTTCATTACCCAATTCCTCTCTCAGAATTCTTCCGGTCCCAGCAACGGAACCATTTGTTGGCTTGAGGGGTCCTGACCCAGGTTTGGTGTGCAAGGTTTGCCAACAAACCCCTATACTACTGGCCCTTTAGGAAGTGACCTGCTTTCGCAGGTCACAGTCTCACCCAAAGTAGTATGGGTGGGTATTGGAACCAGGTTTCCGCACCCTAAGAAAGGAAGGGTAAGGCAAGCAGGGCTATGTTCTGTTCAGATTACCGCGTTTCTTCGCAGGGTTAATTATGTATCTATTTGCATCCACGTGCACTAGATCTACAATTATATTCTTTTTATAACATCAACACAGCATTATATAAATAGAGAAAAATAGATCTAGATCCAAGCATTCAATACACAGACCTTCGCAGCAAAAAGATAGAAAATATATAACACAGTAATTATCAGCAGTTCATATAACAATACTCGTGGATTCAGATCTCTAATAATCCTTCGCATTCATTCATTCATCAACCTTTCCTTACAATTCCCTTCCCAACCTGCACACACAGCAGCAGAGTCCGCACACAGCTGGACTAGGATCTCTGCGCACACAGCCAGCAGGAGTCCATTCCCCCAAACCCAAATAGATAGCTTAAACAACAGATCGCATCAATATTCATTCCTCTCTCTTACAATCCAAAATGCATCTCTATTTATAACAATCTAGCCTCAACATTCCTATGGTCCGCAACCCATGGTTTTCGAACCCCTAGTTTACCCTTTGAACCATTACAATGCGTTTGAGGCTTTGACCCACCCCAAAACCCCTGCGCTATATTAAATATAATAAAATATAATCAAAATGGACCAGTTTCGTAGCTTGTTAGGAGACCTTGTTCCAACAATTGTCCTAACTAGACTGTCAATTTTAGCATCAGATGTGGAGGCCATAGTTTCCTATTTGTATGTAACCCTCTTTTATGTTCTCATTCTAGCCCTTTTGGAAATTAGATTGGCTTCTACACTTACTGCCCCCCTTTGCATGGCTTCTAAGGTAAGGGGATCTCTTTCTCTTAATTGGTAAGCCATTTCTGGATCAAATCCATCTAGAAATTTTACTAGGGCTAGGCCTTGTGGGGGTTTCATGTGGGGAGGAAGTGCATTATATACACTATTGAACCTAGTGCAGTAGTCTTGAACACTCTCCCCAAAATTTCTTTTAAGGTTCTCATACTCTGATAAGATTTGCAGAGGATTTTTCTTAGTCTCCCACTTGTTTACGAATGTTTGATAAAGGGAAGGGAGATCATGAATGCTATTAGGAGTTAAGTTCTTGAACCATTTCTTTGCTTTTCCCCCTAATGTTTGGGCAAACATTCTCATTTTTCTAGTCTCATCTTCTATTTCTTGGTAGTCAAAAGCATCATTCATCTTGTCTACATGTTGTTGGGCAGTTGTAAGATCAATTCCATTAAAATGAGGGTTTCTAGATTAATAGTCTTGGGGCATAGGTAGTAAATGTTGTGGTAGCACCAGGGGGGCATACCATGCTGCCATGATAGGAGGTAATGGAACCCAAAGAGGATTTATAAGAGGAGGGTTTATGAGTGGAGGTGGAGGATGAAATGAAGGGGTTTGAACAATGGATGTATGAGTGGGGGTAGCAGATGTACTTGTGCCAGTTAGTTGATATTGAGCAGATTTGGAACGAAAGGAGTCAAAGTGTTGGAGAAGTTGAAGATCAGGAGGAGCGGAAGGAGAGGCTTCTCTACTAGGACTCTATTGTAAGCTAGTAGGCTCAATATTTGTCTGGTCTATCCAACTTTGAGACTTAGTTCTGAATATGTTTCTTCTATGGTGTAAGTCAAATTGGGTATCTTGTAAGGATGTAAGGTTTTCAGGAAAGGAACTTGCTTTGTGAATTGGTCTGACAATATTTTAATCTCCAGTCTGTTAGGTCCCCATACTACTAGTATAGTCCCTTATTGTTTTTAATGTAACCCCCTTATTTTTATTATTGTACCCCTGTAACCCCCATATTGTTATTATTGTTCCCTTAAATTATTATTTTTAGGTTGGCTAGGATTACATTGTGGCCCCACTAGGATTACATTATGGCCCCATGAACTCCTATATATAGAAAGGAGGTTTTGTAATTTGTATCATCCAAGAATTGTTCATTAATGTAATGCATTGGAGGTTTCCCCCACGAAGTAGCTTATTTCTAAGGCATTGATATCTCTTTTCTTCTATTTTTGGAGCTGGTTTCACAACATTTGGTATCAGAGCTTTGGATTCTAGGGTTTTGCTGCTCCAAATAGGTCATCGTGGAATTTTAGTTATAACTTTTTTTCTACGAAGTTTCAAAAGCTGAAATTTTTAGGGTACGAAGCTTAAATCCTGAGGAACATCATCAAAAAATTTCAGAGCTTGGTTAGCAATATTTTCGAAGTTATGATCTGTGTAATTTAGGTATTTTTGCAGGCTCCTCAATTTAATATAAACAGGTAATCGTGGAATTTTCGCTATAACTTTTTTTCTATGAAGGTTCAGAATACGAAATTTTTAGAAGCTGAAATCTTGAGGAAATTGGTAAAAAAATTTCAGAGCTTGGTTCGCAATATTTTCGGAAATATGATCTGTGGAAGGTAGTGCTCTTTCAAGCTCCTGAATTTCATCTCAAAGAGGTGATCGTGGGAAATATTCATAACTCTCTCTGAGCATCAGATTGGAGTGTCGTAAAAATTGGTCGTAATTACATGGACTGTAGTTTCTTTTCTATCAATTTCAGAGCTAAAAGATGAAACAGTGACACGTGGCAAGTCATACAAGTTCACTCTACTGAACCAGTCCATAATTAGGTCATTGTGGGAGATTGGACATAAATTTGCCTTGGAGAATCCAAATCAAGTCAGACCTGTGGCATTCGAAAGATAATTCAGAAGGCTACCTTAGTGCCCAATTTTAGATATTGAAGAGCCGTAATCACAAATATAATCCAATTTCAATATCGCGCTCCTCAAAATCAAGAAAAAGGTGTGTATTTTCTTTTGCGAATTGCATAAGTCTTGTTTGAAGAATAAATTTGAATTGATTCCAAGGGAATATTGTAGAATATATATTAGTATTGGATTAAAAAAAAATTCCTCGTAAAAATAATTCAACACCCATTAAGCCTTCAGAAGGCTCTACTATGACTCATGAAGATGAAGAATTGCGACATGATCTATCAAAATTACAAGAGCAAGTGCACCAAATTTCGCTCTCGCAAAGAGCAACAAAAAATGAAATGGATGTTTTGAAGCAAGGCGTGGAAGCGAAGATGGATGATTTGAAGAAAGTCATGGAATCTAAGATAGATGGCATGGAATCTAAGATGGATGACATGGAAGCTAAGATCGATGAAAAAATGAAAGACAACATGGAAAACATGAAGAATGATCTAAAAGCAGACATGGAAGGTTTGACAAAGTTGATACAAGAAATGTTTCCTAATGGTGAAAAGATAGTATAGGAAACTCATGATGAGAACAAAATAAATGTTAATCGTGACTTCATAAACTCTAATGTTGGCGGGAAGAACCACCATATTCCAAAAATGGATATGAGGAAGTTTGATGGAAAGGATCCTGTAACATGGATATTATAGATGGAGCAATATTTTGATCTCCATAATGTGCAAAACACACAAAAGGTACGCATTGCAACTTTACATTTAGAACAAAATACATTTGTATAGTATCGATGGCTTTGCTCTCGTAAAAAAATTGTCACTTGGTCAATTTTTACGGAGGAAATGATAGCACATTATGAGGATACAAAGAGCAACACCTTCTTTAGCCAATTGATAAATCTCAAACAAAAGGGTTTAGTGGGGGAGCACATTGAGGACTTCAAAAATTGAATATAAGGGTAACTGATATTCCAGAGGAACACAGGATTGATCTCTTCATAGGCACTTTAAAGGATAACATCCAACATGAAGTTCGCGTTTTGGAACTTGATTCATTGGAGAAGGCATTCAGGTTGGCAAGAAAAGTTGAATGTAAAATTATGGCGACAAGGAAGCCTACCACTCAATTCTATAAAGAAGGAAGTGTTACTACGCCTAGATTTCCACAACCTACAAGGTTGACACCACAACAATTGGAAGAAAAAAGAGCAAAAGGGCTTTGCTACAGTTGTGATAGCAAATACACTAAAGGCCATAAGTGTGCTGAGAAGAAATTATTTTACATAGATTGTGAAGAGGAAGAAGAAAATGAACAAGAAGAGGATATACACCAGGAACCAGCCCTAGAAGAGGAAGAAATGAGTCCGACCATATCGTGTAATGCATTGGCGGGAATTACCACTCCTCAAACTCTCAAGATAGAAGGACATATCAAGAATAAAAAGGTAATAGTGTTGATTGATTCAGGTAGCACCCATAATTTTATTCATTGTAAGGTAGCCAAGGAATTGAATTGTTTCCTATACCCAGCACGAGAATGTCAAGTGATGGTTGCAAATGGAGGAACTATAAATTGCTCTGGAAAATGCCATAATATCAAGCTAACCATGGGGGAATATGTGTTGACTAGTCCAATGCTTTCCATTCCTATGGGAGGTGCTGATGTTGTACTAGGAGTACAATGGTTGCAATCTTTGGGGACGGTAGCTTTTAATTTTCAAGAACTTTTCTTGAAATTCTTTTCAGAAGGAAAGGAAGTCGAATTACGGGGTATTGAAGGGAAGCCAGGAAGGATAATAAGCTCTAATGGCATGACAAAGCTTCTAAAGAAAGAACAACGAGGCGTAATTGCACAATTATGCTTACTAGAAGTTCCAACATCAAAATCATCTATTTCTGCAGATCTCCAACAAGTCTTGGACAATCATTCCAAGGTGTTTGAAACTCCCAAAGGACTCCCACCTATTCGTGATCATGATCATTCTATTCATTTGATTCCAGGAAGTGTTCCTCCAAACATCAGGCCTTATAGATATCCTTATGTCCAAAAGAGCGAAATTGAACGTATGATTGCAGAAATGTTAGAGGCTCGTATAATTCAACCTAGTCAAAGTTCTTTCTTTGCTCCTATAGTATTGGTACACAAGAAGGATGGATCATGGTGCATGTGTCCGGATTATAGGGAGCTCAATAAGCTCAACATTAAAGATAAATTTCACATTCTTGTGATTGATGAATTATTGGATAAATTACATGGAGCAATTTATTTTACCAAGTTGGATCTTCATTCAAGATATCATCAAATTAGAATGAAGACTGAAGATATTCCAAAAACAGCATTTCGAACTCATGAGGGTCATTATGAATTTTTGGTCATGCCTTTTGGACTTACCAATGCACCTTCTACATTTCAAGGGTTGATGAATTCCATTTTCAAACCCTTCCTTAGAAAATTTGTGCTAGTATTTTTTGATGATATACTAATCTACAACAGGTCTTGGAAGGATCATATTGAACATGTTGACAGGGTGCTCAAACTATTGCAGGAGAAACAATTATATGCAAAAAAATCCAAATGTTTCTTTGGAGTACAAGAGGTGGAATATCCGGGTCATATTGTATCTCACGAGGGTGTTAAAGTAGACCCTAACAAAATTAAAGCCATTAAGGAATGGAAAGTTCCCACAACCATAAAGCAGTTGCGAGGATTTCTCGGGTTAACAGGGTATTATCGCAAGTTTGTTAAGAATTATGGGAGAATAGCAGCACCTCTAACAACATTATTGATGAAAGATGCATTTTCATGGACTCCTGAAGCAACTAAGGCCTTTGAACGTCTTAAAGAGGCAATGTGCCTAGCACCGGTCTTAGCTACACCAGACTTCACAAAAACCTTTATTGTGGAATGTGATGCCTCAGGAAATGGAATTGGTGCAGTTTTAATGCGGGAAGGAAGACCCATTTCTTTTGAAAGTCGTCCAATCAAAGGAAAGTATTTACAGAAACCTATTTATGAGAAGGAAATGTTAGCAATGTTGCATGCACTAGAAATCGACGATGGAAGATCACATCGAGCATGAGCAAAGAAATTCTCCAACTCTTAAAGGATAACACAAGATTTGGCACAAAATTAGATGAAACAACAGAGGCAGATCAACATCGAGGCGAGATAAGTTTTTATGTAGGGAGCCCGGGTATTTTTACGGCTACAACCATACAAACAAATGTCCCTCAAGCAAGCTAAGAAGGATAATAAATTATCGCCAAAGTACTATGGTCCTTACAAGGTGTTGCAAAATATTGGTACTATGGCATACAAATTGGAGCTTCTTGCTTCTTCACAAGTGCATCCAGTTTTCCATGTTTCACGCTTAAAGAAGGTTATAGGTGAAAATATTCCAATTCAAACAATATTTCCAAAACTTGATGAGGAAGGAAAAATCGTATTGGAACCTAAAGCAGTCATGGAAACAAGAACTCGACAGCCACGGAATCGATCAATTTCAGAGTATCTCATCAAGTGGAAGAACTTACCCACTGAAGATTCTACATGGGAGGATGAGAATTTTATACAGAATCACCCAGAGCTACTCAAGCGTTGAGGACAACACTTTTTTGAAGGAGAGGGGCATGTTAGGTCCCTATATTACTAGTATAGTCCCTTATTTTTGTTAGTGTAACCCCCTTATTGTTATTATTGTAACCCCCATATTGTTATTATTGTGCCCTTAAATTATTATTATTAGGTCAGCCAGGATTACATTGTGGCCCCACTAGGATTACATTACGTCCCCATGGACTCCTATATATAGAAAGGAGGTTTTTTAATTTGTATCATCCAAGAATTGTTTATTAATGTAATGTATTGGAGGTTGCCCCCTTGAAGTGGCTTATTTCTAAGGCGTTGATATCTCTTTTCTTCTATTTTTGGAGCTGGTTTCACAACACAGTCCTAGAAGTTTTTCTTAAGATTCTCTCTGGGTCATCAACTATAGCAGGAGGGTTTGGTTCAGGGTGAGATCTGGTGAAGATTCTTTGTGAAGCCATATTTCAGACCCACAACACATAAAGGATGAAATTTTTTAAGAGTTTTGAAAAACAAATCTATCTGAAAAATTACTGAATTCACACAATATGTGGCTGGGTTTTATACTATTAGGATTGATTAATACATTCCCAGGGGAGTTTGTGAGAACCAGTGGAGTCACAAGGTGGATGATGCTAACTTTTTTGAGGATTTGTTTGTTGTCCACCATCAATAATTGGATACCAATCTTGAGAAAAAATTTAGTTTTCTAAGTTCTTTATATAACACTAAGATTTTCAATGAGTGTTCCCCAGTGGAGTCATCATTATGTTAGGTCCCTATAATTTTTCAGATTTTTAAGACCAAATAAACAAGGGTAACATCAAACCAACTTTGGATTCCTAGGACCTAGCCCTCCTGGACTCAGAGAGGGCTCTCTCTATATAAGTGTTTGTGAATGATATGTCTTTATACTTTTGTTTTATGATCTTAGGCTAGTTATAAATTTCTAAGGACTTGTTTGTTTTGATTGATTTTATTGATAGGTTGATAGATTAGTGGTGTGATTAATTGAAGGAGTGTTTCAGCTGAATAGATAGACCATGAGAAAAATAAATCCATTGGAATATGGAGTCATAAAAGGATTTAATAGTTCATCAACTCAGCAAGGGTTTTCAAAGGACAAGCTAACTATATCAAGTGGATTTCTTAGATTATATGGCATATGAAATGACAATAAGTTGGTAAAATAGTAAAACTAAAGGGAAATTAAGAATCCTTTAACTCTACTTCAACAAGAAAATCCTTTCAGGTAACTATTTAAGAAAAACCAAAGGACAGGGCATACCATAGACTTCTTTGGCCAAAATTTAATAAGAAAACCTTTAAGACAAGAATCCAGCATTCCTAAGATTACTTTTAGACAAAGAAAACATTTAAGATAACAATGAATGCAGCTAAAGAGAGAGCTAAACCTATCTTCTTTAACCTAACACTCTAAAGACCTTCAAAGCAAAATTTTAAGACATACCAAAGGACAGGGCATACCATAAACTTCCCTAGATGGACTCTACTAAGTATACTTCAAAGCAAGGCCTTAAAAAAAATGTTTCAAGCTACACCAAAGGACAGGGCATACCATAGACTTCTTTGGCTTGACTCCATTAAATCATTTTCAATACAAGAAGCTAGGTGGAACCAGAGAGAAATTAAGAATTCTCCAATTAGACCTTGCAAAGGAAAACATTAAGATAAATAATGCAGACATAAATAAGGTGCCAAGACAACATATCCTACTCTAAAGTTTTTTTTCTTTGATCAGAGAAATAATGGACATAATGGAAAACATAAGGAAAACATTGACAAAGAAGGAAAAATTCACCATTAACATAGCTCAAGAATCATGTGAATGTGTTTGTATTACTAATGATCAAAACAGTTACATTACTCCATGCACAAGAGATCTCTACAACTCATAGCTTTCTCAAATCCAGCCTAGCAATCCATCAACTAGCTCAGCAACTAATCAGTCCAACAACTACTCAACCAACCAACAAAAAACATGAGGAATTTGACTTAAAAACTTTCAAGTGAAAAGATCATTTCCAAAAGTGTTGTTATGCTCAAGGGGACATGGGAATGAGTTAGCAACAAGAAATATTAGAGGGGGGATGGAGTTTATTAACTGGGGAAAATGGGGAAATGAGGTCTCAAGTAGGAAAGAAGGATGAAAATGAGAGGTATAAACCCATAATGAGTCTTTTAAGAGCAACAGGGTGACTTTGATATGGCAAACTGATAGATAGGGAAAAAAGGTTTTATGAAGATAATGAAGGAAATGAGATTTCTTAAACTCAAGATATTCAAGGAATGTTGTTTTCATAAAAATATAACCATTCTATAGTCATCCAAAGATAGTGAAAAATACTGATGACTAACACCAATAATAAACAATATGTTTTAGTTTTATCAATTTACTATTATACACAAAAACTATCTTATGCATTGGGTTTGTGGCTTATTGATGAAATATGGAATTATTCATTTGTTCTAAGATATTCTTTAGTGCAATTTTTTTTAATTTAAATTTGAAGATTTTGTAGTTTCATCATGTCTCTTCCTAAATATACCAACTCCTTGGTACCCTATCCATTGTATGAACAAACTTATGGGCCCACTATACTTGAGGAATCTATTTCTTCACCCAATGGTGTTCACAAAACTAAATATGATCCTTGTGGATCCTCCATATCCTTATACCTATTCACTACGTCATACTCTTTTCAAAGATGGAACATTTATTTCAAACAAGCAATTACCTACACCACTTTGTCAACACATCTTAATGTGTTTCCCACCATTGAATAGGAGTACCTTTGATGACCACATACATAGCCTAAACTCTTTTATTTTCAAGGAATATATCCTTAATTTGATTGATAAATGTGTCCACTAGGCCTATCCCATCAAATCTTGGGAGTTTGTGCACTTTATATAAAATCCAATAGATGGATTTAGTAATTCTTTCACACCTTTTGGTAGAAACTTTGTATAACTTGTTTTTCCATATAGCTAAATCTTCTTATGAATTAGTATCATATGGGCATATGCTTCTCTAGATCAACTTCCCATTTGCGATATTATTTACATAGTATATATTCCTCCCTATAATGTTGTATATTTTTTTAATGACAGAAATATATGCATTGTTATTCATGATATCTATACACCTTTCTCGTTTTGTTAGATCCAAAGGGGTGATTACACTTAATGCCTCTATCTCAAAAATCATTTGTATTTGCTTCATATTCACTATAGCATTCTTTTTAAATCCCAATTAATTCCTATTAGTGTTTTATATGGGTTTGAATCATCCAATATCTCAATTAATTCAAAATATGCCTTCATCTTAACTCCATAAACATTTACTTCAATATTCTCTAATAAACCAATTGGATATATTCTATATGATTTTCTAGTTGAATTTTAATTGTAGACAAAAATAGCTTGATTTTTCCCATCAACTCCCAAGATTTCTTTTGTATGATGTTAGTGTAAGATCCCATATCCAACATCAATCTTCTATCTCATGTTTCCCCAACTCTACTATCATCTTGAATTCTCTACTTGTTCTCCTTTTTCAACTAACATGATTCATACTTCTCTGCAATAATGGTGTAACAATGGTAACTTCTAGTTCACTCAATTCCATCAATTTGGTTAGCATATGCTTCAACTTATTAATATCTAGGGGTTCATTCATCACTTTGATACAAACCCATAAAATCTCATTTGCATACTCCCTTAATATTATAATTACTCCCTATGCAATGATTCCCCGTGTAGTTATGCCTCACAAAATAGTGTGCACAAAGGTGCCTATTTAATCTCTTTTTTTGCTTCACATAAGAATGTCTTCTAATGCACGGAATAAAACCTAGGCGGTGCTATCATTGATTTTATAATATTCCCATCCAAATATTTTTAAATTCATCCACCCCTTATGTCTTCTCCTAGTAAATAACTCATCAATTTATCACTTATACCTATGTTGGCCCCTTTAGCTTCTAATCCTCATTTGACTTTGCGATCACCAAATTCAAGCATCCCTTTTTCTCCTTCCACTTGGCCAATAGCTCTATATAGCCATGCTCTTTACTAAGTAAATATCCATAAAGTGCATGGGTTTTGAGTATAGAACCATGATAGTGACCTACTTCCCCATACTTATAATAAGTGGGTTCTCTTCTGCCATGTCTTCCTTGGCCTCAACCTTAGGGTCCTCCCATTGGGCCTTATGGAAACCTCCATGCTCAACCCCCTTAGTCTCCTCTTACACCTTGAAATCATCCATATTACACTTCATCATCATCTCTACTAATTAACATATGTACACATCATGTCCCATAAAATTGCAGAGTTCATAGAATTTAGTATGATGGATTTTTTGGTATTTCTATAGTATTGGGAAATGAGGAGGGATATGGCCCCATTTCCTACAAATTTGACACCACTAATTTAGTGGCTACACAAGAAATGTGGTGTGCTACATAGGAAATTGGTTTAGTACATTCATGGTAGGATAACTCTTGGGTACTAAAAACTAATTCTTACGGTGTCCTTTAGTGTGATAGAGGGTACACCATATATTTTCACACATTGCCTTTCCCTTTTCTATTTCTAGAAACTGCAGTGTGAGAAAAACAAGTTGAGATGAATTTTCACCATCCATTTTGAACTTTCACATTCTCCTAGTATGGATTCTAGGTGCATTGCAATATCCAATGATTCAACTTGGGTTGTAAACTTCTACTATGTAAGTGGGACCCTAATATGAAGGAGAAGTTTTAGCCCACCCCTCCCACATCTACCCAATTTCACCAATTTTCCCACATAAATATGAGATGAAGAGTTACTATGAAATGACCCAACCTCCAAGCTTTAGTTATGGAAGTGGGGCCGACAATTTAAACTTACTGGCCACAACATGACATCCTACATGGATTACATGACACTCAGGGTCAAAGGGCCACTCTAGGTGACCAAACCATGAGTTGAATTGCTTTTACAGTGACTCGGGCCCATAATCGAACCATTCATACTGCATCCATGCAGTTGTGAGTCTATCACTGCACCCATAGGCTTGCTTCCATGCAGTTATGGCCCAGAATCCTCGGTTTTGTGCCCGCGGTCCCGAGATCTTAGCCACCTTTCTAAGCCAACCTCCAGATCACTGCCCATAACTTCCTGAAACTTTTGAGAATGATAAATAACTTAATGAAAATGCTAAGCATAAACAAAAATTGATCGAGGAATTGACCTAAGTAGGAATAACCATGAAATTCATTTCGTCAAACACATAGTGAACATGTAATCTATAGGTCATGAATGCATATCTGAACATAGGAGTCTAAAACCTATCTGAGAATAAAAAATAAGGTGTAATTCCCTCTCATAATAGTTGCAATAACATTTTTTAGCCCATGCATTCATTAACCATCAAATACTTATCAAATCTTGAACAAGACATAACTAGAGTACATTGCAAATCCATGCTTATAACCAACATATAACCATATTACTAACCATGACATAACAACCATAAAATCATAATATTAACAAGTAAAAATTCTCATAGATTACAATAGGAAAATAGATCTTATTAATTTATGCAAAAGCCAACCAAATCAGGGCCTTCCACATACCACCCGACCATAGATTGGGCTGAAAAAAATCTTTATTTCAGTCAGTCACCCTCATGCCATATTCCAAGCATGAATGTGGGATCTCAAGACATAAACAAATAGGGATTCTCAGAGATTAAACCACCTCCACCCCAAACCTTGGGAATATTCCTGAGACCACCTCACCCGATTCCCAAACCTTCCAGAAATCCAAAGCTCAACCAAATAAAATAATCCCATCACACCATGGTTATTCGGAAATGGAAAGGCAAGGCTAAAACCACTGTCAAACCTGGAAAACCCCATGCCAATGAAAATAAGAGAACCAAATATACAAATGCATGTAGCATGCATTCATGAACTAGCTAGGAAATCACACATGCAACATGTTACCCGCAAACCCTCCTGCTGAAACTGCCTGATAACCTTCCTTGCTTGTCCTTTTCTTTCCTTTTCCTTCCTTTTCCTACATTTTCCTTCCTTCCTTCGCTTAATTTCTCCAAATTATGTTAGAGTGCTTCAATAATTCTCTAAGTGTGCAATAGTGTTAGTGAATAGAGAGAGCTCCAAAGTTGAATTGACAAAAGCTTTGAATTGATCCTCTATTTTTTTCATTTTCTTCTATTTTTCCTTCAATTTTCCTCTCATGCAAACTTGTGATCTTTCATCTCCCTTTTCTCTTATTTTCTTTTATTTTCATAAATAAATGATAATTAATGACCCTTTTCCTTTTCCAATTTCCTTAGCCATAATAAACTGAAAGTGACACCCACTAGGATGTTTTGCCCAACATTTAGCTTGGAATACGTGTCCCTGTGACTTTGGTCTTATTTTTCCTTTATTAACTTTATTACATGAACTTTTAACCTAGCGTTGTTACAAAAGTCCTACAAAAAAACCACTCCTTGTGCTTAACATCTTAAATTTGAAAGATTAGTCTATGAAATAATATTTTAAAGCACTAGGCATAATTCGACATAGATTCTCCTACCTTCTGCTTGATCTCTTTAATCTCAATGATACATTGGGACTTAAACTTTGGCTTTTGAAACTTCTAAAGTAGGCATATTTTTATCTCAATGAGAGATATTGTATATCCTACTAGCGTGGTTTCCTTATACTTCATATACTTGGTTAGAGCCCGATCCTTGGAGGTAATCTCCAACTGTGTGATCTTCATCAATTCATCTACATTTTCCTTTATTGGTCATATTGCTCCTCACTTGAACCAATTTTGTTTCATATCATTTATTCAATTCCCATGGAATACTAGAATCAACGAGTAGAATCCTATTTTTCCATGCTGGAAAATAAGTCTTATACAACTATCTCTTATCGAATATACACTTATGATGCTTCTACTCTTTCTC
Source organism: Pinus albicaulis (assembly GCA_034641835.2). Lineage (NCBI taxonomy): Eukaryota > Viridiplantae > Streptophyta > Pinopsida > Pinales > Pinaceae > Pinus > Pinus albicaulis. The sequence goes on along the minus strand of CM076584.1, from coordinate 1,443,558,013 downwards.
GTGGAATATTTTGAGCTATTGGTTTTCTTGAAATTTCTCCTACTACTAGCTTCCCGAATTCTAGTCACCTCAATAATTTTCTCCTTCTACCAAACTCCTAACTTCCAATTGCCTAAAACTTTGTCCTTTTACTACTAAGGTTTTCAAGGTGGGTGGTTCAAAGTGAGGGTCATTCCATCCTATATCTTTTTTTTCGATGAATCTAAAAGATCCTTCCAAATATAACTACACAAATCTTCCTATTACTATCTTTTGCAGCCTTATTTTCCACCTCAATAGTTGGCTTGAGGAACCCATGCATCAACCATACTAAAACATTATTCTTTCACTCTCAGGTCCTAGAAAATTTAGAGTCTAGTACAAATTCCAAAGCCATTATTTGAGGCCATTCAAACCTTATGAAAGTAGTTTTCTTATAAATGAGTAGTTCTAGAAGGTTTGGAAAGATATCACTTTATTGATAAGTGTACATAGTGAGGAGGACTCCTTGCAGATTGCAAAGGACTAATGCATTGCACTTTTTCAGTGACAATGTAGCAATGATGCTTAAAAAAAAAAATTCTGAGGGTGAAATAATAGTGTTTTAGTATGATGGATGCATGGGTTCCTAAAGATGAATGATAAAGTTGTAAATAAGGCTATAACACTTTTGATAACCTTCACCCTCCACAATATTTTCTCCCTCACTACTTATTGTTTCATTGTCACTCTTATATTCTTCCTTGACATACTCTTTTCGCTCTATAATATCTCTTAATTTCCATTAGGATTCAACATATTTAGCCACAATTGTATCCTTGCTACATCCAATATCCTTTCTTGATATATTTTCCTATGTGTTATGTCACTTCAATAATCTTTCCTCTCCTTTTGTGCTCCTCCTTTGCATCATTCTTTCTCCATTGCTTCCCTCATGTGATACTTCTCTTCTTTCGATCCTATCTCTCACACCTACACTATCTTATTCCCTTGGATTTAATCTTATTTTTTATTTCTTTGCTTCCTTTCTTTTCTTTAATTTCTTGATTCTCAACTCTTCTTGCATATCATTCATCCATTCTCCTTCTCTTCTCTTTTGGATCCATCCCTTTCCTATCTTTATCAAATATTCACCCCCTTCTCCTCATCCCCCCCTTCATGAATGGGCAGATGATGCCATCTATGAGACTCCATTTGCATTAAGTAATTTTCCATGAACAACATCTTAATATAAATTTGGATTTGTACTAATAATATTCCTTTGGGACTAGCTTCAAAATTTCTTTCCACAATGCTAAAATATACACTACAATCAAAAGGAAACTTTACTAGGTATCCCTCTTTAACTTGAACCATAAGCCAATTGGTGTGGTCCATTTATTGTTAAATATCTTATCCTATTAAATAATTCTTGGTTCCCAATCACCAATTATTAGGGCCATGAGATAATATTAATCATCACTTATCTCTTTATCCATTTCTAAATCAAGTAAGGAAATTCAACAATGGAAATTTCATGTAGGATTGAATAGATGTACCATTTTTTCCATAGTTTTATGTTGACAAATAGATTTTTAGTATCCCACCATGTAAACTCCACTTATTTCTAAAAAATCCAATCTTTTATCTACCTTCTTGATGGTATCCATGTAATATCCTTATTATTTTCCAAAGAACTTAACAATTCAGGTCTCAACAATGGAACCAATTGTTGGTGCTGGGATTCATACTTAGGGTCTGAATGCCCTAACTAAAAAATACTTTGTAAGAACTAGAATTTTCAATCTCATGGAGCTAAAGAAGGTTTCACCCAGGATTCTTAGAATAATTATATAAGGAATATAGTAACCAAGTTATTTGTATATGTACAACAACCTTCTAAATCTACAAATTCACATTAAACAGTAAACAAGAAAACATTCATGTGGGTGCATTCAACATTAACACTCAAGATTCAATAAGAATATGTTTCCACTACTCCATAATCTCATTTAGAAGACATATTTATAGGACACTTCACATAAATATAATATTAAGAATTCATTAACACTCCATAGGTCACATTCATCATGACATAGAATATTCAAGAAGGGAAAATTCGCCAAGATAGTTCATTTCTTCTATTCATAGACTTTATATATATATATTGCATATGTTTTCCTAATGCATTCTACTAAGTACTAGAAGATCTATAGAGGATTTTTTACCTAGAGGAAAAGTGTGCTCTCATACACTCTCATGTGCTAAGGACTCTCTAAAATAACACACAGTCTCATATATCCCTTTCATGATTTTATAGTGTGTTATATTTAGACCAACCCTAACCACCAATTTGGTGAGTTATAAAGATAATTACAACTACAAAATTCCTCAAAATATTCCTCTAATAATTGGTGTAGTATCCCCTCATCAACATGTGTGGCACATGCACAAAGCATTTATGTAGTATAAACCCTCTCATCATATAGTGTCCCTTGTGTAGAGCTATAAAAAGGGTCTCTTTCACCTCTATTCACCTCACATTAATATGTCAACCCGAGAGCGTTTTGTCATTACAAAGAGTGACTCAATCCGAGGCTCATTCGTCAGAGTAATACTAGTAGTACAGTGCTTTAAGAAATACAAGAGTAAATGGATGCTTAACTGAAATCAAATTGCTTTAAAGAAGTAAATCACACACTCAGGTAACTCAACAACTCATCAGTCAAGGGTTCGGTAATGATAAACCATCCCTTCAGAAACTGATAGAAAAAGAAATCAAGCATAGATCACAAGCCTGGGAGCTAAACAGTGACTGATACTGCTCACTACAGTCTTAGATCATCTCTCACAGCAAACCATCAAATGCAGATAAATAGAACAGCAAAGGAAATAAAGGATTACACTATAATTCTGAAATGGAACAGCAACTCTAAAATAGGACAGCAAATGAATACTAAGTCCCGCGGGTTATATTCAACTTAATCTATGCACTCTTTGCAATCAAGGAACATGCTGTTAATCTAAAGGCGAATGACACATTCATATTATCTCCTACCAGCACAATGTAGCTTGGGAATTATGGAATAATACTGATGCATTAGAAACGCACACAACACAAATGTCAATAGAACAGCTCTGTAGCTTGACAGGAAGGATATGCGATTAACTCTAGAAAGGAATAAGAACGCAATGCAGAGTTAACACACAAATCTGGCTGTAGAAACTTCAATGATTCAACTTAAACAGAGCATGTAATCTGAACGTGTAAGCATATCAAATAATCAACTAACAGTGATGAACAAACCACACATAAACGAAGCTGTAATGGTACAAAAGCAAGTGTCCTTCGGGGCCGGGCCCTTAGCCTCCAAGGATACACCGCTTTAGGTTAACGCAGATGCGAAGATGGAATAATCACCAGTCTTTCATTAATACATTGATCAAAAATACATCGAACCAGTTCTCAACAAAGATGAATAACCAAATTGAATGTTTTACAAAAGATTACATCAAACGTATCTTATCTCGCCATTCTCCGTCTCTAAACTAACAGTACTTGTCTCTTTTTATAAAAACGATGGCGGAGATGTCCAAGCAATTAGATAAGTAAAGCAGCGATCCCTTAGGATCTTCGATCCTGAGGGATTCGCCAAACAGTTAACTTTCATCCAGTCTTTGCTATTGCGCTGAGCTGGTGTCCTCTCTCTTTTGCCCGAGCCGATTCTCCTTGATCTTGTCTCCCTATGTTTACGTTTGGTTCTCATCCAGAGGAACAGCGGTTATCTCCACTTCGTTCTTATCTTTAGAGCAGCAACCCTTCGTTTTCCTCTTTCCCTGTGTAGAAAATAACCATTATCAGTGGCTAAGTTATACATATCGATTTTCACATGTTTTGTGATAGTTCCCTATGACTTTCTAAATCCATGATACAAAAGGTTCACAAATTGTATTAAAAAGCCATTAAAGTAATCATCAAAATCATACCTTTTCAGTACTCCACACACCCCCCTGCTTACCTTGTTTCATGTCCTCATGAAAACATTGTAGTTGACATGTAATGCAGTGAGAGAGTATGCTGGAGAAGGAGTTTCATGCGGAGGCCTACAACCATGTTGAGTGATTAAACAATCAAAGAACTGACCTGCTTGCCCTTCAGGCATATCATACAGGGCCTGGTATCCCTGTGCTGGATGCCAAATAATTGGAGCGCGAAATCTACACCCTAACCAGGATGACCCTGCTTTTAGAAGGCTCTGGCCATAGAGATTCAAACGGTCAGCAGCGAACTCAAAGTTCTCATACTTAAATGGCTCTCTGAGCTGGATGTGTGGATCAGAGATTCGATATCGAAATTTAGCTGCATTAGTGGCCAAGTCCTTAATGGAAAAGAAATACTCTAAACCCTCTTGAATGAGTGCCTCATGCATAGGCCCTAATGTTACAATGACACCTGGAGTCCTTATGTGGTTTATATGAGCTGTCCATAACCGTACTGGGTTCCTAGGCTCAGCCCTAACTCTTAAATCTAGACCATTTTCTTGACTCTGAAAGGTATTATAGGCTTTCAGCCACTTAATCTGGTTAGCTCCGAATGAAATGAATGCTTGGAATTGAATATCACCAATGGAGGGACCAGGGTTCGATTCAGTCTCCTGACTTAGCACAAGGTCATGTAAATAGAGTTCACACAACAACCTCTGGACTTTTACTCCATAATGTCTAAAACAGTCGATAAAATCATTGACATTGTTGATCTGTATAGGGGTGCCTGCCTTAACAGCTTTTATTTGTAATTGTAAATATCGTTCTAATCGAAACAGAGCATAGTTTTTAGCAGGAGCCCTACATGCTAAAACATTATTATATAAAGAACACAAGTCATTCATCTGTTTGATAGTAGTATCTAGTTTATAAGTTACCTGTGTGACTTCCTCTTGTTCCTTCATCCATCCTTCAAAAACCTGTCTTTTAGATTGACTGACATCCCTTAGTTGCTGCTGTAACTCTTCATATTTCTCTAGCGGAACCGTTTGCTCTTTAAGTTGCTCCATTTCTTGCCGTGCTTGTTTCACCATCTTGTGCAAGGTTTTTGTCTTTGGATCTTTTCTCCATGCATCAGTAGAGGCGGGGAGTTTTACCTGAACCTTCTTGTTACGCTGTTTAGAGTTCAGGACCCTGATTACCCCTGAGGGTGGTGCCTCCGTCTGAATTTCCTTATCATCTTTTTCTATCTTAATCGGAACGGCAGTTGGAACCTCCGAGTCTTGGAAAACAGGCTGCTTGCGGGCCCTCTTTTTCCTCTTTACTTTCTGGTTCTTTTTCAAAATCCTGATTTGTTGCCTGAGCTGTGTTATCGTGTTTAATAGTTTAGTCCGTTCCTTCCTCAACTTCTTGATTTCCATTGATTCCTTTGAAGGAACGGCAGTCTGTTGATGATGAACTGGATCATGACCAGTTGCTACCTCTTCCTCCTGAGGTTTTTCCTCACTGCTCTGCTCCGGCGGTTCTGGTGTATGTACCTCAACTGGTTCTGATTCTTCCTCCCGGGGTTCTTCCTCTAGATTCTCCTCTTGTGACATGGGAACAGATTGTTCCCGTTCGGTATTTTCTTCTTCTTCATCATGCATGGGCATGTTCTCTTCTTGAAATCGGTCGTGGGGATTCTCTGAGCTAGAAGGTTGACCGTATTTACTCATATTGGCCAGGATGGCGGCCAGGTCATCTTCTCTTAGTAAGTCCTGTAATGGACTATTCTCCTGCTGTCCCATTTATTCTTCCTGTTCAGTTTCTGCTTCTTTTTCTGTTCCCGTAGGCTCGGGTACTTCTTCTTCGGGTTGCTCATCTTCAATTATTATTGGTTGGCTGGTGCCTTCCTGAAGCTGTTCCAGCCTTCCCCTTATTCGAGCCAACCGGGCTGACTTTCTGGGTTTGTTTATGCTTCCTCTCATCTGAGCTAACCGAGCTGATTTCCTGGGTTCCTCTGGTTTCTCGGGTGAATCAACTACATGCTTTCGCTTTGCGGATTCTTGATGTAATTCTGGTTGCTGCGATGTACTAGCAACATTTTCTCTGCGTTCTGCCTGTTGTTCTGGTGTGTTTATAGAACGTCTGCGTCTCAGGGATGGTTCTGTCGATCTTCCTTCAATCAGTGCAAGGAGTCATTCCCAGCTGCTCTGCTGCTGGGTAAGACTATAACTAACAACAAGTCGAATTAACCCGTGGTGACTAACAATTGCCTCTACGTGTTGTGCCCTTTTCATACTTTGTGCAGCATCATGTAATGACGAATTTAAGAGTGTTGGTAAATTCACAGAGCATTTCTGTTTTAGAACAGCTAAAAGTTTAAGGTGTCGTGGTCTTACCACGTCTTTTCTTCCTTCGCAAGTAATGTAGCTCTGTATTATTCTTGCTAGCTCTGTCCAGGGTTCGCCTAGGGTCGCTGGCAAAATTCCTTTCCCTTTGATTATCAAATGCTGGCCTTCATCTTGGAAGATGTCGATGACCTTCTATAATCGTTCCTTTTTGAATGTCCATACCGGTCCGGTAGCTGGTAGTCCTGAGACTTCTGCAATTATGGCATCAGTGACCGCTATGCGTTTCCCTCTTACTATGGAGTGGTCTTCTTGTAAATTCTGTAAGAACTCCATTGCTACTGTCTCATTACCCTCCTGTAAGCGATTGAAATAGTTCAACCATCCTGCCCTTTCCAGGATTTCTCGGGCAGCAGCAGAGATCGTTAGCTGTTGAGGCTCACTATGAATTGCCTTGCCCCCATGATTTCGCTGCGATTTCTAAATGGAACAGCAAAAACGTTTTCGGTTTGAAACACAGAGAGCAGGGTTTCGCAAAAGAAAACACAGAGTATGCAACAGTGTAGCAAAAACAACTTGTGCGAAAAAATAAAAATAAAAATAAAAATATGCCATGCCGTGAAACCATGCCAAACCGTCGTGAACCAGATTTTCCGAATGATGAATTGACACGTAACACAGGGAATGATGAGGTTAACCTCCCCCCCCCGCAGTGTGATAGGCTGTCCCAGCCGGCAAATAATGGAGCGGAACCCAGTCTGTAATCAAGTCAGAAAGGAACAGCATGTGAATTTATGCCATGTTGAAAAAGGACAACAGATTACCGAAATCGAGGCGGAGGATGGATCGCGTGATATGATTTGAGGCTGTTGTGTTATGATTTGAGGCTGATGGATAGGCATGTATCGTATTCGCCAATCTTAAGCGGTCATGGTCACCTCCGTTGCCATGATTGGTAATGATAAATATTCATGCTGTGTATAAATCGGGAAATAACATGTGATTAATGCCTAGGATAAAGAAACAAAAGAGTGTTAATATCTTACCTATTGGCGTAAGCAAGGTGACTTCGATACCATTAACATTACTCTGCTGCCAACAAGTGTCCATAACCTTGGCAGAGTTGTTTTTTACCCCCGGAACCATGATCCTGTGTGTATACTTAGGACTGTTATTATGTCAGAATGTAGACCATTATGCTGGCTTGGTGACCAGTTAACCATAATGCCATTCACGAGGAAAGAGCGAAACGTGGGCAGGCCGGCTCTTAATGAGACCTCCTGTTCCAAGGTTTGTTTATTTTGATACACCTTTTGGACCATATCCCTGGTGTGGTGACCAGAATGGGAATGCCACTTCACTTCCCTCCTCATGATCATGGTAGGCTGGCTCTCAATGAGACCCCCTATCCTGCATTTGACATTTGACATGTTTTTTCTTTTTCCTTATTTATACACAAAGGGTGGTTCAGGACTCCTTAAGAGTAGGAATGGTGGAAGAAGTCTTATTATCTCAATAGGAAGATTTAAACTCTTTGCCCTTATTCCCAAATATTAATAAAAAGATTTTTAAGGGAATCAGCATGATAAAGATAACCAATCATGGCAAAAATTAGTAAAACCATGTCACAAAAGGTAAGAAATAAGTATGTCTTTCCATCTGTCCTTTTATTAATGCAGAGCCTTATAGATAGAGCGATTTATGGTTTGTAGATTTCGGTATGTTGTGTCTTTATATTCATCGCATAAATGCATAGCTGAGGCTTGAAGACTAGAAAGAAGACGGGAAAAAGCATCCTCAATTTAAATCATCAAAGAGATCAAAAGTATGCAATTGGTGTTCCGTTGAAAAAGCAACAACGATGGATAATAGAAAAAGGAACAAAACTGCAAATGCCGTTCCTTTTGGGAAAAGGAACGGCAATCATACGAAACACTCCATATGCCATTCCGTTGAAAAAGTCAGCACAGAAATAAAAGAACGCTGTTTTTTTTGAAGAAAAAGGAACAGTGGTAACCAAAAGGAACAGCGATAAGTGTAACAATATCGTTTTTCTGAAAAAGGAACAGCAGAGATCCGAATGCTGTTCCTTTAGAAAAGGAACAGCAGAACAAGCAAAACCAATATAAAAAACACACATATGCTATTAGAAGAGCAAAAATCAAACTTTGTGGACGAAAAAGGAACAGCAAAATGACAAGAATTATTCAAATCAAACTTATGTACAAGAATCACTCAGAAACAAAAAAACTTTATGTACAAATTGCAAAAAGAAATAGACCCTTAATGAATTGCAGGTGAGGAAGATTTCTCTTCCTCTCCTAAGATCTCCAGATCAGTATCTCGGCGTATCTGCTGGCAGAAGGATTTCCGAGTAAGTGGTTTACGGTAGAGACGGACTCGGTGACCATTTACCTTAAATGCATATCCAGAACCGTCAATAGTGATTAGAGTAAGAGTTCCATTGTCATGTACCTTCTGGATTTCGTATGGTCCCAACCATCGAGTCTGAAGTTTTCCAGGGAAGTCCCGAAACCGAGAATCGTATAACAAAGCCCAGTCTCCCTCGTGGAAGACTTTATTCTTAATGAGCGCATCATGCCATTTGGCTCTCTGCTGTTGAATTAATGCTGTATTTTGTAGTGCAGAGAGTCGAATTTCGTCTAATTCATTGATCTGCTGTAGTCGATTGAGTTGTGCCTCAGTTAAGTCTAGGCCAACTTCTTGTGCTGTACGCAGTGTTTGGATTTCGAATTCTATGGGAAAAATAGGTTGTTTTCCAAACACTAGTTGATAAGGTGAGTAACCAGTGGTGCTCCTCCATGTGGTTCGATAGGCCCAGAGTGCTTCAGGTAGTCGGGTAGCCCAGCCACGCCTATGTGATGCAATAGTTTTCGTTAGGATTGATTCTATTATCTTATTGCTACTTTCTACCTGCCCATTCGCCTGTGGGTGATATGGAGTAGTGATCTTATGCTGGACATGATAATTGTTAAGTGTTGCAGCTAATTTATGCCCAACAAATTGTGGTCCTCCATCCGTAATTATTTCCCTAGGAAGGCCATAACGAACAAATAAAAGGAACAGGAACTGTATGACAGAGTCCTCTGTGGCTCTTGGTAATGCTTCTGCCTCAACCCATTTGGTGACATATTCTGTTGCCACCAAAATATATGTTTTCTGATTTGATGAAGGGTTGATGGGTCCAACGAAATCCAGAGCCCATCGCTCGAATGGTTCGATGACTAACTGCGGTTTCAGAGGCATTTCATCAGCTTGACCAGGTCGTCCTGCTCGCTGGCAACTGTCACAGGCTTGGACGAACTTCTTTGCATCTTTGAAGATTGTAGGCCAGTAATATCCTGTCTGCAATACTTTATGTCCAGGCCTACGCTCAGCGAAGTGCCCCCCACATGGTCCATCGTGACAGGCTTTTAGGATGTCAAAGATTTCATCCTCTCTAACACATCGCCTGATATGCATGTCTGCTCTTGTGTGAAACAAATAACCTCCAATCCACGAAAATCGAGAACTTTTCTGAATAATCTGCTTACGCTCATTAGGAGTTAAATGTTTTGGTAATTTACCTAATGCAAGGTAATTGGCAACATCAGCATACCAGGGTGTTTGAACAGCAACAGCAAACAGGTGTTCATCCGGAAATTGATCTTCCACTGCTGCTGCATCGCTTGATTTTGGTATCCTTGAAAGAAAATCGGCTACAGGGTTTTCTTTGCCAGGGCGATCCTTGATTGTGATATCGAATTCCTGCAATAAGATTAACCATCGAGTTACTCTGGCATTTCTGACAGGCTTATTTGCTAAATATTTTATGGCAGAATGATCCGTATACAAGATAACAGGGTAGCCTGTGATATAATGTCTAAATTTATTGACAGCATGTATTACAGCTAGAAATTCTTTTTCAGTAACAGTGTAATTCAATTCAGCAGGGGATAAATTTTTGCTGATGTAATATATAGCATATGGTTTTTTATCCTCTTCCCGCCCAAGGACTGCACCAATGGCTGTATCTGAGGCATCAGATGATATCTGGAACGGTAGGTCCCAGTTTGGTCCTCGAAGGACTGGGGCTGTGGATACAAGCTTCTTTAGATCCTCGAACGCATGGTCACATTTGTCTGTCCAAAGAAAATCAACGTTACCAGTCAGTGCATATAAAGGAGCAGCAATGTGCGAATAATGCTCTATAAATCGTCTATAATAACCCGAAAATCCAAGAAAACTGCGTACCTCCGTTTGAGTAGTAGGAGTGGGAATAAGCAAAAGTATTTGGATTTTGGCCGGGTCTACCTGAATGCCGGCTGCTGAGACATAGTGTCCTAGGATAAGTCCTTCATTCATCATCAAAAAACATTTTTCATTGCTTAAGCAAAGCCTAGTAACAATGCAACGTTGTAGGACTTTCTCTAGGGTGTCTAGAGCTGGATCGAAGTCATCTCCGTATGGTGTAAAGTCATCCATGTAAACTTCAAGTCCATCATTGATTAAATCTGCAAAAATACTAAGGATAGCCCTCTGAAATGTGGCAAGAGCATTACATAAGCCAAAAGGTAAAACTCGATAGGCAAATGTTCCCCAGGGGCAAGTAAAGGTAGTTTTATCCTGGTCTTCAGGGGCAATCTGAATCTGATTGTATCCACAGAAGCCATCCAGGAAAGAAAAGAACTTCTTCCCTGCTAAAGTGTCCAATACTTGATCTATGAAAGGAAGAGGAAAATGATCTTTTTGTGTTGCCTTGTTAAGTTCCCTATAATCCACACAAATTCTCCATTTCCCATTCTTTTTTGGTACCACCACAAGTGGAGAGACCCATTTACTGTCAGAGATAGGGTAGATAAAATCACATCTAAAAGTTTCTGAAGTTCAGTTTTTACAACATCTTTTAGATGGGGATTAAGTCTCCTTTGCGGCTGACGCACAGGTCTGGCATCTTTTTCTATGTAAATGTGATGGGTACATAACTGGGGATCAATTCCTTTCATATCAGGGTAGTCCCATGCAAATGCTTCTTGATATTTTGTTAACAGATGGATGAGCTTTGTTTCTTGTTCCGGTGTGAGATTAGCATTGATGTTTAAAGTTTTCCCCAGTGCAATTTCCACAGTTTTACTATTTGCAACAGAAGTGACAGTATTATTTGATCATGAATATCTTTCAGGGGATCTTCTTCTAACTCATTATCAAATGCTGCTTTTATCATGTGACATTGTGTGCGAGGTTCAGTTTGAGTAATGAAATTGTTAATGGCATCGTCTTCTGTTTGATCTTTGAAATCAAGTGCCTCTTGTATAGTTAATGGGGATCTAATGTTATCAGTAAGATATGATACAGGGTGCTTATTCGTTTTAATCATTGTGACACTTGGCTGCGCTGGAGGATATAGAACTAAATTTTTGCTATTTGGTCCTCTGGTTATGGTCATATTTCCCTGCCGACAGCCAATGTAGGGATCGGCAGTAGCGAGCCAAGGTCTACCTAAAATTAGCGGGTGTCCATCAAGTCGGGTTTTTGGATTAATTATCAGGAAATCGGTTGGATACTCCCAGGATTCTACATAGACCATGACATCATGTAGAGTGCCCTCTGGTCTAACCACAGATCGGTCAGCCAATTCTAACAGAGTAGAGGTGGGTTCTACAGATGTAATGCCGAGCTTTTGGCAAGTTGTGGTTGTTAAAATATTAATTGCAGCCCCTAAATCAACTAAGGCATTAGGCAGGGTCTCGCCATAAATTTGAACAGTTATAATTGGATTCCCGGGGTCTTCATATTTAAGGGGTGTTTCTCTTCCCGACAATAGGTCAGATAAGGTGCCGACTACTTGGACTCTTGGATTGTTTGTTATATTCCTCCTTGGTTTCTTTATGCACAACTCTTTTATGGTTTTGGCGTATATGGGAATGTCTTGAATAGCTTTGAGGAATGGAATTTTTATGTACAAGTTTTGTAATTCTCCCAGAATGTCAAAGTCAGGGTATTGTATGGATCGAGGTATGGCTAATCGTTCTGGGAACGGCGGAGAGGATGTGGTTGCTTGATTATGAGTTTGTTGCTTATTTACATCCTCTTGTTGTGACTGATGTTCTCTGGGTAACTGATCTTCAATATGAACCGTTTTATCTCCCTCAGTTTCAATTATACGCCCAGATCTTAACTGAAGGTCATTGCACTCCCTTAAGTTAGGTCCTAGTTCTGGTGATTCTATGATTTGAATAGATTGGACCTGTCTGTTGTTTGGATTGGGGTCGGGTTGGGCTGGGAGTTGCGGCCTCAAGTTAGACTGGGGATTTTGTTGTAGAGCTGGAAAAGTAGGTTGAGGGAGCGGAATAGTTCCAGCTGGGTGGTACATTGGTCTTTGCCAGCTTGTCTGCCAGGGTGAACTTTGTGAAGTAGAGGGAGTCCATTGTGAAGGATATGGGCCATTTTTCCAATATGGTGGAGTGTAAGGGAAATTTGGCCAACCAGTTTGGCTTGTTTGATTCAGCCATGGATTTGGAGAAGGAAATGATTGTGGTGACCAGTTTGTAAATGGGGTTTGAGATTGATTTTGCCACATACCATACTGTTGAGCATTATACTGTGGGTTTTTAAAGAAAGAGGTTGGGTCCGGAAACATACCAGGTTGTCTTGGCTGCCACGGGCGGCGCTGGTTGATTGAATTCACCGATTCTGGTTCTTCTTCTGCTTCCTTATATACTGCTTTCAATCCAGGAAGTGAGGGGTAGCTCTCTGTAAGGTGATCTTTTGTACAGATGGCGCATGTTTGGACTTTATCTAATGGACACTCCTTGTGGCTGTGTTTTTTTCTGCATCGGGGGCAGAATATTGCCATATTCTGTTCTGCCTCCAGCTGCTTCTGTTTAGCCTGCACAATATCAAGTTGTGTAGTTAGTGTCCCCATAATATCAGTTTTAAAATTCTCTAATAAATTTCCAATTTCTGCACGTGTTACTCCTTCTGCTGATACTTTGTTATCTCTTGCAAACTGATCATATTCTGCCGGTTTTATTCTTGTGCTGCCTCTCGAACTCCTGATACATAAGTCAAGGATGTCAGTAAAATTCTCTTGATAAATATCCCCTTTGCCCATAATGTTTAATGTTTCAATCCATTGTTCCTTCATACCCCTCATTAATGTAGTTTTTAACACATTATCAGGTAAAGGTAGCGATGCATAAGGAGATCTTTGTAGATTATACTGAAAACGTTCCACATACTCCTCTAATGTTTCATTTGGTCTGGCTATCATTTGAAATATTTCGTCTTTTAATTCTCTAGACCTACAATAATCCTGATATTTTTTTAAGAAGGATTCTTTCATTTGATCCCAATTGTTGATAACCCCACCACCTAGCCCCATAAACCATCTTAAAGCAGCCCCTTTCAATGTAGAGGGAAATAATTTCAATTTTTGGGGATCGGTGGTGTAATCGTACCCCCGACATAACACATCGAATTCGAATAGGAATGCATCCGGATCCTCTGATGTGAGTCCATGAAATGTGGGGATATGCTGAAGAGGGATAACTTTCATGGGTGCATTTGCTGTAGAATCCACTATAGGATATTGTAATGTAGAGGTTTGAGTGTTTGGCTGGTTTTGAGCGTTTGGTTGTTTTTGAGCCATGGGATCGAATATATGCCAGTAACCTTCTGGGATATCTAGGAGGGTATTCCTAGGTTGGTTGGGAACGGTTTTGACAGGGATCTTTTTAATAGCGCTTCCTTTATCCGAAATAATGGGAATACCAGGTGTTTGAGGAGATTGAATCTCTTCAACAATGAATTTCGCGGCACTCCCCTTATCTGTGCTATCTAATGGCTGATTTGTTTCAAGAGGAGATTTTGGTTCCTCGGTTTCCCCTGTTTCTCCTTCTCCTTCACAAAAGTTGCTAGAGTTCCCTTCCTGCAATAATTCTGGAGTGGAATTTTCAACTTCTGGAAAGTCCTGCTCCTCAGTTTGACTATGCACCTCAGCACAGGCTACAGATGGTGATCCTGTGGCCTGAAGGGAACTAGTAGGTGGTTTAGAAGTGTTTTTATTGAAACCTACTGATGGCTGAGACTCTGTTTTCTTATAGATTTCGTCTATGAAGGTTGTTCGGCCAAGGGTCACCGGCCCCTTAGCTTTTTCAGGTTTGGATGGGGGTTTGATATTTTTTCTGGTTTTTTCTGCTTAGTCATGCACTCAAAAATAAACTACGAACTTCTGTTCAAACAAGCAAAAACAAATCTGTTAGGAAAGCGGATAATGAGCAGGTCTTTTACATGCTCTGTACGTAGGTTCTTACCTTCCGTTTTTAGGATCCAACTCCTCCCTAGCAGGCTTGTACACTACTCTGAAAAAGACAAATGGCCTCACTCTTTCCCCGGCAACGGCGCCAAAATGTAGAGCTATAAAAAGGGTCTCTTTCACCTCTATTCACCTCACATTAATATGTCAACCCGAGAGCGTTTTGTCATTACAAAGAGTGACTCAATCCGAGGCTCATTCGTCAGAGTAATGCTAGTAGTACAGTGATTTAAGAAATACAAGAGTAAATGGATGCTTAACTGAAATCAAATTGCTTTAAAGAAGTAAATCACACACTCAGGTAACTCAACAACTCATCAGTCAAGGGTTCGGTAATGATAAACCATCCCTTCAGAAACTGATAGAAAAAGAAATCAAGCATAGATCACAAGCCTGGGAGCTAAACAGTGATTGATACTGCTCACTACAGTCTTAGATCATCTCTCACAGCAAACCATCAAATGCAGATAAATAGAACAGCAAAGGAAATAAAGGATTAAACTATAATTCTGAAATGGAACAGCAACTCTAAAATAGGACAGCAAATGAATACTAAGTCCCACGGGTTATATTCAACTTAATCTATGCACTCTTTGCAATCAAGGAACATGTTGTTAATCTAAAGGCGAATGACACAAATCATATTAATGGAACAGCAATAACAGTTGGGAATTATGGAATAATACTGATGCATTAGAAACGCACACAACACAAATGTCTATAGAACAGCTCTGTAGCTTGACAGTAAGGATATGCGATTAACTCTAGAAAGGAATAAGAACGCAATGCAGAGTTAACACACAAATCTGGCTGTAGAAACTTCAATGATTCAACTTAAACAGAGCATGTAATCTGAACGTATAAGCATATCAAATAATCAACTAACAGTAATGAACAAACCACACATAAACGAAGCTGTAATGGTACAGAAGCAAGTGTCCTTCGGGGCCGGGCCCTTAGCCTCCAAGGATACACCGCTTTGGGTTAACGCAGATGCGAAGATGGAATAATCACCAGTCTTTCATTAATACATTGATAAAAAATACATCGAACCAGTTCTCAACAAAGCTGAATAACCAAATCGAATGTCTTACAAAAGATTACATCAAACGTATCTTATCTCGCCATTCTCTGTCTGTAAACTAACAGTACTTGTCTCTTTTTATAAAAACGATGGCGGAGATGTCCAAGCAATTAGATAAGTAAAGCAGCGATCCCTCAGGATCTTCGATCCTGAGGGATTCGCCAAACAGTTAACTTTCATCCAGTCTTTGCTATTGCGCTGAGCTGGTGTCCTCTCTCTCTTGCCCGAGCCGATTCTCCTTGATCTTGTCTCCCTATGTTTACGTTTGGTTCTCATCCAGAGGAACAGCGGTTATCTCCACTTCGTTCTTATCTTTAGAGCAACATCCCTTCGTTTTCCTCTTTCCCTGTATAGAAAATAACCATTATCAGTGGCTAAGTTATACATATCGATTTTCACATGTTTTGTGATAGTTCCCTATGACTTTCTAAATCCATGATACAAAAAGGTTCACAAATTGTATTAAAAAGTCATTAAAGTAATCATCAAAATCATACCTTTTCAGTACTCCACACCTTGTGCACCACTTAATTCTTTTGTGCGCAACACTTGCACATTTTAAACAAAGGATAGTGTGAACTACATGCAAATTCAATGCCTATATGTATCTTTAGGCAAAATTTCCAATATTTCCTAGTGTTATAAAGTCTTCAATATATTCCTCGATTTCTAACAACTTAAAAAAAACATAATACCTAGTAGAAAGCATGAAAATTATTATCCTCTTCTAGGATAGCTGGATTCATTCTTCACCATCTCTATGTCTTCAACAAGTTAGTGCATAGTCATAGTGTTCTCTTTTGTTAAATCCTCCCAAGTTGAATTCATTGAAAACCTTTGACTAAAAGCCTCCAACCCTTCTCCCTTATTCAGATTTAAAACTATGTTTCTAAGAAAGTCACATTCTACCTCTAAAGTAACTATTTGTTTCTTTTTGTTGAATAATTGTACTCCCATGATTGACATAAACTAATATGTGGCCTGATGTTCATTCTCGTGGACCTTTCAAGTAACTTAAAAATGGAATCCCTACATGCCTTGTATTTTCTCATAATGATTCCAAAGGACATGTCTGAATTATTGAAGTTCTATGTAATTCATTAGGGCTATCTAGGAACCAAGATACTAGGTGACAGGCCTTTCAATTTTCTTTCTAATTGTTTAGAAAAACAACCAAAATATTTATATTTAATTGCCAATTCCAAGTTCATATGGACATTGTGAATTGTTGTGAATTGTCTATGCTAGTACAATTTAGAGTTGTAGTATTCTAAATGAGTGTCATGGGACAAGATTTTGAGATGCTTTCACCAATCATCAAGAGAAATCTACTTGCAATCCAATCCACACTTTGTAGGAATGTAAAAAGCTCACTTGTAGGAAAGTAAATGTCACACTTGTAAGAAATAAAATATCAAAATTACATAAAATAAATCACACAAACATATGGGGTGACTTGTTCCAATATTAAGATGATGTTTGTTGTCATAACAAATGTTGAAATTGACAGCAAGAAGAGGTTTCTAATTTAATTTTCCCTTAATTAAATTAGAAGGAAATTGTAATTCCACATCACATGACAACTTGTACAAGTCAACTGAGTCGGGAAGACTTAGCTAGCTTAGTCAATCCGATTTGGGGATCAAAATGGAGGTAGGTATATTTCACTCTAAGATTTAGGGGGTCCAATTGAAATTTATTTTGAGTTGTAATTGCTTAACTTAATTATTTGAGTTAAAATCAATGTAACTAGTTCTGACTGATGGATGAGATAGTGAGAGGTCTAGTGAATTAAATATGATTTAATTCACATGCAGTGATTAATAAGATAACTTATGATTCACTCTAAATAATTTTTACATGCCAGTTCTAAGGAATGCTCAGTTGAGATTAGAGTTAAAGGTGTTGACATTTTAAATAGTTGGTGTAGCATCGGGTATGCTCTAGCCCTGAAATTGTGAGGAGGGTCTAGGACACACTTGATATCCAAAACCCAGAAAGTGTTTTGAGAAATTTCAGTTGGTGTTCAAGTTATTCAAATATTTAATTATTTTAATGGATTTCCTAAGTCTAAACTTAGGAAAATAAAATAATTAAAGTGAATTAATTAACACATGTGTTGAAATTGTCTTAAGTCACATGGATCAATAAGCATTTTAATCTCAGCCATTGATGAGATGAATGAAAAATTATTAGAGAAAGGCTTGAGGATCAGTTGGAGGAGACACATAGTTGTAGAACTGAGGAATAGATCTGGAATTCTAGGGCAAGTTTGCTAAGAATTTCTGGAGGAATTTCCTGTAATGAGGGGTAGTATTGGCTGAGGGGATGATCTGATCCCAAGAGACAAGAGAAAACAAGAGGTAGAGGAGCAGCAACAAGGGCAGCGCAGAGGGGCTTCAGAGCCACGCAGTCTAATAGGGGCAACACAGAGGTAGCACAGAGGCAGTTGGGGCCACGTAGGGCTGACGCATGCCTAGAAAAGGTAGCACAAGGGTAGCATAGACCCTCCAAGGATGACGCAAGCCCTCCCAAAGCCACGTAGAGGTTGACGCAGGCCTTCAGAGCTGACGATGGGGCTTCAGGTGCAACACTGAGGGTTTCTAGGGTCAAATCTGGGTTGAGCCTTGTAAATCTCATTTGAGGGTGTGGATCAGTCTGATATTTGGCACTAGAACTTTAGGTTAGCTGCAGATTTGATTTATTTTATTCTCTGTTGGGTTTTCAAGATCTAGAGCCCATATTTGTTGTACTCGGAATCTACTTAATAAAATAACCCTCATATCTACTGCACCAGTTTTCCCACTTTAGGTTTTTTTGGGGACTTACGTCCAAAACTCCATGTGTCACTTTGTTGCATGAGTGTATTATTGAGTAAATGATCTGCATGTGTAGGTTGTAGTTGTGTTTATTTTCAGTATTTTCTGAATCTAATTTCTAGAAATAACTTGTATTAATTAAATCAAGTAGGGGAAAATAAACCAATACATTGTAGTAGAATTTTCACATGGTATCAAAGCAATAGCAGATCAAGCTGAATGTCTAGCAATTAGCTAAAAAAATATTTTTCTGCAGGGTGGCGGAAGATGTAGCAGATTCGGAAACGACATCTTGATAGCAGGAGAACACAGATCCAGAAGACAACGTTGAAGCAACAGAAGGCCTTCAGGCTTACACAGACCCTTCCCAGGGCAGGGTAAGGACTGTGTCACTCAGTCTAGGGTTACGCAATCGACTTCTGAGTAGCGTTGGGACTGTGTTGGGCCAACCGGGAAGATGCAGTCTAGTCATTTCTCCAGTTGCAGAATAATTTTTCCAAGATCCAGAAGCAATGCTTCAGATATTCAATAGCGCTAGTGGGGTAGAGATTCTACAAGTGCATAATTATTCCTAGCTAAGAAAAAAAAGGCGGGAGGAAGACAATTACTCAACAGATTTGAGATTCGATCAGGATGATCAAAGAGTATTGTGTGTTTTTGTTTTGGTGGAAGATTTCCAGGAGGGAAATCAGACTTTAGTGGAAGCAGCTACTAGAGGGTTTCTAGTCACAAAGAAACCCAGATACAGAGGGAGAAGTATTGTTTCTGTCAGATCTGAGAAAATATGGCTCGATATGGACTGAGGGATCAAGATAGATTGGACAGCATGTCCAAATATGTTATCTAGAGGGCCAGAATCCTCTCAGTTCTGGATGAGTATGGTCTCAAAGAGCATGCAAAGAAGGTTATTTTTGTACCAACCGATGGAGGTCCTCTCAAGAAATATGAAGAAAATCAGGCATGGATGAAGTGTTTGATCATAGACGGAGTCAAGGAACACGTGATTCCTCATATTTCTGGTAAGACTACAACAAATGACATGTGGATATCCTTGGAGACAATGTACCAAGGAGGATTTGTACAAAGAAGAATGCTTCTTGAGAACTAGATGTGGTTGTTCCAAATGATGAAGGGTGAAGAGATAGATCCATTCCTTTTCAGACTTCAAGCCATCTGAGATCAGCTGGTTCGCATTGGTGCTACTCTGGATGAGGGACTCTTAGTGAGGACTGCTCTTAATGCAGTCTCGGAATATTGAGAAACATTTGTCCAGAGCATTCTGGGAAGGGAAGCGTTACCATATTGGGCTGACATGTGGGCTATCCTCCGTCAAGAGAAGATCAAGAGGGTTACCAAGTGGCATAATATCAGTGGAGGAAGCAGAAAAGAAAAATTCAAGGAGGAAGAGGAGGATGCAGCCCTTGCATGAAGGGAAAAGAAACATCAAGGGAAGAAGAAGAAGGATCTTTCCAAGGTCCGATGCTTTAACTGTGCTTATCTTGGACATTTCACCAGTAGTTGTCCTAAGAAGAAGGACAAAGGCTCTTCTGATTCCAAGGCTGCGGCAGCAAAGGACGATGGCTCTGATAATGATGCAACCATGAGTGCTCATGTACCTCGAGATAAGAGTTGGGGTGACATGGATCTGTAGAGCATCTGCAGACAATGGCAGGATCCTTGAGTCAGCCCTACTCTAGGATCACATACGAACTATAAGAGACTTAAGACGGTAGCAAGATGAGTCGGGAGATGGTTGCAGAAGGCCACATTGAAGCGGAAGAGGGAGATGAAGAGCTAAAGAAGGAGAAACGTAATGCAGAGGCAACAACAACGTGGAGGTAGCAGCACAGAGGGGATGATGGGACTTCAACAACACAGAGAATCTATGCTTACGCAGTGCAGTGTTGCAGCATGACAGTGTCTCCAGGAGGACACCGTGAATCATCATCCAGGGAGCTTCAGTGGTGGAGGGCAACTTGAATTGTCTGTCAAACAGTTGGGCAGAGTTATTTAGTTGCTTACTTCTCAACAACTGAGTTGTAGTGTAGCAGTTAGTAGTGGCAATGCTATGGGCAGCATGATGTAGCAAATTGAGAGGGAGCTGCAGTACAAATGTGGCAGTGTTAGTGGAAGTGGCATGGGAGGCAGTACAAAGAGAAACAGTGTAATGGATGGAGGGTAGCAGGCCAAGCATCAACATCACAGAATCCAGCTTCAAGATCTTGTAGTGCATGGTGTGGATGCATTGCTCGAGTACACTTTCCTATAGCACACTCCATGCTAAGAGGGAGTGTTGAGCTTTTGTATAGTTCGTGTAGCATCGAGTGTGCTCTAGCCCTGAAATTTTGTGGAGGAGCTAGAACACACTTGATCCCCAAAGCCCAGAAATTGTTTTGAGAAATTTCAGTTGGTGCTCAAGTTATTCAAATAATTAATTATTTTAATGGATTTCCTAAATCTAAACTTAGGAAAATAAAATAATTAAAGTGATTTAATTAACACATGTGTTGAAATTGTCTTAAGTCACATGGATCAAGCAATATTTTAATCCCAGTTGTTGACGAATGTTTTAATCTCGGTCGTTGATGAGATGAATGAAAAAGTATAACAGAAATTCTTGAGGATTAGTTGGAGGAGACACATAGTTGTAGAACTGAGAAATAGATATGGAATTCTAGGGCGGGTTTGCTAAGAATTTCCTGCAGTGAGAGGTAGTATTGGTTGAGGGGATGATCTGATCCCAAGAGCTAAGAGATGGCAAGAGGTAGAGTAGCAGCAACAAGGGCAGCGCAAAGGGGCTTCAAAGCCACGTAGTCCAACAGGGGTAGCATAGAGGCAGCTGGGGCCACGCAGTGCTGACACAAGCCTAGAAAAGGCAATACAGGGGCAGAATAGACCCTTCGGGGGTGATGCAGGCCCTCCCAGAGCCACACAGAGGATGATGTAGGCCTTCAAAGCTGATGTTGGGGCTTTAGAAGTAGCACTGAGGGTTTCTAGGGTCAGATCCGGGCTGATTCTTGTAAATTCTGTTTGAGGGTGTGGATCAGTCTGATATTTGGCACTAGAAATTCAAGTTAGTTGCAGATTTGATTTATTTTATTCTCTGTCGGATTTTCCAGATCTGGAACCCAGATTTGATGTACTCATAATCTAATTAATAAAATAACCCTCATATTTGTTGCACCTGTTTTCTTGCTTTGGGTTTTTCCGAAGACTTATGTCTAAAAATCCATGTGTCACTTTGTTGCATGAGTGTATTATTCAGTAAATGATATGCATGTGTAGGCTATAGTTGTGTTTATTTTTAGTATTTTTTTAATCTAATTTCTGGAAATAACTTGTATTAATTAAATCAAGTAGGAGAAAATAAACTAATACACTGCAATAGAATTTTCACAAAAGGGAAGTAAACTATCAGTTGTATAATTAGAAAATTCTATAGGTCATGCATGAGGTCATCATAATGCCTTGGATGAATTGTACAATCAATTCTTGGTAATTTCCTAATTAATAGGGGATCAATTCCCTCGGGAATACGTGAGCAAGGTTGGTCAGATAGAGGCAAGGAATTGGTTAAGTATTGGACCAAACTTTCTTAGATCAGAGTGAGACAATAGGAGATAGTGCAGAGAGCTCCCAAGCCTAAGAGAAGCATTGTATTTTTTCATATTCTTGACTTAATGCAATATACAGATAGCGGGGTTTTTAACTGAGGCTTTCCCCAGATACATCTTTGTGTTGTGCGATTGAAATTCTTTCTTTTTCTTGTTCATGTGATTGTGCGATCGTAATTGGTTTCCACATATTGTAGAATAGATTCAAGTATTTTGTTTTAGAATATTAAAAGATCAGTTGAATTTATGTGGATTTTCAACATGGTATCAAAGCATAAATCACTATAGAAGAGAAGAATACGAGTTTGTTTTGAACATGTAAATCAAATTTGCAGATTTATTCTTCAGGACCAACAACAGATCAGGATGTCTTTCTGTGGATTGAGACTCGAATATGCCCTTGAGGGTAGTTCAAATTACATATCTTGGAAGGACAAGATGGAGGCAGTGTTGGAGGACAACAAACTAAAGGAATTCATAGACAATTATAATTCTAGGCCTGCAGCAACATATGCTCAAAATCTTGATGCATGGAAGAAGAATGTAGCAAAGGAAAGAATGATTCTGTTAGAATGAGTTTGAGATAATATTGTCTTGAACCTCAACGGAAAGGAAAATCCATATGCTATGTGGAAGGCCTTAACAAATCTGTTCCAAAATAGCAGTGAAAAGAAGAAGTTGGCGTTGAAGGACAAACTAAAAAATATCAATATGGAGAAGGGCGACATGATACCAAAATACTTGACGAAGTTCACTTAATGTCAAGATGAGCTTGGAAGTGTTGGTGTAACAGTTTTCGAGGATGATCTAGTGAGCCTAGCGCTTTTAGGCCTTCCCAAGAAATGGAACAACTACCAGGATTCTGTGAATGGGAGGGAGAAGCTACTAGAGTGGGAGTGATTATGGTCTAACTTGGTGCAAGAAGAGATTCGACGGAACACTTGAGATGGATCCTCATCAAAGACTGATGATGAGGAGAACTATGCCTTGGCTAGAAAGAAGAAGAAAGGGAAATGGAAGGTGTCCCATTCCAAATCATATTTTGGTCATGCAAGAAAGAAGCGAGACTTTTCAAAGATAAAATGTTTTCATTTTCATGAGCTTGGACATTATGCTATAAAGTGTTCGCACAAGAAGACAGACAAGAAGCCCTCAGGAGGAGCGGCATGTGAAGCATTAGCTTCACAATTGGAGTTGGATTTCACTCTCATCGCATGCATGGTGCCATCGTTGATGGGTTCTGTGTGATACTTAGATAGTAGTGATTCATTCCATATGATCGACAACAAATAATGCTTTAGTAACCTGGAGGATAAGGATCTCCATATGCACTTAGATATGGGAGATGACAGGAGATATAGCGCGACTGCCATAGGTACAATTAACTTTCAGAGGGAGTCTGGTACTCCTATCACATTAAAATATTTCATGTATGTTCCTTGTTTAAATAAGAATTTAGTTTCTATTTCTATGTTGGAAGACCATGGCTATGATGTGATATTTAGAAAATGAAAGGCGTTCCTTCATCACAAAGCCACGGGACAGGTGAAGAATATTGGGGTTCAAGTAAAGAACCTCTACAAATTGGATGTAGAAGATTGTGTTGCCTTGAGCACAAAAGAAGAGAAGGTAGAGAGCCGAGACATCAGTGAATTATGGCACAAAAGGTTGGTCCATACACACCATGGCACTTTGAAGATCATGCAGTAGATTTCTATAGGACTTCCCAAGGGTGCACTTGAGTAGCGAGATACATGAAAAGGGTGTACATTAGGGAAGTAACCAAAGCCACCTTTCATGATAAGGAAATCCAAGCAAAGGTGATCCTTGAGAGAGTTCACTCAGATGTGTGTGGACCGTTCTTGACAACCTCCACAACAAAACACAAGTATTATGTGATTTTTGTAGATGATTTTTCATGCAAATGTTGGATTTTCTTCATGCAGAAGAAAGATCATAAGTTCTCAAAGTTTTGTGAGTTTAAAGAACTTGTATATAAAGATACATGGAAGAAGTTAAAGGCTCTAATAAGTGAAAATGGTGGGGAATATGTCTCGAACGAATTCAATAACTTCTGCGCTTCGGAAGGAATTCGGCGGGAATTGATATCACCTCATAACCCACAGGAGAATGGGGTTGTAGAAAGGAAGAAAAAAACTATTGTGGGAGAAGCACGAGTGATGTTTCATGATCAGGGCCTATCATTGCATTTGTGGGTGAAAGCATGCAACACAACAGTATTTGTGCATAACAAAATTCCTCATCAAATACTTGGGATGAGTACACCAAAGGAAGATTTTTCAGGTAAGAAACTAGATGTGGTACATTTTAAAATTTTTGGTTCATCATTTTATTGCCATGTGACCAAAGATGTGAGGAATAAGCTAGAGCCAACAACTGAGTTGGGAATATTTTTGGAGTACACTGATACACCTCACAACTATCAAGTGTACTTGCTAGCACACAGGATGACAATGGTGAGAAGAGATTTGAAATTCGATGAAGAGAAGGCCATGCGAATTTCCCTTGAGATGGAGCTTTAGTTTCATGTCGTTGAAGAGCTCTTGGCTCCAAAAGAAGAACCTCGAGATGTGGAGTAGCCATAAGAATAGGAACAAAGAGTTGAAGCACCCACTTATGCAGAGACATCGCAAGACGGAATGAAGTGTACTAGAGAGTCTGATAGGATGGTGCCTGATTCTAGAGAAAACGTGGGAGAACTCACATCACAACGCAGGTAGAGAAGGTCCCTTGAGAGGTCACACTGGCTACATGGCTCTTATGAGCAAGAGTGTATAGATAGAGCCATCCTCTTTTGAGGAAGCAGTGCAACAACCAGTTTAGGTTGATGCAATGTTTGAGGAGTACGACTCCATTATCAAAAACAGTGCATGGAAATTTGTCCCAAGACCAGAGGGGAAGTTAGTTGTAGGATCCAAGTGGATCTACAAGGTAAAGCATACAACATATGGGAGTGTGGAGAAACACAAAGCCAAATTTTAGGCCAGAGGGTTCTCTCAGGTGGAGGGGATTGATTATGATGACACCTTTGTACCAGTCACAACATACTCATCAGTCACATCCATCCTTGAAATTTCATCATAGATGGGATGGAAAATACATCATATGGGTGTAAAGAAAACCTTCCTCAACGGAGTGATTGAGGAAGAGATGTACATTGAGCAGCCAGAAGGTTTTGAGACCTTCGACAGAGAGTCACATGTGTGCAGACTCAAGAGAGAACTATATGGGCTGAAACAAGCATTTTGTGCTTGGTACACCAGGATTGACAACTACTTCACTGGGTTGGGCTTCACCAAGAGTGAAGCAAATGTGAACCTTTACCATATTTTGGTAGAATGTAAATTTTTGATCGTTGTAATTTATGTCGATGATTTGAAATTGACAGGTGATGAGAAGCTCATCAAGTCTTGAAAAGAGGATCTTGCAAGAGAATTTGAGATGCAGGATATGGGGCTCTTGCACTATTTCGGGGGATTGGAAATTTGGAAAAGAGATGGGGATCTATTTGTATCTCATGGAAATTATGCCAACGAGATTCTAAGGAAGTTCCATATGGAGTGCAACAAGCCCATGGAGACTCCTCTAGCAGGAAAATAGAGGAAGGATGATGCTACTTTAGGCGAAGAAGTATGTGCTACCATCTACATGCAGGTTGTGGGTTCACTTATGTATTTGGTGAACACATGACCATACATATGCTATGCGGTTAACCAACTTATTCAAGCTATGGTTAATCCTACCAAGCTCTTTTGGAAGCAAGGAAAGCATGTGTTGAGATACCTCAGAGGTACTATAGAGTTTGGGATATGGTATAGGCAGACAAGGGTAGTGAAGCTTCAAGGCTTCACAGATGCAGACTGGGTAGGGAGTCCATCCGACTGGAAGAGTACATCAGGGGGCATCTTTAACATTGGATCAACATTAGTTTCCCTGTACAGTAGGAAACATAGATCAATTGCACTCATTTCAACAGAGGCAGAGTACATAACGACGAGTCAAGCAACATGTGAGTCCATCTAAATGAGGAATATACTTTTTGGTTTGTTTGGTCGATAGATGGATCCGACGATGATTTATTGTGATAACGAGAGTTGCATCAAACTCCCAGTTAATCCAGTATTTCAGGATAGATCTAAGCATATTGATATCTGGTATCAACATCTAAGAGATTGTGTGCAGAGGCGGATTATTTCATTAGAGTACATTCCCACAGAGGAGCAGGAATCCTGATAAAGGCACTGTCAAGAGGAAAATTCGAGTTCCACAAAGGCAGGATCGAGGTAGTAGACAATCCCTTTCTTGTTGAGAGGGAGTGTTGAAATTGGCAACAACATGAGGCTTCTAATTTAATTTTCCCTTAATTAAATTAGAAGGAAATTGTAATTCCATATCACATGATAGTTTGTACGACTTAACTGAGTCAGGAAAACTTAGTTAGCTCAGTCAATTCGAGTTGGGGGTCAAACTGGAGGCACATAGAGTTCACTCTAAGTTTTAGGGGGTCTATTTGCAGTTTATTTTGAGTTGTAATTGTTTAACTTAATTATTTGAGTTAAAATCAGTTTAACTAGTTCTAATTGATGGATGAGTTAGTGAGAGGTCCAGTGAATTAAATCTGATTTAATTCACATGTAATGATCAATCAGAGAACTGATAATTCACTCTAAATAGTTGTTGCATGTCATTTCTATCGAAGAATTACTTGAGATTGGAGTTAAAGGGAAGTAATCTATTAGTTATATAATTAGAAAATTATACAGGTCATGCATGAGCTCATCATGATGCCTTGGATTAATTGCGCAATCTATTCTTGGGAATTTCCGAATTAATAGGGGCTCAATTCCCTTAGGAATGTGTGAGCAAGGCTGGTCAGACAAGGGCAATAAATTGGTTAAGTATTGGACTAAACTTGCTTAGATCAAAGTGAGACAGTGAGAGATAGTGCAGAGAGCTCTCAATCCTGAGAGAATTATTGTATTGTTTTATATTCTTGACTTAATGCAATATACATATAACGGGGTTTTTAGCTGAGGATTTCCCCATATACATATTTGTGTTGTGCAATTGAAATTATTTCTCTTTCTTGTTCATGTGATTGTGCGATCGTAATTGGTTTCCGCAATTTGTAGAATAGATTCAAGTATTTTGTTTCAACATATTACAAGATAAGTTGAATTTATATGGATTTTCTACAACATAAATGAAATTGCATGTACAATATAATGCAATAAATCACAAACCATCAAACCACTCATAAAGGAAACAAGACTATAAAGTAGAAGTTGTAAAAAATATAATCAGATTAAATCAAATAGAAAATAAAACAATTGTAATTCTTGAAAATAGAGTATTCTAGTGTTAGCGTGAAGTTGCAGCGATAGGAGGTGCATCAATGACCCAAGTCAAAAATTACTGTGTAAATATCATGACAATGGTTAGTCAGTTATCGATAACAATGTTAATGAATGAGTTATAACAATAAACCTATGATATAGAGTTGTAACTATATGAAATATCAGTTACAACAATCAAAATGTAGAGTTGCAGAAAAATAAATATCAGGGTTACGAAAATCAAAACTTAGAGTTGCAACAAAATAAATAGCATAGTTACAACTAAATGCTAATTAGAAGAATTGTTGGAAATAAAAGAAATATAAAAAGATACTACAACTACTCTATAAAGTACTTATAATACCTGGCTAAGGAGGGGGTCCCACCTCTTTGGTTGAGGCACTAATTTACAAAAGTAGTAAGGCGCTAGATACTTAGTACACCATTGATTGAACATGAATGAAAATGAACTTTATATTATAAGAACTTGGAAATAAAATAAAAGACTTAATTATGAATATGATCCTCACTAATTTTGATTTTGACTTTGATTACTAATTCTCATTACCTAGCTCAAGGATAATATGGATTTTTATACATAATGTTACCTATCTAAATTAATCAAAGAAGTTGATGGAAAACCATGAGAAATAGGTTATTCCACCATGTTACATCAACTTTCCAAAATATAACAAAAATTACGAACATGTTGACTTAATAAGCTATATTACAAGTGACATCTTAGTCGTTCATTCATTTTTGAGCACCCATTCATCTTTTTCATTTTCTTATGTAAGGAGATTGGTTGTTTGATTGCCTAATAGATCCATAAATGATTTTTTTTTTATTGATTGATGCATTTTTATAGTTGATGCAGAGTTACAACACCCTTCCTTAGAGTTGCAACAATGATCTTGAGTGACTTGCAACAATAGTCATGCAGTGCAAGTCACAACAATGGTGAGGCAAGAATTGCAACAATAGAGAGGTGAGAATCGCATCAATAGTGAGGAAATAGTTACAACAATAAACAGGTGAGAGTTGTAGCAATACAAAGTTGCAACAATAGTAAAAATAACTTAAATTTGCAACACGAGTGGCAACAACTCAGAGTTGTAGAAGCTACTCTCGAGCAAAGAGTTGCAACAACTCACAACTAGGAGTTGTAGCACCTGTGTCCTAATAGATAGTTGCATCCAAATAATGGTGAGAGAGTTGCAACACCTATGCAGGGAAGGTACTTATGTAGCCTTATTCCTCAATAATATTGTTAGTGCAGAAAGGTAGTAATCTCTTGTTAATGCATAAGAATATGTATTGAAATGGAATATCAAGAGGATAATTATACCTTGACCAAAAATGCGTCACTGTGGTTGAAAAAGGTATTAGGATGCTCGATGGAAACATGAAAAAGGTATGCAAAAATGTATTAGATGAGTGCTAAAATATGTCAGTTTGAGCACTCGTCACCGGGCCAATAGGAAATTCACATTATAATATAGGACCCAAATTTTATTCCACGCATGGTAGTACCTATATGCCACATCAACAAAGGGAGCCTTATAGGGTACAATAGAAAACTAGATAAGAGGATCTCGAAGCTACCTGTGGATGAACATAGAAGCAAACCACTCCATAAATACCAAATCTTAAAATAGACTGAGAAATTATGTTTAAGAGCACCCTTATACTGATATGTCTCAAAGAGAATTGGGTTTCTACCTAAAACAAAATTTTCAAACCAACTATGCTCACCATCATATAAATAACAAATCTTACTTAGCAGTAACTTCTTCAGAGCATTGGAATCTAGACAGTTGAAGGCTAATTCTTCTCAACTAATCCATAATCCACCTTATTAATTGTTAAGGTTGGGAGAGAGTTCAAATTCATGGAACTTCATAGCTTTGAGCATGTAACGGAGGAATACAGGTTTCATCACATTACTAGTCTTATTTTGTGACATTTGTGTGTTGCTATATTCCACATGGTGTATTAATACCCTTATGTGTGCGCTTGTACTCATTAATTTTTTAAAGGATTAAGGGATAAGTTGGTAACTTGTGATGCCATTAATATTAAGCACCTCCATTTTTAAAATTGAAACCAAACTAGCAACTCGATTAGCTTGATGATTATTCTTCCTTAATACATAATAATATGTAATTTTGTTAAATTTATTATCTTCTATTTAATTTTGTTGAATTTATTATCCTCTTATTTAACTTGTAGTAACATAAATGCTAAATTATTATCTATTACGAAAAAATTTAAAATTATTTACTTAATAACAAACCTTCGAATCTCCCAACACAATCAATAATTGAATTAAAAAATCATTAACTACTCACAAACCTTACAACCATACACTAAGACATAAGCTTTTAACTTGACTATTAAAAGAGTTCCCTAATCCCTCATAAAATTATTTTAATTACCCAAGTTTGAAGAGTAGTGACTTCACACCTTACTTAGAAATAGTCCATCAACCACATTATCAGATAGAGCAAGTCTATTCGTCATTTTGAACCAAATTAGGGACTCCGGTTGATCTTTGTTCTCGTTTTGAATTATGTGAATTTGGAAATAAGCCCAAATTTTTGATGTCATGAATGACTCACATTTAGGTTATTTGAATATTGTTGACCAAGTAACATGAAATCCAATAGAGCAAATGATGGGTTTCTTAAAATTCAAGCATGAAGCGCGTTATTGAGAATTTTTAGCCCATTCAATTAGCGTTTGGGCCTACCATAGAGAATGACAGGACACCCACTAGCAAATGAACTTCGAAATTTGATCAAAATAGCCGTTAGTCGCTGTCCTTCGATTCTCGTTTTGATTAACTGAAATATGCAATTTAGCAAAATAGCAAAAGTTTGGAAGATAATTAACAATCTACTTAAGGAGCGATACCAACGATCAGAATTTTAAACTAAAATGGCCGCGGCTTCAACAATTTGTCCTGAGGCGCCCATATAGCCGTTAGCGAACATCGGCCATTACATTACATTACACTTTTGATGGCGATGGGCATTGGGCATCACCCAATCCGCCAATTTCGGAAAACCTGCCAGATTGTCCCCACACATCGCTATATTTGGGGGGCTTTAGAGCATTTTAACTTCAATTTTAATTTTAATTATAATTATAATTTTCTTGCTTTGACAGATCTGCCTAAATGACCGTTGCAGAGAGCATCGCAATTTGAAAGCCTAACGAGCCAATAAGGCCAGCAATCAATACAATACATTAGGATAGAGGAATTCATTTTGTAAGCCATTGACAGAGCAGAGCCGAGCAAAAAAAATGAGCTTCTCAGGCTCCCCTGCAATGAAGGGACTGCAATCCCCATTGAGTATGCACAAGGGCAGTCCCAGCCCTCGTTTCAAGAGTCCTCGCAATAGGAAGAAAAAGTCTCAGGAAGAGGATGTTAACAATGGGCTCAATTCTCCTTCTGCTGCCATTGCTGGAGAGAACCGTGATCCTAATTTTAGTGTGAAAACATCTAATGGGCCTGTGAAAAGCTCTGGCGGGTCTCTGAAATCCAATAGTTCAGAAGCACCCTCGTTGGCTAATGCCTCTGGAATTCATTCATGTAAATCTAGGAGATGTGCTGCTAACTACCCAGATTGGGGTTCGGTCAATTTCAAGGCTCAACCCCGCAAATTCCTTGTTGCAAAGAGGCATGATCGGCCTGAGAAGGAACCCGCTGAATGCAAATGCAGTGAAAGGAAGGCAGATGGAGATAAATCTAGGAAATGTGCTTGTGTTGCTTCCAAGGAATTGAGGGCTTCTCAGGAGGAGTTTTGCAAGGAGAATCTGCAGTTAACACCTTCGGATTGTGCGGAAGAAGAAGAACATACGGGCAGAGGTAAGGACTGCAAAACCCAAGGCTGTAATGTGAATCTTGAGATTGCAAACGATGATAAACGTCATGAATTTGAATGCAATTTAGAGAGAGAGAGAGAGAAGAAGATAGCATAAACGAGAAAATTCAATACGCAGAAAAGGGCATTAATGGGTTTTGGAAACATGAAAAGAAAAAATGTGGCGAACAGGGGATGGATGGATTTTGTAGGGAAGAGAAACATGAGGAGGTTCATTGTGGGGAAGAGGGTAGAAATGGGTACTGTAGTGAAGGGAAACATGATGATACCCAATTTGGTGAAGTGGGTACCGACTGGACTCAGATTGATGAAGGTTGTCAGACAGATGTACATTTTGGCCTCGGTAATGGCAGTATGCAAGAGAAAATTCATTGTTATCAACATGGTCTTAAGGATTTCGATGGGTGTGGGAAGGGTTCATTGCCTATTTCATCAACACCCCAACCCCAGAATATGTCCTCTGCCCCTCGGAGGCTGAGAAATGAACTACTTGAAGAAGCAATCGGCACCATTCCACAACAGGGAGGAGGAAGAGTGAAGCATTTAGTAAAAGCCTTTGAAAGCCTGTTGTGCATTCCTGACTCGGAAACTGTGGTGACAGAAGGGTACAAGACTAGGCCATTGGATAGATCTACTCCCGATTGCACTGAAGTGAAGCAAGAGTTGAGAGTGAGTAGGGTTGTGAAGTGGGCACTTCCTGGAATGCAGGGACAGGCCTCGGCTGAGAAGTTGGATAGTAATAGCCCATCTAATGAAAGCTTTGGTGAAGTCAAGAGATCAAACAGTGCTTCATATCTTGAAAGCTATGCTGATTTCAAGTTCTGTGTTTCTGAAGATACACCTTCTGGTGTGAACAGTGATACTCAAAGTGTTTGTTCAGGTGGAAGAAGTGGAAGCAGGTTACTATGTCCATTTCTCTCCTTTATGTTCTCTTCAGTGCTGTCCCTTCATTAGATTATTTATTTGTTGGTTTACAACTTTGAGTTCTTTTCTGTAATATCTGAATAAAGGAGTTTATGTGTTTGTTCTAATTGTGCAGTTCTGGGAGCAGAAGAAGACGCAACAGAGGGGTATGGTGACAATCTCCTCTTCCCCTGTTCTGTTGGTATGTTTGTGTGTCTCTGCATGCCATGTCAGTATCCATGGTTGCAGTCATAACAGTGTTAATGCACTGGGGCCTGTCGTTCTCTGCATTTAAGAGGATTTGGGATAGTGTAGTACTATAGATTCCCCGAGATCAGCATAAAAAACCTGTTGGTGGGTGAGATATGCCAACTGTGAAAACCCAGTGAGTTTGCATGATTTGTCCTTAAAATTTACTGAAGCCTTGGCGTTCTGCAATGTATAACTTGACACACTTTCCTCCCATGACTCATAGTTTTACTGTTTGTACATCAGTTTCTCTGAAGATGTGAACATGATGTAACCTCTCACAATTGTAACACTCTGCTTCTTTTCAGAGCTTGGATTCCAGTGGACGAGGATCTTTAGCGAGAAATGGTATGCAGCGATGGAAGAAGCAACTTAAGGTCACCGCTGCACAACCTTTCAAGCTCCAAACGGAGGTAAAATGCAAACACAAAACTTAGCCATTTTTTTCAGTTTTTGTGGGTAATCCGAGTCTCAGACATGTAGCATTATGTAGTGTTCCTTGACCACTTATTGTTTAAGAACATTCAAATTTATTTATAATGTAGGCATGTACTGTATCAGACGAGATCATTAAGAAATGCGAATAGAACGTTCCTTCTTTCCCTTTCATTTCACTCCTATCTGTGGTTTAGAGCTTGCTTGACTTCCCTATAACTGTTTTCTATGATTTCCTTGGAAGTGTTATCCTAGAACGAGCTTTGCACATTTGATCTGTTTCTTTCTCTAAACAATTAGACATATCTTGATTCCTGTCTATGACTAACAACTGTTTTATTCCTTTTGTTAATTTTTTGACACAATTTCTATAATTGATCCTGAGTCCTGACCATAATCTAAAAATATGCTTCTCACAGTGTGCATCATATTATGTAAAGTAATGTGAAGGGAACTACAGTAAGCTGAGTCCCCCTGTCAAATTCACAATCCCCTGGAATTGGGTTGATTGTTGCATGTTGGAGTGTCCTAGTTTAATAGGGGCGTGAAAAAATCTCTTACGCAAACATACAAATAACCAGATTAACATTCTAGCAATGTTTGAATTTAGTGGTATTTTTAGTAGTGCGCATGTTTCATACTCTTGACCTTAGCCCGTAATGCATGTTCTGCAGCCTTGCTCATAATCTTTTTATTGATTTCTCTCTGCCTGGAAATAAATGCATTTGCCTATTCATCTTTGGATTTATCCAAAATGGCAATAAAATTCCATGATGTAATGAGTTATAACAACTTGCAGCAAAGAGGCCTCACGAAAGAGAGAGAGTTCATGAAGAAGCTCCGGGAGATGCTCGATGAAGAGGAAAAACTTCGAATTCCAATCGCACAAGGGTTGCCATGGACAACAGATGAGCCAGAGGTTACTGTTGAATTAAAGATATATGTTTACAGGAGTCCAAATTTTGTATATTAGTATCGATAAAGGATCTCTGGGCATCATTCCGCAATCTGAATCTTTTGCCTCTGTGTTGGAATGACAGTGTTTGATAAAGCCCCCTGTGAAAGAAAGCACTAAACCATTGGATCTGAAGCTTCACACTGAAATAAGGGCAGTTGACCGTGCTGAATTTGACCACATTGTAAGGCATAATTTTTTTTTCTCTATGATTTTTAATTCCCTTTAAATTTACACAGCCTTTAATCATCTTCTTCTGTGGTGAATCAAATAGATTGCAGAAAGACTCAAAGCCATAGAGCAAGAAAGACTAGAACAGGAGAGATTGCAGAAGGTATGTATTCTTGGGTCGTTTTGTTATCTTCTTATTCTGAAACCTATATATTAGCATAGTGAGGCATGCACTTGACAACTGAATTTAACAGTTAGCCGAAGAAGAGGAGATCAAGAGGTTGAGAAAAGAGTTGGTTCCGCGTGCTCAACCAATGCCCTTCTTTGACAGACCTTTCATTCCCAAAAGGTATGGTTCCTTATTGTACTAAGCAAGATGTTTATGTTTCTGTTAACAAGATGTCTAAACAACTAAGGCCCTCTTGTGATTACAACCTGAACAGATCATCAAAGCTTCCAACCATCCCCAAGGAGCCCAGGTTCCATATTCCTAATCACAAAAGAGCAAAGTCCATATCGTGGAATGATTTCAATGCTTATCAATAAGAAATTCCAGAATGATGGAAGATATCTGTGTACAACTACATTATTTTGTCTGGAGAAGAATAAGTTTTCTGTGAGATTCAAGTTGATGGCTCATCAAAGATTGAGATTTTTTGAATCTCTGGTCACTCTGTGTTTTGGTTCGTCAAGCCCAAGCAACAGAGTACTAGTTTTGCAATTACAGGTGAAGAGAAGATACAGAGCACTGTATTTAGTATGTCAAGGAATGATGCCTGTTCTGTCTGCTCATGCAGACAAAATTGACAATGAAGTTTTTCGTTTGTTTGTATTTTTAGGCATTTGTTTCTTAACAAATGTCAAGTTAATATATGTCAGCTTTATTCAAGCAGCATTTTCTTATAATTCTGGCCTGATCAAGCTTGTGGGTCAATTAAAAATGATTACATGGATCAAGATAACTTTTCAAGGGGACTATTGCTATAGGAGTGTGAATGCTTAAGTATAAACAATCTAGCATTTGTATCCAACCAATCTAACTTAATGTTTTGCCTGCAAACTGAAATCTTTGGAATATTATATATCTCTTACACCTTAATTTTTTCAAGCATTTAAAGCTATGTTGCAAACTTATATCCAATCAACCTAACTTAATCTTTTGCCTGCAAACTGACATATTGGAATATTATATATCTCTTATACCTTAATTGTTTCAAGCATTGGGAAATTACAAAATTTCCATGGTTCTATATCCATATTCATGTTATAAGCAGGACATGGATTTGAATCTGGGAGCATGTACTATATTTGAAGCAACAATTTAGTTTGATTCTGTTATGCAGATATAACTGGTCCACTCGAGGACATGGAGCAGCATGTATTATATTTGAAGCAACTATTTAGTTTGATTCTGTTATGCAGATATAACTGGTCCACTCGAGTACTCCACACACTCTAAAGATGTTGAAACTTCATTGAAACATGACCGCTGAAAACCGAGGCTTCCTCTAGACAAGACATTTGGATATCCTGATGATCTGTTGTTGGGTGAGTTAAACCTTTTTTCAACAGTTGTGAAAGGGGCGAAAAACTTTTAAAGGTAAGGCATTCATTTTCTTTTCTATCTGGCCATTCTTCAAAGAACAAGAACTACGGCAATTAAACATTCGACTGCCCAATACTCTTTTGCTGGGGAAGCTGATATTTCAATTGCCTACAGTTGCGAAGGGTGAAGAACTTCCAAATTTAAGGTATTCATTTTCTCTTCCTATCTGACCATTTTTAAAGGGACGAGAACTACAGAAGCATTTTAACATTTGAAGCATTGGATTTTCAAATTGATGAGCTACTTATATACATGTGACCAACCTTAAGCACCAAACGGACTTTCCATAAATGCCTGTGATGGAATTTTCATGTAACGAGTTTCCAGGGCAAGCATTAGTGGGAAGTCTTAGTGCTCAATAGTATACGTGTACATCACTGAGGGATGCTTGTTACTCCTCGTGATCTCTGCACAATAAAAGATATTTATTGCTGCTGTGATCATTTTGGTATAAGAAAATAATGCAATAGTCTAATGAGACTTCAAATTTGTCCAGAAAATAATAGCAATTTCAGTAAGATTTTAATAAAATCTAACAGAAATTCGAAGTCTGTTCAGTGAGAAATCTGTCTGCTGAAGGTTTGCCCTCATCTGGCAAATCTTGGCAAATCTTATGTGTTTTGTTGTCACCTACACAATGATATTTATCGCCTGCTGTGATCATTTTGGTATAAGATAATAATCACATAGTCTAACCAGACTTCAAATTTGTCCAAAAAATTAATTGAAATTGCAACAAAATTTTTAATAAAATCTAATAGAAATTTGAAACTGGTCTAATGAGAAATCTGTCTAGTGCTCAAGGTTTACCCTCATTTGGCAAATCTTATGTGCTTCACAGGGGATGTACGATGGTATATATATCCCCTGCACATCATATGGTATATGTGTACATCACTGAGGGATGCTGGTTACTCCTCGTGATCTCTGCACAGCCAATGGTACTTATTACATGTTGTGATTACCTTGGTATAAGATGCGATCACTTTGGTATAAGATGAGAAATTTGTGTCCAAAATAATAGAAATTTTGGCAATTTTATAAAGAAAAAATTGGAATTATAATTGTAAAATTTTAAAATTTTAAGTAATTCTTGATGATACTGAATCTATTTCCAAATAAAATTTATCAGCATTTCAGTTTTTTTTTTTTTAAACATAACCAGTATTCAGTAGAAAACTCCAATAAGAACGTACAAGTATTCAACACGTTATAAAACGGTTAGAGGAGTCTGGGCACAGAAAATGACTCACCGGCACTGCATATGACTCGCAAGTACTGGCAGGCCAGTTTAATTGAATGGGTGCCCAGTTTTCTCATCCTTGTGTAATGGGCGTTAAATTTGCCCCATTTCTTGTAAGGGTAGTTTTTTTTAGCTGATTCAAAGTTTCGCTATTGTGGTTATCTTTCAGAAATGCAATAATTTACATCATCCGGCCAAAACTTAAAGCCCAAATTTCCATAATCAAACTTTCTATTAGTGTGTAAATATCTAACTTTTGACTGGTCAGCTTCACGAAAATAAACTCAACAAGGAATAGAATCTGCCAATGCGCTCACATTTTCGGAATTTTTGTGAAATATTTTCACATTTTTGCTGAGTTTGAGTAACTCTTACTTGCAAGTTTCGGAGGATTGATTGCCAGAAGAGGCACTCTAGAGTCCAATACTCATATAATAATATTTGAATGAAATAAAAATAATAAAATATTTTATTTTTATGGTTAAAAATATAAATAAATTAATGAATAATAAAAAAATATAATAGTATTTAAAGTAAAAAATAATAAAAATAATAATATATTTAAATCAATTTGTTTTGTAATTATATATATATATATATATATATATATATATTTCATAATAAAATAAATTTAAATAATAATTTATATTCATAATCATAATACTTCAAAATATATAATTAAAAAATGTATATATATATATAGTAATTACAAATTAGTTTATAACTCGTAATAATTTTGCGAAAGAGAATTGAGTTCTACTAGGGTTTTTGAGGAAAAACACTGCAAACCCTTAATCATGCTCACGCTTATGGTGACGCATTTACCTGCTCGACCGACCTACCATTTGACGTGCTGCTGATAGACAGGAATGTGTGCATTTGTGGGGAGAGGAGAGATCCCCTCCTATATCGATGCAGGGGAATCAAGTGTCAAAGGCGCGACAACAACTGCTAGCAACCTGAATGGAAGTGGGAAGGGCACCTCAGTCCTAGGTGCTCAATGGCAAGCACACATGCGTGGCCAAGGCCTCCCATGAGCAGTAAAAAAGCCGATATTCGTAATACCCATCAACAAATTGGAGACCTATAGAAATTTCATGAAATATCATGCACTAATCTACAAGTTTAACGATGTTTGGCCCACTACAAGGGATTTGGTAAAATGGATCCAGCTCAAATGGTATCCAAAAGGACATATAGAACTGAAGTTGGGGGCTATATGCTTCTTTACAGTTATTTTTACTAGTTTAGAAGACAAGGAGAGGGTTTTCAAATGTGGACCTTATTTTTTCCATAATGTTGGGCTCTTCATGCGCAATTGAGAAGAGTGCTACAACCCCAGACCAAGAAAAATTCATGGCTACCTCGACGTGGGTTAGGTTATTTTCCCTACCAGTGGATTTTTGGGATCTCAAAATATTGGAAGGAATTGGGAACTCTATTGGAAGCTTCGTTAAGGTTGTTGATTCAACACGTCGGGGAAGGTACACCTCCTATGTCTGGATTTGTGTGTACATGAATATAACAGAGGCACAACCAGAATTCATTGAGCTAGAATACCAAGATGAGGTGTGGCAACAACCCCTAGACTACGAGCATATTCCCTTAAGGTGTCGATGATGCCATCAGTATGGACATTTGTACCGTGACTGCCCATTGAATCAACCAAAACCCCAAGAGCTTCTTGCTGCAAGAGGCTCAACCAAGCCTCAAGAGGATTCATAGGGTTTCTAGGAAGTTCAAAGGAAAAAACGAAATCTGAAGACCTCCCAAACCTCAACCCAAATGCAACCCAGCAAGGGTAATAACAGATACGACAACCCGACGGAGGAAGGAGAAACCCCCAAAGAGTTGTGTGCTTCACTAGGTAAGGAAAATCAAACAACTCCGCAGAAGGGAAGAAATAATCTTAAAAGAAAGGATGAAGAGGATCCATAAGAGAAAGAAGCCCTTACACAACCAATGGAACAAGCCAACATGATGATTGATGGACACAAGGAGGATCTCAGTACTAAGGAATAGGTTATGCAAAGACTATTGAATGAATGGTGCCATTTGGACGAAAGGTTCATCCCAGAGGATCAAAAACAATTATATAGAGAGACCTTTCAACAGTACAAAGCCAAATAGGGGGTGATAACTATAGACCAACCTGACTAATTGGGATCACAAATAAGCCAGGGGGATGATCCGAGTCTCCATGGAAAAGGACGAAATAAACAAGGAAGAAAAGATTTGCACGAATCCATTCAGATGGTTGGTGAGATGCTGGTGAGTTTGGGAAGAGTGGTGCCACTGTCAGCGATCTTCCACCAACTTAACAAACCCTCTCAATGACTATTACATCCTGGAATGTAAGAGGCCTCAACAATAGAGGCAAACAACGGTACCTAAAAGGCAAGCTCAAAAGAGATAGGCCTAGTATCATGGTGATTCAAGCCTACTAAGATCTGAGAAGCCAAGCTAAAGGATATTGTTAAGGTTTTTAAACCCCAGTATGAGGTAGTAGCTTAGGATGTGAGGGGTAGTGTTGGGGGCTTAACCATTCTTTGGAATCCTGCTGAAATCATTTTTGAGGATTGGGTTAGCCTCTCCAGAATTCTCTCAAGAAAATTCTTGCACATTGGAACCAGAGATTGGGCCCTATTGTCTAGTGTATACGAGCCTCACATTCCAAGAGAAAAAGGGGTGTTTCTCCAAAACCTCGAAAGACTTAGAAGAGTATATCCAAAAAAACTATGGATTGTGGGTGGCGACTTCAACATAATCACATCCTTAGATGAGAAAAAAGGGGGTATCCTCCATTTAGATGCAGACATGGAGGTATTCAAAGATACAATCTTAGACCTGCACCCAGTGGACATGCAAACGAATAATGGAATCTACACTTGGAATAACAAGAGAGGGGTGAACATCATATTGCCTCCCGTCTAGATCGCTATCTAATTTCTGAGCAAGTGATCAATCGTGACATTTTTCTTGAGGTTCTGATCCTTCCTTGCATGGGATCAAACCATTGGCCAATCAGATTGGAGACTGACTTAAAAATCAGCCTTAAGAACCGACCCTTTAGGTTTGAATCTTTCTGGTTAAGGGACCTCGCATTAATGAAGAAAGTGGAATGCTGGTGGAAGGAGAGTGAGGTGCAAGGAAGAAATCACATGCATACCTTCCCGCTTAAGCTGGAGGAGCATAAGAATAGGATCAAGAAATAAAACCAGGAAGAGTTTGGTCATATCATGAAATACCAACATCAGTTGAACAATAAAATGCAGGAAACTCAACAGAAGATCATCAACCAGGGAAGATCTGAAGATCTGGTGGAAGAGGAAGGGCAACTAATTAACAAGCTAGAGGAGAGACGAAAACAGGAAGAGATCTCGTGGAAGTAGAAATAGAGGGTTCAATGGCTCCGTCAAGGGGAACATAACACCTTCTTCTTCCACAAATCCATGATCCAGCATCGCCAACATAATAGGATTTTCTCTCTTAAAGATGAAGCATAGAGTAGATTGGTTCAACATGAGAAAATGGAAGATTTTTCAGTCAATCACTTCCAATCTCTACTTTCTAAACCTTCCCAGGATAGATCTGAGGCCATCTAGAGAATTACACATAACATCCCTCATCTTATCTCAAGGGATCAAAACCTTGCACTTATGCAAGTAGTCACTTTGGAGGAAATAGAGGATGTTGTCAAGGGCATGGCCAAAAATAAAGCTCCTGGACCAGATGGTTTCACATCGGAATTTTACCAGGCTGCTTGGAGTTTCATTAGGCAAGATATCCTAGAGGCAGTGGAGGAATCTTGTCGTAACCAAAAGGTATGTCTTGGCCTTAATGTTACTTTCATTTCTATAATTCTTAAAATGTCTAACTCTGAAGATCCTTAAGGGTTTCGGTCAATTGCGCTTTGTAATGTCATCTACAAGATTATTTCTGCGGTCATTGTTAAGCACCTCAAGCCCTTGCTCCCAAACCTTATCTCTCTGGAATAAACGAGCTTTGTGGAAGGCCACTAGATTCTTGATGGAATTGTCATGTCCCAAGAAATTATTCACTCTCTGAAGCAACTAAAGTCCCTGGGTATGGTGATAAAATTTGACTTGTCTAAAGCCTATGACCGTCTTAACTAGACATACCTCATCAATATCCTTAAATCTTATGGTTTTGACCAGCGATGGATCAACTGGGTCTTTTCCTTGATATCTTCACATGTGTTTTCCATTTTGCTTAATGGCTCTCCCACTAGACCTTTCAACCGCTCTCGTGGTGTGTGACAAGGTGACCCGATTTCCCCCTTCCTTTTCATCTTGGTGGCCGAAGGTTTGGGAAGATACTTAAAGTCCGCAAATTTTTCTTCTCAAATTTAAGGCCTGTGCCCATGGGGCAATGACCTTCCTGTTACACACCAACAATTTGTGGATGACATTATGCTCTTTTTCCATGTATCTTTATGAGAACTCGAGAGAGTAAAATATACCCTATATGATTTTATGGAAGCTTTGGGGACCCTGATAAATAATGATAAATCCTGTATTTTCTTTTTCAATACCCTGGTGAATATCTAGTCCTTTTTGGCTTGAGCGTTGGGCTTCAAAATTGGCTCTCTACCAACTAAATATCTAGGCATGTATTTTTCATTGAACTCCTTAAAAACCTCATTCTGGTAGTCTTTGCTCCAAAAAATCCAGCTGAAGCTTAGTAGTTGGCCTTTTAGAACCCTCAATCTAGTTGGTTGAACTGCCCTCTTAAAAGTTTCCCTTCAATCCATTTCGATTTACCAACTTTCAAGGATGGCGTCCTCAAAGACTTTGTGTGCAAAGATGATCAAAATTTTCAAAAAGTTCTTATGGGGAGGGGCACAACAACTGAAGAAATGGGAATTGTTCTCTTGGCCTAATCTCACAAAGCCTAAGATGGAGTGGGGTATGGGTCTCTAATACCCTCTCACACTGAATCAAGTTATTGGAGCTAAAATCTAGTGGCGCTAGATAAGAGGAGGCCCAGACTTATGGAAACAAATCTAGATCCGAAAATATGGCATGCCAATATGAACTGAAGACATCCTTAGATACCAAGATGCCCCCAAAGGTTCAACAATATGGAATCTGGTAGCACAGAACAATGCCCTCATCAAGCAACATTTTTTCTAGGTAATCAGAAATGGAAGAAAAACCCTATTTTAGCAGGATTCTTGGTAACAAAGAGAAAAAATGTTTGGTAAACAAGATCTGAGCAAACTCTTCCTATATACAAACAACTGAATACATTGTGGACCAATATTGGAAAGACACTTCGGCTGGTGACAGATGGAGGAAATGGAAAAAGCCCCACGATTGGCCTCACCCCCATGATTTAGATCAATGGCAACAGTTGGACCACGAGCTACAGTACAAGAAGCTCACAATTCAGGAAGGATTAGACATCCTCAGATGGGGTTACACCATTAGGGGCACTTTTACTATCAAGGAGGCTTACAATATACAGGATGGCTGGGGTCAAATTAATCCTAATCCAATTTGGATGAAAATATGGATTGGCAGCATGGATAATTTTAGGGGCTAATATTCGCAGGTGGGCTAATTTTCCATGGTTTTTCCAAAAAAAAGATTCGCCAATTTCCATTTTTTTATAAAAGTGATTCGCCCAAATTTTACAACATAAAATTATTTTACCTTAAAAATTGCCAACAATATATAGACAATATATATAATATCATTATAAATTTGAATAATTTTACTAATACATCAATAAACATTTTATATTTTTCACATTAGGGACTAGTTAGATTCGCCAATTTTTTAAACTTCAAAATAATTTTCCATCCTTAAAATTTTCCCTGATTGGTGGTTTGTGGCCGAAAGTTTCTTATTTTCTTTGGCTGGTGTTCCGAGGTAGAATCCTCACTTTGGACCAACTCCAGAAGAGGGGTATTCACAGACCTTCTTATTTCTTCTTATGTTTCCAACACAATGAGGATCTAGAACACCTGCTAAACTCATGTGATTTTGTTGAACAAAAGTGGAGACAAGTACAGGACCTTTTTGGACGTCTTGACATCTAGACCATGAAAGTATCAAAGAATCCATCCTTCTATGGCGTACAAGTATTTTTTCAAGTCCGTTTCTCAATAGAGCTTGGGGATTGGCTTTGGGCTTCCTACTATGGGCTATATGGAAGGAGAGAAACAAAAGGATATTTAAGGATTGTCAACTATCACAGGAAGAAGTTTGGACGGGAGTAACTCGGAATATCAGAGAAATTTTTTTTGCAGAAAAATGGCAACCGGAAGATTGGTAGGTTGCTCCTCACGAAGACAGAATCCTTTAACGTTTGAATCTCTCTTCCACAACTGTTGCATACAAAACTACAAGGAGTTATTTCCCCATGATCAAGTGTTCGTTAGATCACCAGAAAATATAAGCACAGTCAAGAAGACATCCTAGATTCCCAATCCATTACGATCCACAAGCAGTCATTCAATCTTTTAATGCTATAAGGAAGAAGAAGCTACCTTTTCTCCTCATAGGTTAAGGACAAATCTTGAGTTCGATGCTGATCTGTTGTGCTCCGCGTGAGCGATCTATCTGATCTGCTTACGATCTCAACACCTACACAAATCCACAACCATACAAAGAAAACAATTGATCTTCCTTAGAAGATTGTTATATGAACAATATCATAAAACAATTGCAGGATCTGGACATACAATCATTTATAGGAAGGAAATATAGATGTTCATTAATATAAAATGACACTTCAATGCCTTAATTCTAGCTTCTCCTCTCTATGATTTGGTAGAGCTTCCCCACTAAATGAGAGTATGAAGAGAACTCTCCTATAGCATGGGACCTCACAAGCTCTCAATATAATGGAAATATAGCAATAGGGTGTCAAGATCTGAGCAACAACACGGCCCTCTCAGACTCTCAGACTCTTAGATTACAACTAGCCTGACCCTCTTAAATGATCCATCATAAATAGGTGAACGCCTAGTCCTTAGAGGATGAATGTAGACACTTAGGATGACGATAAGTTAAGGAAACTTCTATTGGATCAGTCCTAGCCAACTCGAATCAATGAGTAATCGAGCTCATATCCTAGGAACTCATTGAATTTGGAAGGTTCCCTGGGCCACTGGCTCTAAACTAATGAATTAGGGCCTGAGTTGCGGGCACAAGAAGCCCTGGTAGTAGCTCAAGCCCCTGGGCCATGAGCATAAGCCTGCTAGCTTGCAGCTCAGGGTCAAAACTGAGAAAAAGAATCCCTCTTGCTAGGGAAACTTAAACAAGCAGTTAGGGCTAGGGGTCAATGATGTAGGGGTAGCAAAATAGGCCGATTACAGATGCCCCCTAATTTATGAGGTCAGAATGAGTAGCTGATGGCCGAAATACATTATAAGAAAAATTAGAGGTCTCAGTGGCAGTGGGAATGCAAAGGCAGAATCAAGGATCGGAAAACACTGAAGTAGAGGTCTCAACTGTGAAGATAACATCCCCAAGGCTGGCATACCCATGCTTGGTCATAAGAAAATACTAAACATGGCCACCAACATACACTGCGGATCAATGATATAAATGACTGAGACATGGCCATGAAAGACATAGACGGTGGATCCATGTGGGTCAATGGAAAGAGCATAGCCACTAAAAAATAATCGTGGATCTATGTCACAATATACATTAGTGGGACTATGTACACATGACAGACAAAGAAGTGTCCCAGATAGTCCTCAAAGTACATGAATGATACATAACTCCAACGTAGCCTGGGAAGGGTGGCATATAAGGGTGGAATGACCCTAACCCAAGGTCTTCGACATGACCCCGATGGTACGAATCTACACATGCTAATAGATGAGCTGAAGTTGAGCAATGGTAGAGTCCACGTGATTACCAGCCAATGAGGTAAACCAATAATAGATGCAAGGTAATCCACCAATGAGGAAGATGGACTCCA
This sequence comes from Pinus albicaulis, assembly GCA_034641835.2. NCBI lineage: Eukaryota > Viridiplantae > Streptophyta > Pinopsida > Pinales > Pinaceae > Pinus > Pinus albicaulis. Next base: position 1,443,513,136 of record CM076584.1, on the reverse strand, counting down.
AGGTACCTAGTATAGTCCACTAAGTGTGAATAAATGACCTGATGTCGAAAACTAGTGAACTCGACCAATCAGGAGCCAATGATGTAAACCCACGGTCGATTGTGAGGAAACCTACCACTAAGGACTGCAAGCTCAAAGGTACTACTGGTTCATAGATCAAGCTCCTGGATAATGAGCTGAAGTAGATAGGAGAATATTCATCGAAGGAGGGCCTTGATGTATCCCCCATCAATCGACACAGAACAAAATAGGATGATGTGATGTATGGATGAAGTCATGAAGAGATGAACTACAACTGACATAGAGATGGCCAATTCAAAAAGGTCAACATGTTACTGTAGATGGCCGACACAGGCTGAGACTTCCCTTGAACACATAGCGACATTACATAAGAGTGACCTGGAAGCATAACTAATGAGCACCATGTGATATAATCCAATGATGCAAGAGGCATCAAGACATGCTCCATATGACTGGAAGAGTAACCAGTCAGAGGAGTAAAGAGACTCATATGGATGGTACGGCTCCTAGGCAAGCTAAAACCCAACTGTAAGATAATGAAGTAGACATGTGTCGTGTTAAAGGGTGACGTAATTGACGTTGCCAATTGATGAAAAATGAAGATAGATTTTCCCTCCCTTCTCTTTTATAAGTTCCTTTTTTTGTAAAGTTGTCCCCCAAGCCCAAAAATGAGATAAAAGTATACAAGGGGTAGCCTCCTGGCCAAAATAGACTATATTCCTTTTTCATAATTATTCTATCCCAGTATGGAAAAGGGGTGTACTTATACTGGGTAGGCGACAGTTCAAATACTTTAACGAACATGAAGTAGACACGTTCACTCAAAAATATCTTCTAAGTTAAGGAGTCTGAAAAGAGCTTAAAGAAAACTCCTCCTAGAGGAACAAGTGGTATAAAGGGAAGAAAATGGGTCCAGTAATGGTGGAACTTCTCATGACATGATGTGGACATGAGGCTGGCTAATAAGACCACTCATCGCAGTGGTTCCTCCAGGAAATGGTAAAACACCAAGTGAGTGCAGATGGTAGGCCAAGTATATGATGAAAATGGATAAGAGAAACCAAGGCTCAAACTACAAAAGTAATCTCATAAAAGTGGCAATCAAAAGGGATAGAGTGTGGAATCCTCCTAGGGTATAGGCAGAAAAGAGATGAAGAAGAGGACATGAAGCTCAAATTCGAAGTCATGGCGAGTCAGAAGGAGGAATTCAAAAAGTGATAAAAAATGACTACATGGACACCAATACAACAAGAGGGTGCTAACTAGGGTATTCATGGGCGTGTAAGATTTACTGCCAAAATAATAGATGCATATAGGAAGTGGAAAATATTGTGGGTTGAAGGGGTCAAACCTAAGACATAAATAGTGTTGACAGTCAAAATGAAAAATCGATGAAAATGACCTACCCCTATATGCCAGTTCAAGAGAAACACACCTAAGGTCTAATGGATGTCGCAATAGAAACGCCACTCTATCCTGTAAAAACCATATAAAAAGACTAGACCCATGGTTAAATCACATAATGAAAGAAATAATCATGGACAAGGGAAAAACACGACCTATATTTTGGTTTTTTGAATTTTATATTTTTTTTGGATTTTTGGCATGAATAATGCATGATAAATACTCGCATCACAAACTAAACCAAAAAGGGGATAAAGAATCAAACTCTTATGTATAGTATGTACAAGCGCAACTTAGTCTAGTAATTCACGCTAATGTGTGCCCACAACCAGGCACATGCCAATGGTTTTTATACACGAACTTATGGGAACAAGGCCATATGGTTCTCTAGTGTAAAGCCATTCCAAATGAAGTCAAACTGCACCATCCGAAAAGGTTGACCATGCCAAGGACAATATAACATAGTAATACTTTCAAAACTGCTTCATGGACATAAAGGAGGATCAAGACATAATGGAGGTACAAGACGCTCGTCGACAGGTGGTGAGGAGTTGGATGATTCAGTGACAAGTTCAGTATTTAAAACAAAAGACTTGACTCGGTCCATGGCATTAGGGGAATTTTGAGGTCTAAAATGGGCCTCCTAAGAAAAATGTACAACTAAAATAAACTTTATAATAACCAATAGGATTCAAGATGATGATTTCAACCATGGGGAATGATTCACCATTTATGGAGTAGAAAAGTAAAAATATTAAAATAAATAATAATAATAAAATAAATTTTTCAACTCATATTTTCAACTTATCTCGTTAAGGTTTTACTCAAATTTCGAGTGGGAGTACTCGTTGGATGCAAAATTTAATTCCTCATCTAAGGAGTACTCATGTTTTATACTTTCGATGGACCCTGCTACACGAAAAATGATAAATACATGAAAAAATGTGATTGCAATCACGCTTTTTCATGTATTTCTCATTTTACGTGTAGCAAGGTCAATCAAAAGTATGAAACATGGGTTCCTTGGATTATGAATCAAATTATTCATCCCACGAGTGTTTTTTCTCGAAATTTGAGTAAACCCACAGGGAGATAAGTTGAAAATATGAGTTGAAAAAATAGTTTTATTTCTTCCCTCTAAAATTTGATGATGTAATCTAATATTATTTTATTGTTTCCACTATTATCTTATAATTTCCTTAGGAGGCCCATTTTAGACCTCAAAATTCCCCTAATGGGTGGCAGTTCTAGGGAAGGCCAAGGATATGTCCCATGGGTTGATTCAAGATTTAATATGCCGAGCTCTATATGTTCCAAATCGGGGAGAATACAGGTAGAAAGAAGCGTAACCTCACTATGATTATCAGTGGATAGATTTATGACCTCCAAGTTGACTAACTGGGGAGGCTCATCATCAAGGGAGTCATGTGAAACAAGTGGAGGGGTGGCCCGTGTGGGAAAAATAACCTGATCATATTCCATATTGGGATGAAGTTTCTGACCAGCATCAGGAGGTACTGACAGGATTGCCGAAGAGGAAATCTCTTCCACAATAGGTGGCATACGGTGCTCACTAGATTGATCATCCTCTATAAGGATAGGTGACACCACCCATAGATCAAGAGATCTATGGCCTCCATAGGTGTCAAAAGAGATCATATACATAGGAGCAATGGTAGGAGATGAGGGAGCTTTGGGCGGAGGGTGTTGAGGAAAAACCCCCATAAGAGTGGAAATTTTGAAAATTTCCATGCCAACACTTTGAAACTGATCAGGATGGTCCCCCACAAGAGGTACAGTGCTTTCAGTAGTGGAAATTTGGGTTGATGGCATGCAATAGTCAAGCTGGTCAATGGTGAAGATCTTACCTTAATGAGGAAATCAAAGGACATGTTGTGCATATCACCCCCCTCTATTTAAATTTTGGCCACCAGCCCCCTTTGGATCTGTTCAAAATATCTTTCGTAGCCAAAAACCTCCATGCTACGCTCGTCGCCACCTTTTTCGCCCAAAAATACATTGTGCAAAGGTCAAAACCCGTCATTTAAAATTTAACGGGCCCAGTCCTAAGATCTCAGCCCTCCATGTTCTGGTTCCCATATGTCCCGAGTGCCAAACCATACGCCAGGAGGAAAGGGGGCTTAACAATAAACGTTTTGGGCGCAACTGTGACCGTCAGATCTAGAGCAAATCGACGGAGCAGAGATTGTTCTATGTGGTGGCCCCTCGTGCTCGTACATATTGCCAAAACCGGCGGTTAATTCCGCACAGCCTTGGACGGGTCGGCGGTTTTAAACCAAAGGCCAGCGATTCCATAGAAAACGTGTCGTGTGTCCCTGAGTACGGTTTCCGAAACCGCTTTTTCGCGCGTTAAACATTGAACGATAGCCGGGCAGCGGAACTCACCCGCGCCGTTGGATCTGTCAGTCTCAATCCAACGACGGCTATCCTTTGAAGATGCCCGTGCATTAACTCGTGTCTGTGGTGTCCTGTGGCCCACCATTGCGTCGCCCCAACGTCTCCGAGCCGTTGATTTGGTTTCAAGATCCGACGGCCCAGAATTCGGTCTCCTCAGTCTGTTGACTCCGCAGCCACGTCGCCTTCCCACCTGTCCCCCCGTACACCCATGTGTCGTATTCCCGTGTGTCCGTGGCATTCTCCCCTATATATATATATGTGTTTTCATTCATATCCTTCATTTTTATTCATTCCCCATGTTCAAACTGTTTTACGTGGAAAATTTGCGCCCCGTCTATTTAATCAAAGCCTCCATTTCATTTCCTCCACCACTCCGTGTGTTCTTACCATACGACCATGTCTCCATCGTCCTCGTCTCCATCCCTGTCTGGTTTTTCTTAAATATTTTGTGTTTTTGCAGGTTTGCCGTGATCAAAGATCCACCATAATTTGCTGCTTTGTACGCAGAAATCAGGAGCATTGCCCTTGACTGTTTCCGAGGAAGAAATTCAAGAGGGAAGCTGAAGGTAGGTGTATGATATGACCATCATTAAAGAAAACATGGATGTGAATCTACAGAACCCTCCAGAGAAAATCATGAGATAGATTTGAGCAGGTGAAAGTATTAATGGGCAACATGAGATATCGGTGAAAGATCTGGAAGTGCAACATCACACATTAAAAGTTCGGGATTTAAATTCAAAATTAAAGGGCCGAAAGTACAATACACAATTGCAAGCTATCTTAGGGTTTTACGGCAGCAGATTTTCCCTCTTTCAGTAAGAGGCAGAACATTGTATATATTATTATTAGTGTCTTGTTCATGAGGACATTTTCATCCTCAACATTTATTTCTAGAGGCAGATTGTAAAGTACAGTCATTTATATTCAGTCATTCATAGAGTGGGCGCGAATCCTTTCCGCCATTTTGTTCAAATTTAAGTCATTAAATGTGCTCCATCTACCTCCTTCTCTAGAATTCGCTATCTCTTCTATAAAAACCCAGAAATAAGACATTAGAGGGGTTCCAGATTTCTATCAGCAAACTGTGCAGTGAAAAGGATTTTGTATACATTTTGTAATATTTCTGTATGAAGGTTCAGAGCCCATAGGGTCTCAGTGAGGAGGAGTTATAACTGTAATGAGGATTCTGTTCTTTGGTATCTCACAGTATGTAATTTTCTCTTATGTGTTAATACAATATCTCATTTCATGCTATTTATCTTCTTGTATCATGTTCTAGAATGCGAGTGGCTCACTAGTTTGCAGTAAGGATTCATCCTAGTTGATGCCCTTTCTGGGATTAGTCAAGCGCTTTAAATAGGCCTAGTCATGATATACTATTCCATGTTCACCTTATCCATATTTTCTGCTATATCAGTTGTGTTAGGAGGGTGCTTTTAAAATGCCAGGATTGTGTATGGATTCTTGAACTGGCAAGCCCATGCATGGTTCTGTTGTATATCTGGGTATCAGTCTAATATCAACTGGTATTCTCTTATTATTCTTCTCACTGCATCCGCTTTCTGATATTTGATTTCTGTGGCATATTATTTGAACTGGCCCTCTTTACAGTAAGCTATCTCTTAACTGTCTGATGTCTTCATATTGGAGTCTTGCATAATGTTCCTACATTATTCTTATATTTGTATTAGCTTCCGAGAGAGTTTGGTCCCATTCAATCTTATTTCCTTGTTTTACAAGAGATAGTAAAGGAGCTTTTGGATTGACAACCCAAGCTATATGACGAGCTCCTTGCTATATTAAGATGTCCTAGGCACTGGTCTATGGCAACTCTAGACTGTCTCTAGGAGGTGACAAAATTGTCCACAACAGGACACAAAATACAGTTGAGACCACTGCGGTGATGGCATAAAACCAACTATGACCAAGGATAAGGTTATAATCCAAAGGAGCATCGATGACTTCAACATTGACATGTACCATTTATCCCCCTAACTCAATGGAAAAATGTGGGAGGACCCCCTTAGGAATGAAATTATGACCATCAAATTCTTGGAGAGTGGTATTAGAATTGGCGAGTGTTGAAGTTAGCAACAATAAATAGTGAAGGAGGCATCCTGGAACATCATCCTTGATCCTAGTTGGAAAATAATCACCTAAACTAGGTGGGGCCCACACAGGCTATTTTTAGGTGTATGTCTATTTTTAGACATGGTAAGCATATTCTATAAGTTGCAGGATGCTATTTGTGGATGGTTGATCAAGTTGGAAAAATAGATGAAATTCTATTTTTAGAATATTGGGCGAAGTCTATTTATAGATCGTCAATCTAAAAATAGATGCATGTCGATTATTATTAGCTCTTAATAATAATCAGACTCTAAACATCAACTTATTCTCTTGGAGCACTTTAGTTCAGTGCACAGATGTGGCACATCAGTTGACAGAAGGAATTACACAATTCCTAAGGGTTTACTGGAGCTAATGCATGGAGGACTCAGTTAGAACTCAAGTGGCGGAGTTATGACACAGTTGGAAGAAGTAGTTATGGAGTTGTATTCAGTTTAACTCAGTGAGACTCAGTTGAGCTAGTTGTATCTAATCTAACTGAATGATACACTAGTGAGAGTGGAGTGAATTAATTAGTAAATTAATTCACAAATAATAACTCATTAATCAACTAAACAATACATCAGTTAACTACAGTGCATGAAGGTTTCAGTGGAGACCCAGTGGAGCGATAAGTGAAAGGGCAAGATGGACTATCTGTTGTGACTACTAGTGATGCATGAATTGAATCTACATATACATTGGAGTTGCTAATGATAATCACGCAGTCAATGAGAGTGGGATTACATTGAATTTGTCTTTGTAATCAGCTTGGATTGCACATTGGAGGCAGGCTAACAGGAGGCAAAGATCGGTGCATGGATTTTCAAGATTGGTCTTGATTAGTGTATGACGATTGTACTGTACTTAGGGCTTGTGATAAGATTTGTATTCTTTGTATGAGATTGTCATATGATCTCCATGTTACATAATATATAGTTGGGGTTTTCAGCTTCAGGCTTTCCCAGTTAAAAACTGTGTTATGTGCGATTGAATATTTTTGTTTATGCTTCACATGTGTGTGTAGTTAATTTTTCCGCAAAAGATTAACAAGTGGAATGGATTCAGTATCTTGCATAAAGTTAAATAGTGTGAGATCAAGTGGATCTTGGACATATGCATGCTTAGTGCATATAATTTCTACAGCGAGAGCTGGAGAGCCAATAGATTTCCAACAGGATATGGATATGAAACAGGTGTAAGAGCCCTCATTTACCATAGCACGATGGATATTATTTTAGGAAACCCACACTATAATTTGAAAAGCAGTTTGATGGGCAAGACAAGGAGTGGATTTCTCAACATTAAAAGAAATGACACCAGAATCAGATGGGTCAACTCTATCGATGGAAAACAATAAGGCTTTGTGCTACTGAGGAAAAATTTGCAAGACCTCCAAAGCGGACATGTCATAATGCACTTGGGCTAGATATTCAACAATACTATAATGCTGAGCGGCCCCAGTGGAAGGATTGTGTGTCATATTACGGAGAACACCCTTGGGGGGGTGATAGAATGGTTCCATAGGCTTACCTAGAGTGAGAGGTCTAGTGGAACTAGGTGGAGCCGGTGAGTCCTTGGAATGATAACTCGACTCAGGGGAATCATAGAACTTAGCTCACATGGTCACATTGACATCTTCTTTGCAAAAAAAGACAAATGTGTTGTGAGGGGAATGGGAAGATGACCCCTCATTTCCCCCTTGTGGAGGTCTAACAGGTTGAACAACCATTTGATGTTGGGTTTGTGCAAGGAGTGGATGTGTTAAAATGACAGGCTAATGAGAAGATGGTGGTGAAAGGAGACTATGGAATTCATCCATTCGAGGACACTAATGAGTAAGGTGATCGCCTTGAAATTTTTTACAAGGGAACTTGATTTTTTGGCAAAGATCATTGGTACCCCCTCCCTAACTCTCAGGGTTGGGTTTAGACTCCTGGGAAGTTTGATTTTGTTGTTTATTTTTTCTATTATTTTTGTTCTTTTTACCACCAATTTGCGATTTGTTCTTCGGTTGAGTGGAATTTACCATGAAAACAACGGTGGACTGCTCAGGAGGGGTTGCTTTAGCAGAGCCAGTCACACTTGTTGGGGCTTGAGATGTAAAAATAATTTTCCCAAGGTGGGAAGCAAGTTGGCTCATGGGATCAGAAATAGACTCAATCAATCCATCGACATGTGGCTAGGAACAAGCTTAGGTGGGTCAATGGAAGGCCTAGGGGCATTAGGAAAAAATTCGTACAACGTACCCGACTGTGAATATATGAGATCCAAAAATTGGGCAGCTATAATATCTTGATCCTCGGTAACATCTCGAAACATAGACACATATTTAGCGATTTGAGGTCGAAGTGATCTAATGAATCATTTACGGAGAATCTCTTCAGGTAATTTGGTTCCAACTAACCTCTTGCGATGACGCCACTCATGAATGTGATCAGAGATAAGTGTGGCATCATCTTGTTTGAAATTAGACAAAAGGTTAGAGTGAATATCATATCGGGTGGGTAACTAAAAATGTGTGAGGAAAGTTTGAGCTAGAGAGGCAAAACCACTGTAAGATGTGCTATCTAACTCGATGTATCATTTGGTAGCATCCCCAGTTAACGTTCTTTGGAACCAGCGAATTTTGACAGAATCGTCCACCAACGAATTGGATGAACACTATAGATGGTAAGTGGTGATATGGGTGGATGGATTCTCCCCAGGCTTCCCTTCAAACTTGGGAATATCATATGATAATTTGGTGGGCATCAGTGGCCACCAGGGATCAGCACAGATGGGGTCATTAGTCAATTTTACAAGATTTGGTAAATCAAGAGAGGATAGAAACAAATTATGAATTTGCATAAATGGATCATAGGCAATCGAAGCCCCTAACCAACCTTGCAGTCCCCCCACAAATGAATTTGATAGATGAGCTTGCTAGTGGTGAAAAGGGTTGGCCCTGGAAAAAGGTTGTTGCAGGCTAGAGTGACTGGTAGATGGATGTTGCCCCCAGGGTAAAAACCTCCAAAGAGAAATGGACCCCCAAAATCATGACTATTAATGGGGCTATACCCAGGGTGAAAAGAAGGATTGTACTACACAGTAGGACCGACATAAGGGGAATGACCTGGATAAGACATGGTACTGGTAGCAGGGTTACCCCCAGGTAAAATAGCCCCTATAGTAAAAGCACTCTTAGGTGGCGTCCCTCCAAAGAGAAAACTATACCAAGCTTGTGTCATACTAGATGTTACATTTCCCTAGGCTGAATAGGGACAACTGGTGATCCCCCCCATGGATTCCTAGAAGTAACCATGCCTAACTGAGGAACATGAATAGTCGGTTAAGAAAATGACGGTGGGTAAATTCCTGGACTTACTAACTGACTAGGTTGGGGTACCATAGCTGGCATCGAGGATGGTGTGGGCATTGTAAAATTCGAGAAAATAGTGGGAGCCATAGATGAGACAGGTTGAATGCCCTAGGAAGAAGTAAGCAGTGTAGATGAAGGAGTAGGGATAGCCATGCTAAGAGATGGCAACATTGTAATGGCAGTCACGACTGCTGATGCAAACAATAGTGAAGTCTCAAACTCTGCCATAGGGTAAATGGTCGATAACGACACGTAAGTGTAAGCCGGTGTAGTACCGTCAGAATTCAGCTGCAATAAGGTAGGCCTTAAAGGTAAATTGGCAGGAGTGTCAAAGTCGTCTGCCAAAGTCTAAATAGAAACCATACTGCTATCAGTGGGGCCAGACATAGAGTCCAACACTATATTGTGGTATAAGTCATGAGAACCAAAAGGTACTCTCTGTGAAGGGGAAGAAAGTCCACTTTTTTCAAGAAGTAAAATTTGAAGACAACATGAATGTCGACGTGCAAATTTAGCCAGGGTGATAGTAAATAAAACAAAATTAAGTTAGTGAAAACACCATAAGGCCAAAACTACTGACTCGGACCAAAGAGCAGGCTCTAGAAAAGTTCTAAAAGGTATCACACACAAACATAATACAAAGAAGCCGACTGTGGAACAATTATACTAGCGACTTGCTTCCCAACCCTTTTAGCTGTGAACTCGGCACAAGTTCCCCCACAAGTGGAACCCCCCTCAAAAGGACTGAGAGAGTGTGACTAATATTCGTCCCAAGTATAGAGAAGATGAACCCAATCCTGCACCTGTGTATGAGCCCTAGAAAGAAAGGGAGCTATGGTCACCACATACAATAAAACGACTTGGGAGGGCAGTCATAGGACAAACCAACACAGAAGGGCGAGAAACTTAACCCTAAAAGGAGCCAAGACCAAAACTCCCTTGAGATGTACCTTCCAAGTGGTCCCCAAGTGATAAACATCGTTTGTATGCGTGCTAATTTCGCTATATCACGTCACCTCAATCTATGCGAAATGGGTTGTGTCACCCTGCTTATCCTAATTGTGACCTCATGCTTAACCCTTATGTGAGGAGGACTTCCCCGACCGCACTACTGCAAATGGGTTTTCACTCCCTACCACAAGATTTTGAGTTGATTTTGTGGTCTTGGAGTGGTTAAATCACACTCCTACCTCCAAGACCCTAGCCTAAGCTAATTTTGGTGCACTACCAGTAAAAAAAAAGACGAATCGAATTTATTTTATTATTGTGTTACTTTTAATGGTTGTTGTTTACTCAAGCACGAAGCGAAATGAAATTGAAATGGTGTGTAGGACTATTAGTTAGTCACCCTAATGCATCTATATGCAATTTTCATTTTCAATTCGATGAATGCTAGCTATGAGAGGGCAATAGATTATCTAATGCACCAATGCCTGCTAAGATGCACTCTTCCATTAAGTCTTCCTGAATTAAAATCATCCCAATGATTTTAATTAATGACCCAAAAACACACCAAAAACAAATCCAAGAAAGAGACCAAAACAAGTCTCCCAAGAAAGAACACAAATCACTCCAAAAGAAAAACAACTAGGGAAATGACACCCAAACAAAAACACACTCAAACCAATCAAAACAAAAAGTGGAAAAAAAATATGGCAATGTCAATCCAGCAAGGGCTGTAGCACAATGGCACCACCAGGGTGAATTTCTACAAGGGACTAAACCTCAACCTAGAGGAAAATAGGCCTAAGCAAGATATGAAAACAAGTGATACAATGTGAAAAAACACTCTCAACAGAACTTTATCAGAGTGGAAATTGCAAAAATGGTCCCGACACCATCATTCATGCCACTAATGACAAAAAATGAAATGGATTACTCAACAAGAAAGAATGAAAATGAGGATCAATATCCAAACCTAAATGCACAGTATAGATCAGACCCAATCAAATGATGAAAATAGCCTATCAAAACTGATAATGTAATCAAGGAATGAAACCCAAATCTCTATCCAGGGCAGCCAATCAAAACTCAAGAAGAAACTCAAGCGATGATAAACAAAAGGAGACCCTGAAAAAATTGATCTAAATAGATCGGATTAGGACCATAGGAAATTTGATCAGCTACAACAAGTGATGGATTGAAGTATTTTTTCAATAGATTGAAAAGTAATAAAAAATATAGATGCCTAATGAAAGAGATCAGGTTCTCTAAAGAGGAACTTAACCAATCAAAAGAAAAATTAATAACAAGAGAAGATATGGACCAGATCGAGCAAGTGAATAGTAAACCCACACAGTACATATCCAAAAACAGAGAAATCAAACTAAAAGGGAAAAGTTTCACAAGGCAAAAAAACTTGGCCACAAGCTAACAATGCCCTACTAGCAACTAGTCGTGGGCATAAGCTTTCCAGCCAGCGGCTTAGAGGCTCTTGGGCTATAGGCTGAGCCTTAGAAGGTCGCGACTAGGGTTCCAAAGAGTAAATTCCCTATTTTCATGCAGAATGAGTAATAGAAAACTAACAAACAAAGGCAATGATCCTATAAAATATATGAAAGCAGTCACATAAATGAAAGGAAGCTCATAAAACCATAAACGTGAGGATTCAATAAGGATATAGGGTAAAGAAGACACATAAGCAAGTGTGCTCTCATTGAAAGAGCCACTTCTGTTGCATACAAAACTGCAAGGAATCATTGCCCTGTGATCTAGTGTCTGTTAGATCACCAAAAAATACAAGCACAATCAAGAAGACATCCTAGATTCCCAATCCATTATGATCCACAAGAAGTCATGCAATTGTTTAATTCTATGAGGAAGAAGAAGCTACCTTGCCTCCTCACAGATCATGGACATATCTTGAGTTCGATGTCAATCTGTTGCGCTCCACACGAGCAATCTATCTGATTTTCCTACGATCTCAACACCTACACATAGTCACAACCATACAAATACAACAAGTGATTTTCCTCGGAATATCTTTAGATGAACGATATCATAAAACAATTGCAAGATCTGAAAATACAATCATATACAAGAAGGAAACATAGATCTTCAATAATATAAAATGACGCTTCGATACCTTACTTCCAGCTTCTCCTCTCCGCGATTTGATAGAGTTTCCCAACTGGATGAGAGTATGAAGAGCACTCTCCTATAGCATGAGACCACACAAGCTCTCAGGATAATGGCAAGATAATAATAGGGTGTCAAGATATCAACAGAAGAATGGCTCTCTCAGACTCTCAGATTACAACTAGCCTAACCCTCTCAAATGATCTAACATAAATAGGTGAATGACAAGTCCCTGGAGGATGATTTTTGATGCTGGGGATGACGATAAATTAAGGAAAATTCTAGTGGATCAATCCTAGCCAACTTGAATCAATGAGTAATTGAGCTCATATCCTAGGAACTCGATGAATTTGGAAGGTTCCCTGGGCCACTGGCTCTAAAAGGATGAATTAGGGCCTGAGCCAAGGGCACAAGAGGCCCTGGTAGTGGCTCAAGTCCTTGGGCCACGGGCATAAGCCTGCTAGACCATGGATTAGGGTAAAAAATGAAAAAAAGAGGCCCTCCTACTAGGGAAAAGTCAACATGTAGTGAGGGCTAGGGGTTAATGATGTAGGGGTAGAAAAATAGGATGATGCAAAACTATTGCATACAAAAACTGCAAGGACTTGTTTCCCCATGAGCTAGTGTCTGTTAGATCACCAAAAAATACAATCACAGTCAAGAAGACATCCTATATTACCAATCCATTATGATCCACATGCATTCATGCAATCGTTTATTTCTATGAGTAAGAAGAAGCTACCTTGCCTCCTTGCAGGTCGGGGACGGATCTTGTGTTCGATGCCGATATATTGTGCTCCACATGAGCGATCTATCTAATATGCCTACCATCTCAACACTTACACACAGTCACAACCATACAAAGACAACAAGTGATCTTCCTCAGAAGATCGTTAGATTAATGATATCTTAAAAAAATTGCAAGATCTGAACATACAATCATATACAAGAAGGAAACATAGATCTTCATTAATATAAAATGACACTTTGATACCTTACTTCTAACTTCTTCTCTCCACGATTCGGTAAAGTTTCCCCACTATATGAGAGTATGAAGAGCACTCTCCTATATCATAAGACCTTATAATATCTCAAGATAATGGCAAGATAGAAATAGGGTGTCAAGATCTTAGCAACAATATGGCCCTCTCTAAGTCTCAGATTACGACTAGCCTAACCCTCTCAATTGATCCGACATAAATAGGTGAATGACAAGTCCCTGGAGGATGAATGTAGAATATTAGGATGACGAGAAGTTAAGGAAACTTTTAGTGGATCAGTATTAGCGAACTCGAATCAATAAGTAGTCGAGCTCGTCTCCTAGGAACTCAGTGAATTTGGAAATCCAGGTGGCATGGCAAGTTCATCAAAGAAATAAAATTCCAATTTGGTGATTGGACATTACTTTTTTATTCAAAGTTTAAAGATTTTAAGGGAAAATTTCAAACTCATTGGCTTGGGTCTTATGAGGTTGAAACAGTCTTTAATAATGGAGCAGTCATAATTTCCTTTAAATGGTCATAGACTACGAACATATCACAAACCATTGTCAAGAGAAGAATTCATCAAAAATCTGCAAGAAAATATGAATTTGAAATTGGTCAAGGAAGATTCTTCTTCCTCTCCATATTAGCCTTCTATTTTATTTTTCAAATACATAAATAAATAAATAAAATATAACAAATATATATAAAATAAAATGAAAATAATTTTTTTGTATAAACATTAAAACCAACATTGTTGGCATGTTTATACAAGAAATCTATGTTGAAAACTAAGAATTCTTGGGAGTATATATTTTCTTTCTAATTCCCTATTCTAGTCCCATTTTCTTTTGAACCCTCTTTTCTATTTTTGAAAATAAAGAAGCTACGGAATTGTCAACAATCTACAACTCTAATAGAATTTTGTAGCTAAATTAGAAGATTGTGACCAAAATAAACGAAGATCATGGCACAAGAAAAAAAACAATGAAGATAGAAACCTGAGGAAAACCTGCAAAAGATAAGCCATAAATCCATAAGACAAGAATCTAAGGTATGTAAGTATTAAGTTGAATAATAAAGGTAAAACATTTGAGTTATGAAATAAATGATAAGTAACCATTGCTACCACTACTCTGAGTAATGATTACCCTCATTACTCCCACACGAGTTTTGTCTTAACGAAAAATATCTTTGTCTTATCAACCAAGTCAATCATGAACCTTATCATTATTTTAAATTCTCCTTCTCCTCTCCATTTATCATTCCAATTCATGCACAACCCATTCCATTTTCATTTAGCCTTGTTTCATTTCCAAGGCCGCCTTCACCTAAGCTTTGTTCTCTAATTCACTCATATCCGAATCCTTTCATTCCATAACCTTGTCGAAAGAGAAATTACGAGATATGTTTCTCTAACATGGGGGTCATTTTAAGGTCAGAGATGAATGGAGAGAAGTTCCTTGAGGGTTACCCATAGGTCAAACAATTTTTGTAGCAGGCACAATGGTTGGAATTTGTAGAGAAATTAGATGGGCACGAAAAGGAGGTAACAAATTATTTTTCCTGGGCATACGATGGCATTGAATAAGAAATTAGGGACATGAAGCTAATTTTGAAATTCCTTTGTAGCAAAGGCTACCAGACTGCCTAGAATCGGTGAAAGTTGGTTCAAGAATAGAAAAATTGAAGAGAAAGAACGAAAAAATTTCCTCAAAAATACATGTATGGATACCTCTGTGTTTAAAAATGGGATACCAATCACAAATTTGAAAAACAAGTGGAGGAATTTGTTATTAATAGTTCAAAAGTTTATAAATTGTGAAGGGAGATTTGGTAACATGTTCTTCTACCATGCACAATTGATGATGAATTTTCTGGAAGGAAATGAAATTAACCTACCATATTTTCTACTTCATAGCTTAAGAAAGATGTATGGAAATGTACAAAGAAAGATAAAATTCATAAACAATGCCCTATACCATCATGGCCTAGTGAAAATTCCGATTGAGACCCATCTGAGAAATATAGGAGGCAATTGGGAATATTTATTGCTTAGGACTCATTTTAAGGAACAACAACAAGAACAACCTAGTGGTAAGACAAGGAAAAGTAGAATGAAGCTACCTATAGACCCTAAAGATAACCCACCTACACAACAGGAGAAACAGTCGGAGGATGAGACTCCTCTTGCAGATATGTTGGAAAACCTTAAAAATAGAAATGTTAGAAGAAACAAAGCCAATGATAAAGGTGAAAATTCATCCAAGAAGAAAATAGAGCAGGAAAAGGACAAAAATCAGCCCCTTACTACTAAATCAAAATCACCATCTAAGCCATCATCCAATATAAGAAGAAGTGAAAGGCTCAATAAAACAATGCATGGATAGTCTAAAAACACTTCAAGATTCATCAACTTAGAAGAAGATGAGGAACTAATAATTCCATCCCCAATAGTTCCATCACCTAGAGTTCTATCACCAGTCTCCAGTCCAAATAAAAGAACTCCTTAAATAAATCCATTGCAGCAAGAGATATATGATTACATAGAGTCTTTGGAGAAAAGAGCTATAGGGAAAACCATGGAATCATCTTCAACCCAAGAGGAAATTACTCATGTTGATCCTTCAGAGAGATCCCAAATTGTAAACACTCTTAAAGAAGAAATATATGAGTTTTAGGTACTAAACATGCATTTAAGGAAAGAACGTGAAACAATGAAGGTGAAGAATGAAATTCAAAAAACTAAAAATGACAAAATCATGTTTCACCTTGGTGTATGGTATGATAAGAACAATAAATTGAAGGCCAAAAAAAAATCTCTAAAAATAGAGGTGACAATCTTGAAACATATAATTTTGATGAAGAAACTCAGGATGGAAGTCATCACCAAGAAAGAAAGAAGGAACAACTTGGATGTTCTTGCTCAGGAATTTGAAGAGGCTCAATGTTAGGAAAGATTCACAATTTTTGAATCTTTGCATGAGGGCATGCAATGTCTCCTATGTGGGGGAATGTTGAACCCAAAATTTCTTCTTTTTGACAACCCTTTTATATTCCATTTTCCTCTTCTTGACCTTCATAAATTTAATTTGGGCGTCATTTCACAAGGCTTATGGAATATCAGGTACTCGATCATATTATATTTCATAAATGACAATGTTCTTTATTTTTTAGCTTAATATTTACATCGGCTTCAGAATTATAGTGATTCTACAACTAATGTATGCTTATGTAGCCAAGTCCAAGGTTTGAAAGGTTCCAAAGATCTAGCTGAGGAAAAAGGCATATGGGCATGCAAAAATTAGCCAGTACAATGATTTGTTCCTACCTTCATAGCCTGAATTGATAAAGAAGACACCCTAGGAGCTCGGTTAAAGTAAAAGTCAACCACCATAGGAGGCAAACCAAGAAAGAAAGATGCAAATTTTTAGCCTCATGATTTGTTGCGTTCATAGAAAATCATGAGAGGATCATGTTATCTTATATTTCAAATTTAATTTTAGTTAATGTCAATTATCATAACGCGTAATTCTATGAAACATTTAATGTGTAGGAGGTTTATAAATATGCCTCTCGGCATAGCAAACACAAACTTGGATTTTACATTGTAAACACTATTTTATACAAACTATGATTTCGAACCTCATTTCTATGTTGTGTGATTGCAATGCGTGGTTGATCATCATGTGAAAGCATCATATTGATTCCTTCTTCTCATAGGAGGCCCCCCTAGAGATAGTAAGGTTTCCTTTTAACTATAATTAGTATTTCGTTTTATGTTTTCTGTAGGATTTTGTTAGCTTAATTCTTGATTTTAAATGTGAGCCTCAGACTATTTTCATACCAAGTTTTTCTAATCCTTTTTATTGTTGAGTGTAGCGAGATTTCTTGTGCACATGTACATAGCATAGGTTTACATAGATCAATAACATAGCTTTACATTTCAGTTATATAGATAGGATTTTAATTTTCAGATATAATCTGTCTTTCTGTTAAGAGTTGATTCATTTGCAGTGTGGTTTCAATTCAAGAAAGTGTGATTTCAATTTAAAGCAAAGTTTGATTTCATTTTTATAGCAAGTGTGATTTCATTTTAGAAGTAAGAAAAAGTGTGGTGTGATTTCATTTAAAGCAAAGTGTGTGTGTGTAATTTCTTTTTAAAGCAAAAGAGTGTGTTTGATTTAATTTTGAGTAAGCATGAACAAGTGTGTTATTCATTTTAAGAAGAGTGTGATCATTCTTTCAAGCTAGATTAATAGAATCAATTTCATTTACTTAATAGAGAAACATGTGCATTTTGATATCTCAAATTAACTTAGGAATTTTTTGAGTGACAAAGAATCCTAGCACTTAAAGTGCACATACATTTCATCAGTATATTAGCCCTCATTGATAATTTATGTAAGTAATTGAACATCAATTATATTACCAAACAGTCCCAAGGCAACAAGGCATAATGACTCTATCATGTTATTTTTCGACAAGTTAACGATTGATGTTCACTTTATTCCCTTAAGTCAACTCATAAGGCAACTAATATTTTATATATTTACACGAAAGTGATTGTCAAATTTTATGGGATACCTAAGGAAACTGTTTTATATAAAGGTCCGAATTCTCCTTCAAAAATTTGGAAAAGGTTTTTTCAAAGGATTTGGAACAACTATAAACTAAATATACCATATCATCAACAAACAGATAGGTAGAAATGGTAGAAAAGAGACTTAATCAAGTGACTGAGGATGTGTCAAGAATGCATGTGATGGATAAGACATCCAAATGGGAGGATTACCTATTTCTAGTGGAATTTGCATACAAGAATGGATGTAATGCATCTATGATGATGATTCCTTTCTATGAATTATGAGGTAGAAAATAAAATACCCTATTAGTTGGGAAAATCTAGGAAATAGAGTAGTATCTATGTTGGATCTTCTTAAAGAAATACAAGAGTAGATGTTCAGATCGAGAAAAAATTGAATATGAACCATATATTTAATATATTTATGCAAACAAAGGAAGAATGCCAATATATTTTAGGGTTCCGGAGCATGTATACCTAAACATTATACCAAATAAGAGCTCCTTGATGTTGGGAAGTTGTCCTAAGTTATAGCTAGGAACTATGGGACTTTTGAGATCTTAGATATAAAACAGATTACTACTTATAAATAGGTATTTACTACTAGCATAAAATCTCATAATATGTTTCATGTATCACTATTAAAAAGTTATGTACCTAATTATAAAAATTTTATTGATTGGAATTGATCAAAGTGGATATTGGTGGCCACCCACCTATTCCATTTGGACCTCCACCATTGTTTCTTTTCTATTTCCTTAGTTGTAGCACAACTTACTATTTTTGGTAGTTTTTTGGGTCCTAAACTTCCAGCGCTATTTTGAAGGAATAAACGAAATTTTTATGGAGAACAAAGAGTCTGGAAAAGTCTCAATTTGATTAATTAGGTTTTTTTTCTGCCTCCTCTTTGAGATCCTCTAAACGAGTTATTATGATAACCAAAATGAGATCGTATGCCAAAGTTACGACCCTGGGAAGTTGTTGTTTCAACTTACCACAACGAGGCCCACAAGATTTTGGCACTTCATCTCTTAGGGTTAGTTTTTTTGGATGTTTAGGGTATCTCATTGTTTCTCAATGGTAAAAAGGTCATTGAGCCTCATTGTAACACAGTTAAGAGGCATGTAGCTACCACATCTCTTCTCAAAGATAAGCTACCATCGTCTAAGCTAGTTTATTTCCATTATGTATGTAGGCATATTTCAGTTCTTTGATATTAATGAAATGAAGTGTTATTTCTACTACATCTATGTATTTATTTTTATATCTGTATTTTTTTGCGTTCTTGTTTAACTTCAGATCAATGGTATCATAGTGGTCTTCTCTTTCTTTGTTTTTTTGCATGTCCCCAACAAGGTCAGGGTATAAGGAGTTAGGGTTCGAGATGGTTGAACCCTTGCAAGATCAACCTTGCAAACCCCGACGACCTCCCATGGCAAAAGAAAAGAAAGATGAGGGAATATTAGATCCTTTCAAAATATTGCTCGAAGAAGCCCTCAAGCGACAAGGGAACACAATTATGGATAACTTTTCTCAGATCCTTCAGTGGATGCCCACAAATGGCACATCTTCATCCGATAGTCACTCTGGAGGTGCTACTCCCTTCAAGGTACAAGTCAACTTTGACATTCCCCCATTTGAAGGCCAGATAGATGCAAACACCATAGATAGATGGTTAAATATGTTGGAAGGATCTTTTTCAGTTCATGATTTTTCCAATAGGGAAAAGATTACTTTTACGCTCCTCAAAGCCTCCCCTCATGTCAAGAAATAGTGGTAAACCTACTACAAACAGAGGGGTGAGAGAGAACCCTCACTATTTTCAGTCACACCCACATGGAATTCTTTCTAAGATGCCATCAAGGAACAATATTACCCCATGGGGAGCTATGAAGACAAGTACATACAATGGACTGTGATACGGAAACAAGGGATCAAGATGTACATGAGTTGACGAATATGTGCCATACCCTGTGCACAAATTTAGGTATCAAATATTCAAAGAAACATTTTGTGCTCAATTATCATATTTTTTTGAATAGATACATTTAAGAGGAAATGGAGTTCCTCGACATCTACTCACTTGGCGCATCATACCGATATGCTACCAAGATCAAGTAGAAATTTAAATAGAAGGAGTGAGACTTTGGATCTATGAATCTGAAGCAAGGGAAAGGAACCCCCAAACAACAGAACAAAATACAAAGCCAAGGCCGGGTGACCCAGGACAACCTATCAAAGCCGCAAGCAAGGAACAACACCATGAAGATAAAGAAGGAGACGAGAAAGTGGTGTGAGTTCCGTAAGATCCCCACTCACAACACAAGTGAATGTTGGGCCAAGAAATCACTAGTGGTCGAGCTGAAGGCTTCCGAATTAGATGCATGTTTCAACTCTGAGTTAGAAACCGACAAGGGGAATGACAAATGGAAGCATATTATTGAAGTGGAAAACCAATATATGGAATTTGTACACAAGGTTCACTAATATTTCAACTCCACATGGTTGCAATTTCAGCTTCTGAATCTTCGTATAAAAAAAATTATAGTGAAAATTCCAAGATGACCTATTTGAAGAAGCAAAACCCTTGAATCCAAAGCTCTGATTCCAAATGTTATGTAACCAACTCACAAAATATAAGGAAAGATAGACCAACGAATTAAAAATTATCCTCTTCAAGGGGGAAACCTCCTTTAAATTACATAAATGAACAATTGTTGGATGATATGAATGACAAGACCTTCTTTCTATATATAGGAGTCTAAGGGGTCACAATATAATTAGACCCTAGATAACAATAATAACATAAGAGAACAACAATAAAAATAGTGGGATCGTATGGGGCACAATAAGAACAATATGGGGACTACATGGGAAAATCAATAACAATAAGGGGGATACACTAATAATAAGAATAAGGGGATACACTAGTATTATAGGGACCTACTAGTCAAAGCCCTTTGTTGTTTATAAGGTTTTCCATATTTGGTGCCCAAAAAAAATAATTTTTTCCATTCAAAATGACAGGATCAATCTTGGAAGCCATATTCAATTTTTTGATAGATCTAATCTATCCTAATATCAGTTCCCCTAGTAAAATCAATATTCTGAGAGTAAATGATTGTAAGATATGACTCAACACGATTTGTGGATAATAGAGCTAAGTATAAACCATTATCTCTAACACCATATTTGGGAGTGAGGAGAACTTGATAACAAATAATATATAATAAAATCTAAAAGAAAATAACATAAGAGAAATAATAGTCCAAGATGATCGGTAGTGTCTAAAGACGCCATTACTGCACTTAAAAGAAGTGCATTGTGATAAAAAAATCAGAATGTATGATAAAATAATGATTCATGATCTTCATTATAATACATATTTGACACATAGGTTCCTTTATTTATATTCCAAATCTAACTATATTCTTTAACTTGTGAAATATATTGTCCACAAATGTGCATAAAATTTTATGATCCATAAAATGTCATGGATATTCCACTAGTAAGTTTGTCACAACAAATATGATAAAATTGTGCTTAAAATCTGAAATCTGCACTATGAGGGTTTATCTCTCCTTAGATTTCTATATCTATAAATTACTTTTTATTATGTATGCATGTAAATTATTACCATTCAAAAAATAGGGACCAATGAAATAAGACTCACAAACCACAAATTAGCACAATATATTACTTAGGAAACCATTTCAAGAGAAAACACAACTAGAAGGTGAGGTCGCTCTGCTCTCTTTCTCTAAATGGAAAATTGATACAAGTACAAAGAAGTGAGACATGTAGCCTATGGGTTTCTATAGTGCAAAAATCCTATCTTTTTTCTCTCTCCCTATCCACTCTTGGCTACTATGATCATCTATGGAACAAAATGCACTCAAATAGAAATGGAACCCCTTTTCCTCCTAGTGACATGGTTATAACACAACCTAATAGTCTACTAGTGGTTAGGTTTGACTCCTTCAACTCTTAATTCGAGTTAAAATATGAATTCTCTAGGGAATTGTTCATGATGATCATGTAACTAGCACCTTTTTCATGAATAATGAGGGCTAAATTAGCATCCTCTCGAACCATGGTGATTAAAATAGGAAGGTCAAATTCCTAGTGGCATAACTTTTGCATACATACTCTCACTTAAACGATTCTTACACCATTAGAAAGGAATATATGTGTAGAATAGAAAAAAAGCATGTCACGCTGAAGAAGTATACTTTTACCCCAAAAAAATTCCATTTGATGTCTTAAACAAATCTCAAAAGGTTTCAGACCTCAATTTTCCAAACATACTCCCACTAGTAAAAATGGTCTTGTGTGATAATTCCTTCACTTTTTCCACCCTTAAAGCATTGATATGGATGAAAAATAATATAATTATCCAATATGGATCATGTTATATTCATTTTTTTGATATATATGTTTTTTTAATAGCTAATTTACTATTATAGTCAACCAATTTCTCATTAGCTTGTTGGCTTCCCGAATTGACCCGATCATTCAGTTGATTCCTCCAACAACTCAGCTATAGGTCCTACTAGTTGGACACTAAGTTGAATATACATGATTCGGTTACTTGGCCAACCCAATAACCACTCCATTAGCTGCATAGTTTCCTACTCCCCATTGTGACCACTCAACTAACTATCATTTGTTAGTCAATCCTTTGATTAACTATCTCTAGAAGATTTAGAAGGGTGATGAGCCAACATAACCTTAAGTCCCAACATATATATGGTACATGTTAACTACATGTCAAACATAAAAAGGAATTGCACATCTCCCTCATAATAAACAACACATCATTGAAATGTTTTAACCACTATTATAGCTCTATTTTAGCTCTAGATCCATCATGAATTAATAGGGATCAAATCCATTGAGATGAAAACCTTTTTTAGATTGAAAAAATTTGAGAAAATGATTTTACATAGAGGAAACTGATCTCTTATAAAGAATGATATATCAAAGGTTTAAAATAAGTGATGTTCATTATACTCACATGCTATTGCACATAAAATTATGTGTTTTTTTTTTGTTCACGATATCAGAGATCAATACTAGCTACATCCGCGAAAAACTCACATGTGTCTAGGTGAGCCGGTTATATTTCATGTAGAAATGGCTTCGAAGGAGCGAGCATGTCAATATTAGTCAGTCTGGAACCCAGTAGGGGAGGATTATAATGACTTTTCCCTACCACCTGAGCTACGCCCACTAGACAAAAATTATAACTGAGTTAGATAATATATCTCATCAATACTTTCTTTTAATAAAATGTTCTTATAATATATTTACATATAACAATATTTTTTGGTTATATTGGCATAAATATGTCTCTATTTTTGTTTATTATATTCATATTTTATCATATTCATATTCTTTTCTTTTATTATTTCTAAAGTATTTGCATTATGTTTTTCATATTTATTTTATAATTTATTCCATGTGTTTATTTTTCCTCAGTGCTTCAAAATTAGGTATATGTCTAAAACACGATCATAAACACATTGAAATACCACAACACTAGCACTTTGCATAGCATAAAATGTAAAACAGTGAATCAACGTAGTACAAAAGACAATTTTTAACCCAAAAAGTGTTATATTACAAGTTTAATGCAATAAACATAGTGCTACCGTACCATCGATCATGGCCCTTACAATCAGCCTGGATACAAAATCAACTAGGGCTTGGATTCAACAACTTATGACTACCAATATACCCTTGAAAAAAGTACACTTAAATTACTTGTTGAATGTGTGCACAACTCAACCTTTTCAGTCCATGTATCTTAAACACTTTTGGAGGGTCCTTTTCCACCTCATTTGTTGCTCACAAGAATTATACAACTTCAAAATTCTTGCATATTTAGCTCCTCAAAACTGACGTCTCATAGTAGATAAGTCCATCTACCCACTACATACAAGCCCACAAGAAACATTGTTCACAACTTCGTTTGAGAATAGTACTCATCTACCTTCACATAGTGTCTTTGCTACTCCAAGATCATTGTCATAAGGTCAACCAAACTCCCCTCTAGTTGCTTTCATGCTCCTCCAAGATTTCCAACTCTTAGGGTCTTCTAAGTAGCCTAATTCTAGGCCTCTTTGTTGCTCCAAATGTCTAAACTACGGAATCACAAAAATATACCTTCTATCAATAGCTTGACTCTTAAAACATACTGATCATAAGGAATTCATCGAGAAACCCTCACACCAAGGATATGCCTCCTGCACATGTTGATCTTAGGGCTCCAAATATAACAACCCTTGCATTAACAACTTGCCACATAAGTTTGTTTAACTTGGGGTTACAAACAATCAGCCCAAGAAAACTGATTTGGCACACCATGTACTGTACTTAGGGCACACAAACAACAAACCTCACAATAATAATTTGACACGTCAAACACAATCCTTAGGGATTACATAAGCAACCCATTTACTGTCTTTTTTCAACTCCATATTGATATACCTTAGGGCACATTTACACATTTTTCAAAACTTTTGGAACAACCCTCCAACATAGCAATCCTTCTCCACAGAGACACATCCATGATATCCTCCTTGTAGCCTCTACTCAGCCTCAATGATATTGGTCATATGATGAACAAACTCAACCCTAATTCAGAGTTCACACTCCCTTAAAAACTTGTGCATTACCTTAGGAAACTCGACCCTAAATTCCATTTCTCCATAGCTCCAAACCTCAACAAAAGACACTCTGATATCATTCACTCTACTTCACTTTAAGCTCATCCCTTACACAACAAATAGAAAACCTTCAAGACCTCTTGCACATCCCATAAAGGGAGTCTCAACCCTAATGAAAAAATAGAGATATTCAACCCTATTCTTAATCGAAACCATAAGAATTCATATCCTTAACTAGAGAGATTTATCCAAACTTGAATGCACAAAAATTGATCATAGAACTGCCACCAAATCTTGGCCAACCTCCCTCCTTCGACCTATACCAGAACATTAGAAAAAAAAATCCAAACCATGTCAATTTTATCCTTATCCATCTCGGCTCCAGAGGTATGAAACTCCTTTGGATTTTTATTTTATTGAGAAGAAATGAATTTATGGATGGTGAGAATGAGCTTGAATTGATCTTTATTTATAGTGATATTAGGTGGCCTTCTCCTCCACCAAGGGTCATGTCATATTGGTCAAGCCAAATTGAACCAAAATACAAAATCCTCACTAACATTAAAGACAAATTCCATTTCATAGGCTCCTTTAGCCACATCATGATGGCCTAGGGGCCCATTAGCCCATCAAGGGTGCTCCTCCTACATCAATCAATAAAATAACAATTTTTTCAATTGGTTTCACACCCAAAAATTTGGGTACAAAACCCACTACTTGGGTACACTCCCCACAAACCACTTTTGTTGATCAACTCCTCATAGACATAGTATCTCAAGGGTTTTGGGAATACCTCCCAAGGTACAGAAATCAACATTCCCTATTAGTGAGGGAGGTACTTCCACCACTTATAAGTATCTCATCATCGTCGGTGACACTAGACCAATCTTTGGCGTTCACCACTACAACATACCCTATAGAATGGACCACACTCATCTCATTAGTGTCTTTGCCTCCATCTCCTCAGAACCTAAAGATTCAATTTTCCATATGGAATACTCCCTCTGAAGTTAGATTTCCTCGTTGTCTACACAACCTCCACTAGCTCACATTGTTGTTGAACTTGTGTCCTTCCAAGGTCTGTTTGAGCTATGGTAAAAATTTGGGCCTCATTTAGACCACTGCAACTCAACTCAGTAAGTGATCTCATCCTTCTGGGTCAAATAGCTCACGTGCACATGGCTTCAATCTTGGGTGCACAACATCACTTCCAAAAGAAGATACTAGCTTTCCATCATCTCATCCTTCACATGGAGCCAATTTGTTCATGCCAAACAATCCCTCAAGAAAACCAAACGATCCATGGAATGTCATCGAAAGTCTATGATTGGAAACCTAACACACAATACATTATTTTTCATGAGCTTCTCCACTAATCAACCAAAACTCCTAGCCCATCTCGCCACCCAGCCATTCAAGATCACATTTCCATGTCTTTAGTTGAACCTTCTGCTCCATGCTTTAGGAAATTTCACAACAAGTACCTCTTAATTTTCTTCGTTTTTTACACTCTGATTCATTTTTCCCTTCAAAGTATCTCTCATACCATGTTTATTTTTCCTTGGAACTTCATAATTAGATCTATGCCTAAAAAAATCATAGACACACTAAAATACCACAACACTAGCACTTTTCATAGCAAAAATTGTACAATAGTGAATCAATGTAGAACACAAGATGAGAAAACTCAACCCTAATTCATAAGTCAGACTTCCCTAAACACCTGTGCATTTCCTCAAGAAACTCAACCCTAAATTCCACTTCTCTATAGCTCCAAAACTCAACATAAGACACTTTGATATCCTTCTCTATACCTCACTTTGAGTTCGGCCCTTACAAAGAAGAGAAAATACCTTCATGGTATCTTGCACCACCCCTGGAGGGAGTCTCAGCCCTCATGAACAGAAAATATATTCGGTCCTATTCCTGATTGGAAGCACAAGCAATTCAAACCCTTAATCATAGAGATTTCTCCGAGCTTGAATAAGAAAAACTTGATCATGGAACCATCACTAAATCTTGGCCGACCTCCCTCCTTTGGCCTGTACCATAACGTGATATAAAACATATCCAAACCACATCCTTTTTCTCCTTATCGAGCTTAGATCCTAAGGTATGTGGCTCCTTTGGCTTTGTCTTTTCTTGAGAAGAATTATAGGAATTTTAAGGTTTAAAATGGGCCTCCTAAGGAAATTATAAAATAATAGTGGAAATAATAAAATAATATCAGATTACATCATCAAATTTTAGAGGGAAAAAAAAAAAAAACTATTTTTCAACTCATCTCCCTATGGGTTTACTCGAATTTCGAGCGAGATCACTCATTGGATGCAAAATTTGATTCCTCATCTAAGGAGTACCGGCATGTTGCATACTTTCGATGGACTCTGCTACACGAAAAATGAGAAATACATGAAGAAACATGATTTTAATCATGGTCCATCAAAAGTATGCAACATGTGTACTCCTTGGATGAGGAATTAAATTTTGTATCAAACGAGTACTCCCGCTTGAAATTTTTGTAAAACCTTAGGGAGATAAGTTGAAAATACGAGTTGAAAAAGTAGTTTTATTGTTTTATTGTTCTTTATTATTTTTTCTTGTTTACTCTAAAAATGGTGAATCATCCCCCATGGTTTACATCATCATCTTGAATCCTATTAGTTCTTATAAAGTTTATTTTGGTTGTATAATTTTCTTAGGAGGACCATTTCAGACCTTATAATTTCTCTAATGAAATGCACTTCTGGATGGTGAGAATGAACTTGAATTAATATTTATTTATGGTGATCTTACATGGTATTCTCCTCCACTAAGGGTCATGTAATATTGGTCAAGACGACTTGAACTAAACTAAAAAAACCCCACTAACATTAAAAATAAATTCCATTTCATTCTCCTTTCACCAAATTATGATTCCTTAGGTGCCTCTTATCCCGTCAAGGGTGCTCCTCATGAATCAATGAATAAAGTAACAATTTCTTCACTTGATTTCTCACCCACAACTTTGGGTACAAAACCCACTGCTTGGGTACACTGCCACAAAACACTTTTTGGGTCAACTCCTCACAAACCCAATATCCCAGGGGTTGTGGGAGTACCTACCAAGATACATAAATCAACACCATGTTGTAACTTTTCCAAAAAAAATGTAAGTTTTAATGTTAAATTATGTGTTTTCTATATATATAGAAAAGATACAAGGAAAGTCTACTTCAGAAATTTAGAGAAAATACAGATGAAAATACAAAAAGGAGTCCTTTCTCCATCCAAATGAAAAAAGGAAGGGATTCAATTCTGAAGATTTTAAAACTTAATCGTACTACTTCCTGATTACGAGAGTGGATTCTTACAAATTTCCAATACAAATTGATACAAAAATAGAGAATAATCAATGATTAGTAAAAATGCACCCGTCATGAAAACTAAAGGAGCCTAGAGATTGCTAAGAGTTGGAATTTATTCTTTGTGGTCTTTTCTTCCTCTTGTCAATGGAGAGGAGGAATATAAATCTTTCTTTAACACTTTTGGAATGGAGGGAGAGGAGGATACATTCTCTCCTTCCTTCTAATTCTCATTTTTGTGGGTGAGTTTTCTTTTACTATAACTAGGGCCTTACCTTATGAAGTTTATTAAGAACCATTTATGGGAATTGCATCCACTTTTGGAGGATATGAGTATTTTAATTGCCCTAGAACTGAATATGAGCTATTATAATTAGGAACTTTAACCTCTTCTATTCTTCATCTAATTGTAGAACTCCAAATCTATTGTTGGAATGAGATTTAGGCTTGGAGGGAGGCTAAATCCTAATGGAAAAATCGATGCTTCCTTGGGAATTAATTCTTTATCTTTCTTAAAACTTGTTTGAAACCATGCTCATTGTGCCAAGAGGCGCTCTATAGCCCAGTGTAGGGTAGATGTGTAGATGTAATGTAAGAAAGTTTGTAAACTTTTGTAATGTCAGCTCAATATAGTATATGGTATATGTGTAGATGTAATGTAAGAAATTTTGTAAACTTTTGTAATGTTGGCTCAATATATAAGGTACATGTGTATATGTAATGTAAGAAAGTTTGTAAGCTTTTGTAATGTCGACTCATTATATAGGGCACATGTGTAGATGTAATGTAAAAAAGTTTGTAAACTTTTGTAATGCCGGCTTAATTGTAATAATTATCCCTGCCTTTTAACCCAAAGTTATATTTACGAACACTAAAAAAGGTATGGTAAATAAATAAAAATATAAATAAACCGGAGGTATGGTAAATAAATAAAACTTATTTTTATACTTACTCCAGAGGTATGGTAAATAAATAAACCCATTTTTATATTTACTCCATAAGCCTCCTTATATATTTAAGAAAACTCAAAAAAGAAGTTTTATTTAGGTGAAGCTTATGGGCTAAATACCATAATGTTGGAAATATTTTCATTGATGGGAAATGAGCACAAAGGAGCAGAAAAAAAACTATCATTAAGACAAAGGAGTAAAGAAGCATCAGTAATAAGGAAAAGAAGCAGATCATGAAATAATGCAGTAAGAAAGCATAAAATAGAGGCAAAGGAGCAGCAAAGAGGAAAGGAGAAACATTATACCATCAACAAAGGTAAAGGAGCAGAGAGGAGAAACTTTAGAATCAAAGGAGAAAAGACAACAAGGCACTTAAGGCAGAAAAGGAGCAAAGGCAACAAAGGAGCAAAGCACCAAAGGAGAAAAGGCAGTAAAACAACAAAGGCAGAATCGTGAACGTGCAGGGTAGAGTCGTGAACATGCAGCAAGTGTGATAATCCCAAGTCAGAGTGAATAAAAAACAGAAGAACAAAGGAGGACCATAGATCTTGCATGAATCCTTTGCTGACTCAAATATTGCATTACGCTTACAACAGAAGGCGATCGGATTTGCAAGCAACAGCAAGGATCGAAGGACAATTGTATATGCAAGTAGCAATGAGGACCATAGATCTGGTGTAGATCAATGGTGAAAATCACATCACAATAATGAAGATATTACACATCGCAGGGTATAGTGTTTATGGCTAAGACTTCGCAGGTTAAGTTATTTAACTTGCGATGTGAAGTGGATCGACAAGGAGACAAGCGTGGATCGTCGGATCCAACGAAGACCAACAGAGGAGATCTAAAGCGCAAACTGAAAAGTGTAGCGTTTAAGTGTTAAGTCCATCACAGGGTAAGTTATTTTGTGTGCGATGCATAGTGGAGAAGGGACACATGTTGGCACAACGCAATATCGCAGATCGCATGAAATAGAGATTAACCACTAAGTTAAATTTTAAAGTGAGTGAAGTGCGAAGTTGCGGGGAAAGTAAGTCTTATAAAGTGCGAAGTGCGATCACTTGTGATTGGTGGAAAGTGTTGTGGGACTCTCTAGTAAAGAATTTCTGCCTCTTGTTTGCGAAGAAGGGCAAGTGGTGAGGACTGTTAGATCGTGTAGAAGATCAACGACAGACGACGAATTGTGAGTTCGCATATCGTAAATGTTAGCGGATAGCACTAAGGCTTTGCAAGGTATGTTAATTTGTTTGTGATGCGGTAAGGTTAGAAAGTTGTGATGCGGTGAAAGGGAGGAGCCACATGTCAGCACTACGCATTAGCATACATTGCAGATTTTATGTTTTTTACTTAAGGTTCACAAGGTAAGTTCTGTTGGATGCGATGGGAAGTGATCGCATATCTCACAAGATAGGAGATACGTTTATTGCTAAACCTTTAAAGCTGCAGGCAAGAGAAGTACGATGTATTGTTATTGGTCAAGTATTGTGGGACCCGAAAATCCCTATTCTACGTATATGTAAGGGATGATTGTTATGTGCGTTTTGTTATAAAGTAAGTGCTGTTGGATTGCTAAACGTATGTATGTTAATAAAACTCGAAAATTTTAATCTGTTTCATTAAAACGGAGTTTATGTGGGCCATAACCCACATGTCACAATATTTTTTAAAATTGTAGTTTCGTGCTACATCTAGTGGGTAATTGTGGGGTTAATTTGGATAACCCTACATATTTTGATATTTGTGGCCTTATGGAGACTTAAGTAAGTAAATCGACACAGAGCAAGCATAGTTGGAAATATAACTGCAGAAACATAAAATACAGAAGGGACAAGAAGAAGAAGAGGGAAAACAAACAACAAATCTAAGAAGCTGAAAGGGCTGAGTGAAATATTTGATTGTAACTATAAATGTATTTATTATTTTCTATTTTTTGTGATGCAAAGGAAAGTCTCCAAGGCAAAGAAAAAATCCAATTAATACTGAAATGAGTGTATATATTTTTGTAACATCTGAATATGCTGAGTGAGGAAATGAGTGGGTGGAAGGCAAGAGTCATGCTTGTTCACTTCATATTACCATATAGAATGAAAAAAGCCATGAAGTGATCTCTATAAATGATGTTATTGTAATATGCATAGAGAGGTTAGAGAGAGGAAGAATGAGAAAGAGTAGATAGAGATGCTGCGCAGATCCAAAGTTGGTATGAAGTAGATTTGAAGGCTAGAAGGGCATCATTGAAGAAGGATTAAAACAGAGCTGATATCCAAGTAAATCAACATATGATTTTATTGTAGTGTGAGGGAGTCAGTGCTTCCATATCAAGTTGTAGCTTGATAGATGTCCAGTTGTAGCTGGTTGAGGCAAGAGCCTCCTGTGGGTTGTAGCCCGCAGAAAAATACATGGGAGTTGGTGCTTCTGTTTCAAGTTGTAGCTTGATAGATGTCCAGTTGGAGCTGGTTGAGGTAGGAGCCTCCTGTGGGTTGTAGCCTGTAGAAAATAGATGGGAGTTGGAGCTTCCTTGCAAGTTGTAGTTTGCATAATTTGAGGTAGTAGCCTCTTGTTGGTTGGAGCCTACAAAAAATCAGTGGTGAAAGGGAGTTGGAGCTCGCCTTTGCATCACAAAAATAATAAGATATGGTTTTCTCCCTTATGGGTTTCCACTTATAGCTGCTCTCTATGTGCTTGATGATTATGTGTTGATGTGATGTTTTAATGTGCTTAATTACTTGCTCTAAACACATTAAGTTTGTTGATTTATTATGTATTAAAATTCTTGTGAAATAAAGGTGTAATTGAGTTGAATGAAAAGAGTTTTAAATTTCCATGAATGTCCTAAACTTATTCACCCCCACTCTCACTTTAGCTAAGAGTTCATCACATGGGCCAAATACCATGGACCAAATTATTATTAATACCATGGGCCAAATACCATGGAACAAATTATTATTAATACCATGGATTAAATACCATATTTAAATAAATAAATATTAATGAGGAACAAATAGGTATGGTAAATAAATAAAAATAAAAATGAATGAGAGGTATGATAAATAAATAAACCCTCTTTTTACATTTATTCCATAATCAACTTTATATTTAAGGACACTAAAAAAGGATGCTTTATTTAGGTGAAGCCTATGGGCCAAATACCATGGGCCGAATTAATATTATAGGACACATGTGTAGTTGTAATGTAAGAAAGTTTGTAAACATTTTGTAATGTCGACTTAATTGTAATCAATATATTTGTAATAATTATCCCTACCTCTTAACCCAAAGTTATATTTAAAAACACTTAAAAAATATGTATGGTAAATAAATAAAAATATAAATAAAATGGAGGTATGGTAAATAAAAAAAACCTTTTTTATATATTTAAGAAAACTCAAAAAAAAAGTTTTATTTAGGTGAAGCCTATGGGCAAAATACCATGGAACAAATTATTATTAATACCATGGGCCAAATAACATGGAATAAATTATTATTAATATCATGGGCTAAATACCATGGGTCAAATACCATATTTAAATAAATAAATATTAATGAAGATAAATGTCTTTCGGATTAATCACATCATTAGGATTTGGTCAAAATAGGTATAAGTAGGTATGCTAAATAAATAACTACCAATTGCACCATATGTTGCAAAGGAAACACTGTAAAGCAGTAACAAATGAAATAGTAGTATAGAGGAAAAAAAAATGTGATATGTTATGTGATTTAATTGAATATTTAACTTATAAACATGAATTATTTAACCTAGTTAGTATAGATAGTTTATAGAGTGTAATGTGTGAAATTCCTTACTTATAAATTAAATATTATTATTTAACTTATAAATATGAATTATTTAACCTAGTTAGTATAGATAGTTTATAGAGTGTAGTGTGTGAAAGTCTTTACTTATAAATTAAATATTATACCTCATTGTCATTTCCTTAATGTCCTCTATCATGTGAATCTTGTGTTTCCTTAATGTCCTCTATCATGTGAATCTTGCTTTTAGGGTGAGCTGCCTTCTCTCTGTTTGCAGATTGGTAATGAAGTTGAATTTTAAGGTGGTGAAGGAGTTAGAGCTTAAGATTATGCATCATTTTGCGAAGGATTTGGTAGCTAGATACATATGGAGGCTCATATCAAATAAGGGTTTACGAAGCTAAGTTATCCTATAAACATACATTGAACCTAATTCATTAGAAGATCTTCCAAGAATACTCATAATATAATTTGTTGATATGTTCGAAGGCCATTGCCCAAGCCTTGATGAAGAAGTTGAGTTTTAAGGTGGTGAAGGAGTTGGAGCTTAAGAATATGCATCATTTTGGAAAGGCTTTGGTAGCTAGATGCATATGGAGGCTCATATCAAATAAGGGTCTATGAAGCTAAGTTATCCGCTAAAAATACATTGAACCTAATTCATTAGAAGACCTTCCAAGAATACTCATAATATAATTTGTTGATATGTTGGAAGGCCATTGTCCAAGCCTTCCCTCTTGTGCAGAATTGCCTACTGTGGGAAGTTGTTAATGGAGAACGAGTAAAGGCAGGAGCTAATACTTTTTGGGGTTGGAAATGCAGAAGATTATAAAGTCCTTAAAAACAACTATAACTTAGATTATACAACCTCCCTAGAATCCTAATGTATATGTCATCAAGAGTGGAATAAAACAAATTTGCTAGGTTTGGATGGTATTGAAGGAGATGTATTGCAGGCCTATACAAGAAAACTGAAAATGAGTCACCTTAGAATAAAGAACATAGAGGATAAATTGGTTTGGTCAAGTAATGGAGGCCTTGAAAACAAGTAATCTTAGAATTAAGAACATAGAGGATAAATTGGTTTGGTCAAGTAATTAATCCAAAGGTAGAAACCATTTGAATCATCTAACATTAAAATCAATAATGAACAATGGGAAACCTGGCAATTAGAAAAGTTGTTTTCAAATAGTAACACTTTATAACATAATAAATATGAAGTTATATATTTTTTTCAAAATTGTATTTGATTATTTCACAGTAATATCCAAACCCTTTTCATTAATTTTAATTCACATTAAACAACAACAAAAAATTATATATAATCCATTTTAATTCATATTAAGTACCAAAAAGCTAGGAATAATAACAAAATATATAAAATGCCTAAAACTAAATTCACTTGACATATTTAAATAAAAATAACTAGCAACCTAAACTTTCATAATAATAGCAAATTAAGTTTTGGAATAATAACCAATAATATAAAATGTCTAAAGCTAAATTCATTTGACATATTTAAATAAAAATAAGTAGCAACCTGAACTTTAACTAATAGATTAATTTGACATATTTAAATAAAAATTAGCAACCTAACTTTATATTTAAATAAAAATTAGCAACCTAACTTTAACCACCAAAATTTGAGATTTAAGCATTGGACAGTTGCTATGAAAAAATTAAGATTTCTGTAATGAGATGAAAATACATGGTTGAGTAACTATTCGAAATAAAGTATTCATATCAAGGCTATTGGCTATTGGCTATTGGTATTTCTATACGAATGAGTTGAAGCTTGTAAAATGAAAAGACTATGGAATGGATGGTTGAAAGATGTATGGACATTATTGGTGGCGAGATCACATATGACCAATTTGATTGGCACTTGAACAGTATTCCACTCGACTTCTCTGCAACAAAATAATTTCGAAGATCATATGGGAAATTTAACATGAAGCTCGAAACAAAAAAAACAACGATTCCTCATGTAAAGTGCCATCATCTTGCATAGTTCTGTAATTT
Source organism: Pinus albicaulis (assembly GCA_034641835.2). NCBI lineage: Eukaryota > Viridiplantae > Streptophyta > Pinopsida > Pinales > Pinaceae > Pinus > Pinus albicaulis. The sequence continues at coordinate 1,443,478,428 of CM076584.1, read as the reverse complement.
TAGAGACATGGAAAACCCATAAATAACAGCAAGTCAAGAACACAATTTTTTTTTTAATTAGTATATATTATAAATAAAACATATCAGAGATTTTTGGCAAAACAGAGACGTATAAAATTTATTTTATACGATCTTCCACCATTGAGTTTGTTTGTCCAGCACATAACATTGTGAAAAAAATGCTTTAAATAAAAATAAGTAGCAACTTGAACTTTAACCATTATTTAAATAAAATTGAGTAGCAAGATGATTTTAACCACTATAGTATTGTTGAAGGAAAAATGAGATTTCAACGTTGGAATTTCTGTGAATTGATTGATTGCAATGCAATGGAATTTTTACATGGCCATATAATTCCTCTGAGATATCCAGCCACGGTTACTGTGTGACCGCACTAATTTTTATTTTTTTATTTTCTTTGATTTGCATTCTAGCCCTTGTACCCCTGCAAAAATGCCAAGTGTATCAGCCGAGCAAACCATTATTTTCGGGCTCAGGGGCGCATGCGTTATCTCGCCTGAAGCTCCCCATATTCGAACCAGGGGCAGTATTTTCCTTACTCTTATCAACACTTTTAAGCCTCTGACTTCTTCTAGGGAGCAGTAGTATCCAGGGACTAGGAGGAGGAGGCGGGTGGTGCCATTTCCTGGGCCAACGCTTAGTCTATTGATCATGTAGCAACAATGCCCAATATCTCAGCGCTTCGTCTATTGATTGTCTCGCACCAGTGCCCAAAATCTCATCTCGTAGCAGTGCTCAGAGGAAATTGATTAAGCCTCTCCTTCTTCTTTGAGGCCATGCCTACTCTCATCCCACGGCCATTGCCCTTACTAGTCATGAAAAAGTTGCAGTTGATTTTGTAATTAAATTATTTGTAAAACAGTTTTCTCTATTTCATAACTGATTAATAACAGTAATTAATGCAAAGGTAGAAATCATTTGAATCTTCTAACATTAAAATTAATGGTGAACAATGGTACACCTGGAAATTAGAAAAGTTGTTTTCAAACAGTGACGCTTTACAACGTAAAAATATAAATAAAAGAGAGGTATGATGATTTTTTTATTTAGGTGAAGCCTGTGGGCCAAATTATTATTAATACCATGCAAAAAATAGTATTCACCCTATTATTATTATTACTAAATATAATATTCATATTAATATATTATAATTTGAATATTATTAAATTTAATAAATTTGGATTAATACAATATTAAATTTGTTATATTACAATATATAATAATATATCATGATATATATTAACTCTAGATATATATGGGAGGGAAGAAAAATCCATAGAGTGATAGAGGTGGAGAGATAAGGGGGGTGATAAGGGGGGTTATTATTTGAAGGGTATTATTTGATGGAGATAAAAGTGAAGGGGGGAGAGGAAGATAGAATAGAGGGAGATAGGTAGAGAGGTAGAGAAGGGTAATATATGAAGAGGGAGATAGAAAGATGGAGGGGGGAGAGAGAGAAGGAGAGAGGGAGGGTGATAGTGAGAGGATTGGAGGGAAGAGAGAGAGAGAGAGAGAGAGAGAGAGAGATGGGGGAGAGAGGGAGGTAGGAGATAAAGGGAGAGAGGAAGGGTGAGAGAGAGGAAGAGAGAGGGAGGGATAGAGAGATGGAGTTGGAGGGAGAGAGAGGGAGGTAAGAATAAAGATATAGAGCATGAGAACTGAAGAGAGAGAGGGAGTGAAAACAGAGATATGGAGAGAAAGTGTGTATTTTAGGGGTGAGATAAAGAGACAAAGAAGGAGAGATGTATAGAACAGGGGGGAGAAGTAGAGAGAAGAGGAGAGGGAGGGATATAGTACCATAGTTTGAGAGAGAGAGAGAGAGAGGATTCGAGGGTAGAGAGAGAGAGAGAGAGAGAGAGAGAGAGAGAGAGATTGGGGAAGAGAGAGGGTGGTAGGAGAGAAAGGGAGATAGAGGAAGGATGAGAGAGAGGAAGGGAGTGACGGGGGAAGAGAATATTGGAGAGAGAGAGAGAGAGGATTGGAGGGAAAAGAGAGAGAGAGGATTGGGTGGTAGAAAGAGAGAGAGAGAGAGGCTTGAGAGAGAGGAGGAGATTTATGTAAGAGAGAGAGAGAGAGAGAGAGAGAGAGAGAGAGAGGAGGAGATTTATGTGTGTGTGTGTGAGAGAGAGAGAGAGAGAGAGGAGGAGATTTATGTGTGTGAGAGAGAGAGAGAGAGAGAGAGAGATGCGGTAAGAGAGAGGGAAGTAGGAGAGAAAGGGAGTGAGAAGAAGTACTAGAGAGAGGAGGACAGAGGGATGGATAAAGAGGTGGATTTGGAGGGGGAGAGAGGGAAGGAATAAGAAATACATCGAGATTGAGAAGTGGATAGAGAGAGGGAGTGACAAGGGTGATATGGAGATAGAGTGTCTATGTTTTGGGGCGAGATAAAGAGACAAAGAAGGAGAGATGGAGAGAAGGGGGGAGAGAGGGATAGAGGTATATAGTAAGTTATTTTGATGGTGAAGAGAGAGAGAGAGAGAGAGAGAGAGAGAGAGAGAGAGAGGATGTGAGAGAGTGGAGAGAGGGAGCGAAAGAGAGAAAGATTTGGAGGGGGAGAGAAAGGGAGGTAAGAATAATGATATGGAGAGAGAAGGGTGGAGAGAGAGAGAAGGAATGATAAGGAAGATGGAGAGAGAAGGAGAGAGGAAAGGAGGAGGAAAGAAATATATAAGCAGGGGAGAGGGAGAGAAGGGGAAGATAGAGATATAGATGGAAGGTGAAGAGAAGGAAGAAGAGAGAGATGGAGAGAGGGAGGGAGGGACAAAGAGATTAATATATATGGAGTGAGAGAGCATGTGTGTTTAGGGGGGTGAGATAGAGAGACAAAGAAGGAGAGATGGAGGGAGATATAGATATTGATGGAGAGGGGGAGAGGGAAGAATATTTCTCACACTAGATGCATTGGTTTCAGTCTAGATGGTGGTTTATAATCTTATTTGATTTCTTGCACTAGATACATTGATTTTAGTGTATATATTGATTTCTAATCATATTTGATTTCTTTCACTAGATGCATTGATTTCAATGTAGATGATATCTAATCGTAGTTGATTACTTGCACTAAATGCATTGATTTTAGTGTATATGGTGATTTCTAATCCTATTTGATTGCTTGCACTAGATGCATTGATTTCAATGTAGATGTCGATTTCTAATTACATTTGATTGCTTGCACTAGATGCATCGATTTCAATGTATATGTTTTCTAACCCTATTTGATTGTTTACACTAAATGCATTTATTTCAGTGTATATGGTGATTTCTAATCCTATTTGATTACTTGCACTAAATGCATTGATTTCAGTGTAGATGTTGCTTTTTAATCCTATTTGCTTACTTGCACTAGATGCATTTATTTGAGTGTAGATGTAAATTTGTAATCCTATTTGATTTCTTGCATTAGATGCATTGATTTCAGTGTATAAGTCGTTTTTTGATATTATTTGATTGTTTGCATCAGATGCATTGATTTGAGTGTAGATGTTGATTTTTGTTTTGATGTAATTGGATGTATGATGGCACATTAATTTTAAAGTGATTAGATTAACAATGTGCATTGATTTCATTGTAAACAAAAAAAATATTGACAATGCACATTGATTTTTTTGTTATAGTAATTCAACCTATTAATATTGGAGAGAAAGAGAGACAAGGTATGATGTTTACTACAACAACTCAAGCTAAATATTTACATGGTTTACGATTTCAACTATCCTTTTTATATAATTGATATGAAAATATGACAAAATTAACAAGGGTGACAATAAGAATGGTAGAAGAAAATAGTTTTAGATTTATCACAATGAAGACTATTTTTAATTGAGTACATTCTTATTATTCACATTTTCTATCATTCAACACTAGTATTTTCACTTTGCATTCAAAATTTTTATTTCATCATTTTTCATCATTAAGTTATTAACACTATTTGTCATCTCAACAAACTAAGGTAACTAAGAAAATTAAAATTAAAATGACCAGGTTAATATGAGAAATATTTAGCATATTTAAAATGATTATATTAATATTAGATATATTTACATATTATTGATAAAATTAATCATATGTTCAATAGATTTTCCTAACCAACCTAGATCCACCTTAACTCCAGATCTATCAAGTGACAAGAAGGCTCAAATCTCTCGAGGTGCAAACCTTTCCTCAAGCTTTTCACTCAAAAAAGAGGTTTGCACCTCGAGATATTTGATCCTTCCTAGCGCTTGATAGATCCGAAGTTAAGATGGATCTAGGCTGGTCGTTATTTTGAGAAGTTGTATTTGGCTTGGTAGATGATGGAGAATCTTTAATATTTAGACAACTTTTTACAAGTTCCCATACGCATGGAACGTGTTATAATCCAATTGAGCTTGCTCAAAATAAAGAGTTTTAAGGTGGCTTCATCCTTCCAATCGAATATGGATCACCTCAGACAACCTGTTATCAAAATATATTTACATACATAATATATCACAAGTGAAAATATCGCCTTTATGTTTTGGGGTTATATAATGACCTATCTTATTTCTAATTTCTTTAGAGGTATCTCACCCCAAAAAAAATGGGGAGGTGTGGAAGTCTAATAGAAAGAGGGGCATAAGAGATTTCGATGTTCATATTGAATTCAAGGGTCTAGTGGGATAGGAACATTCCCTTGGAACCCATGAAGGACTAAATCTGAAGATCATTTCCCTAGCTTCTTTGTTTTCAAAAGTAAATATGAAAAAATATTTTCTCCAATAAAACATTGAAACAAGGTCTTTCTACCCCATTTCTCAGTATTCCATTTACAGATAGAGTTAGGAATAGTAAAATCCTTGTAAACATACCTATTAATCCTTTGTCCTTCAAAATATTGATATTATGAGGTGCCACAAAGGATCATAAGTCTAGTTTGGGAATGACATCTTCTTGTTTGGCACATCTGCATTTTTGAGAGTCAAGTATGCCCCTATAAGAAGAGCCAAGGATGGAATTTTCATTAGCTCTGGGAGGCACCCGCATTATGAAACTACAATAAGGATATGTGTGAGCACAAAGCTTGCCCCCTCCCCCACCTAGCAACAGGAAATTGATAGAGAACATGCAAAACTATAGAAATAACCCTCGTATATTAATAAGAGAATCCCCATATGTGTGTGAGCAAAACGTTTTCCCCTATCCCCCTACCTGCCCTGCTCCCCCCTAGCAACAGGGATTTTATAGAGAACATGAAAAACTATAGAAAGAACCTTGAGATCTTAACAAGAGAATCCTCATATTTGAACAAGGTATAGTGTGATCTATAAGCTTGACTTCTCCTAAGATAGGGCAATAGTGGCTAAAAAACCTTAGCCATAGTGAAAATACAATAAATTATATGTTTTTCATTATATATTTTTCTACTATTTTTTCAATTAAAATAATTATTTGAATACTATATATAATTATAATCTAAACTTTTCACAAATAAAATAATTATTATATATAATTATAATCTAAACTCTGAAAAATATAAAAATGATTAATGTCCTCATCATTATATGTGTATGCTATTTTGAAATATTTTACTGATTATCAACTTTAAAATGTCAAAATCATTATTCAACCGGAAAACAAATTACATGTTAAAACATGTATTTCAACTCAAAAAATTATTGCTTTAAATTAATTTAAATATTTTAAATAAATAAATAAATAATCAACATTAATTGTAATTGATATTAAATGTAAATAAAATTTACATTTATCTTGATTATTAAGAATAATATTATTATTCTACCTACCCAAATTTAATTCATATACATAAATGTGTAACTAAAGACTTGCAAGATATATCCTACGAGTCTAGCTTCACTGTATTGCTTTGGATTCTTTTATTGGGTTGAAAAAACAATTAAGCAATATTATATGGTGGTAGAAATGTTACGTCACTACATTTTATAATAATTTAATTTGAGTGATTTGGATTCTTTAATGCGTTGAAAAAATAATTTTACATTATAGGATAGAAATATTATATTATTATAGTTGATATCATTAAGTTGATATCATTTTAGAGTAAATAAGTTTATATATAAATATATATATAATTTTATATATGGTTATAGATAAATTTAAGGTACTTAAACTTGGAATTTTATTATACATAACATTTCATTATCAAAGTGTCTCTAGTTAAATTACTTTTTAGTTTAACCTCTTACATAATATTAATATTAATATTATTTTAATTATATATTAATAAAATAAATATTTTTATATAAATTAAAATGGAAAATTTTGGTCCACGGGATTAATTTAATTTGAGTGATTTGGATTCTTTAATGCGTTGAAAAAATAATTTTACATTATAGGATAGAAATATTATATTATTATAGTTGATATTATAAATAAATAAATAATAATTTATTTATTTTTTAAAGTAAATAAGTTTATATATATATATATATATATATATATATATATATATATATGTATGTATGTATGTATGGTTATATATAAATTTAAGGTATTAAAACTTGGAATTTTATTATATATAACATTTCATTATCAAAGTGTCTCTAGTTAAATTACTTTTTAGTTTAACCTCTTACATAATATTAATATTAATATTATTTTAATTATATATTAATAAAATAAATATTTTTATATAAATTAAAATGGAAAATTTTGGTCCACTGGATTTTGGATAGACAGTGATGGGGTGTTTTGGTGCTTTGTTAACTAGTTGTCTTTAATGAGACTTCTTGTAAAATTTTCTATTTATTTTTTCAGATTTAATTTGTCTAAAAGTCGTAGGAATTCATTGAAATCACAAATTTGATGCCCCAAGATTTTCCAGGGCCTTGAATCCATATATGCAGTAAAAAAACCAGTTTAAATAACACAAAGCAATATTTCACCTCAAATTTTTCCTGATTCTAGCTAGGAAATCCATTGGAAACTCCAAAAAGTCCCATAAAAAACAACTCTCTTTGTTAAGGAACTCCTTGATTTAAATCCACCTGTTCAACTCTCTTTATTAAGGATACTCTTTGTTAAGGAGATATATTGGACACATTGAAGATGTAGTCCTGCCAAGCTTAAAAAAAATGGAAGATTCTGATTTATATAAATGAAATAATAATTAAGAAAATACACACACACACACACACATATATATATGTGCTCATGTGGGGTAGAATAGATGGTGATGGGGTGTACTGCTAAGTCACTCCATGATGTGAAGATCACCAGTTGTATGAAAAAATCCAGTCATATTAAGGGCTAGTGTGGGCCAAAAATCATAAAAAACTAGAATTTTATAGATTAAACAACTTAAACTCATATTTAAAAACATCTTTGTTAAAATTTAATTAAAATTAACTAAAAATATATCCTAAAAATATTCTACTAATTTATATATAATATAATTAATAAAAAAATATTAAAAAAATATAATATTTCTAAAATATATTAAATATAAAATTAAGATAAATTTACCCTCTATGAATAACTAGTATTCATTAGTGACACTACACATTTTCAAGCAAATTGTCTAAAATTGAAGTGATAATTATAATCTTAACTATGGGAATATTTCATGATTCCGTGGGGTTCATCCCTGTCCTTGAATGCTACAAGTTTGTGATTGCGCTGTTCCATCACACTAGATGATGCAAAAGTGAGATGTTGGGCCCTCACCAACAATAAGTACCTTTGGTCCATGAGATTTGATTATGTACAAGTTGTACACAAGACATGGTGCACATAGTAATGACAAATTTGCAATTTGAATTCTATTCCATGTTTTGGTTCGCTTCTTCACTGAAACCAAAGACGTACATGAAAAGGACCTTGATTATCATTTTATTTCAAAATGAGTTTTTTTTAATGTAATTTTCAAATAATATTTTACATAGGGTTATGTGGGAATATCATTAATTCAATAGAAATAATAGATAGGTTCATTAATATTTATATGTTTAAATTTTAAAGTTAGATTATAATTGTCATACATTAATTTTAATTTTAGATTTATAAAAGGTTAAGAAATTTTAAATATTTAAAAATTGAATTTTTTTTCTAAATACATATGGAAAAAAAAATTGCAACTAAAGAAATTTGATTATCAAAAATTAAAATGAATCTATATTTATTCTTAATAATATTATTTATATTTATATAAATTTTACATCTCTATTATAAAAATAATTTTATTTTTTAATTTATTAAAACCATGATTACATGGTGATGATGATGGCGGTTAATGTCCACTGAGACCAAACTTTGGTCTATTGGACCCAAAGAAACTAATTATTTAGTTTGTTTTGAAATTGTACTCCTGTGCTCAAAGAGCTTGGAGAGAAGCTTCCCGAGCTCACTATAATTTTGACATGTTAAAAGGCTAGGAAGGGAAACTAAAATCTAATGTAGGTGTAAGCAGAGCACTCTAAGAGGAAGTGATTTTCGTCCTCAATGTTCATATTTTCATAGAGATGGCAGATCCTTTCCACCCAGGTGTTTTAGGAACTGCTCAGCTACCCAGTATAGGACACATGTGTAGATGTAATGTAAGAATGTTTGTAAACATTTTGTAATGTATGCTTAATTGTAATCAATATATTTGTAATAATTATCCCTACCTCTTAACCCAAAGCTATATTTACAAACACTTAAAAAAGATGTATGGTAAATAAATAAAAATATAAATAAACTGGAGGTATGGTAAATAAATAAAACCTATTTTTATACTTACTCCAAAGGTATGGTAAATAAATATAATAATAAATAAACTAGAGGTATGGTAAATAAATAAAACCTATTTATATATTTATTCCATAAACCTCCTTATATATTTAAGAATACTCATAAAATAAGTTTTATTTAGGTGAAGCCTATGGGCCAAATACCATGGAACAAATTATTATTAATACCATGGGCTAAATACCATGGGTCAAATACCATATTTAAATAAATAAATATTAATGAAGATAAATGTCTTCCGGATTAATCACATCATTAGGATTTGGTCAAAATAGGTATAAATAGGTATGGTAAATAAATAAAAATATAAATAAATGAGAGGTATGATAAATAAATAAACCCTCTTTTTATATTTACTCCATAACCAGCTTTATATTTACGAACACTAGATTTTTTTTTTTTTTTAGGTGAAGCCTATGGGCCAAATACCATGGGCCAAATTATTATTAATACCATGCAAAAAGACAATATTAACCCTAATAATAATAATAATAATAATAATAATAATAATAATAATATTATTATTATTATTATTATTATTAAATATAATATTCATATTAATATATTATAATATTAATATTATTAAATTTAATAGCTTTGGATTAATACAATATTAAATTTGTTATATTACAATATATATTAATATATCATGATATAGATTAACTCATATATATGAGATGGAAGAACAAATCCATAGGGTGATAAAGGTGGAGAGATAAGGAGAGTCACAAGGGAGAGATGGTTATAAACTGAAGGAGAGAGGAGAGGAGGAATGCAAAGACAAAGAGGGAGATGAGTAAGAGAGATAGATAAGGGTAAGATATGGAGAGAGAGAGGGTGATAGTGAGAGGATTGGAGGGAAGAGAGAGAGCGAGACATAGACAGAGATGGGGGAAGAGAGACAAGGAGAGAGGGAGGGTGATAGTGAGAGGATTGGAGGGCAGAGAGAGAGAGAGAGAGAGATGGGGGAAGAGAGAGAGTGGTAGGAGAGAAAGGGAGAGAGGAAGGGCGAGAAAGAGGACTTGAGAGAGAGGAGGAGAGAGGGAGTGATAGAGAGATTGGGTTGGAGGGAGATAGATGGAGGGAAGAAGAAAGACATAGAGAGTGATAAGTGAAGAGAGAGAGGGAGTGACAATGGAGAGATGTAGAGAGAGTGTGTATTTTTAGGGGTGAGATAAAGAGACAAAGAAGGATAGATGTATAGAACAGGAGGGGAGAAAGAGAGAGAAGGGGAGAGGGAGGGATATAGTAACATAGTTGGAGAGAGAGAGAGAGGATTGGAGGGTGGAGAGAGAGAGAGAGAGAGAGAGAGAGAGAGAGAGAGAGAGAGAGAGATGGGGGAAGAGATAGGTATGTAGGAGAGAAAGGGAGGGATATAGTCACATAGTTTGAGAGAGAGAGGGGGGGGGGATTGGAGGGGGGGGGAGAGAGAGAGAGAGAGAGAGAGAGAGAGAGAGAGAGATGGGGGAAGAGATAGGTATGTAGGAGAGAAAGGGAGGGATATAGTCACATAGTTTGAGAGAGAGAGAGGGGGGGATTGGAGGGGAGAGAGAGAGAGAGAGAGAGAGAGAGAGAGAGAGAGAATTGGAGGGCAGAGAGAGAGAGAGAGATAGATGGGGAAGAGCGAGGTAGGTAGGAGAGAAAGGGAGAGAGAGGACTTGAGAGAGAGGAGGAGATTTATGAGAGAGGGTTAGAGAGAGAGAGATAGAGAGAGAGAGATAGAGAGAGAGAGATGTGGTAAGAGAAAGGGAGGTAGGAGAGGAAGGGAGAGAGAAGGACTAGAGAGAGGAGGAGAGAGGGAGGGATAGAGGAGGAGAGATGGATTTGGAGGGTGAGAGAGGGAGGGAATAAAAAAGACATCAAGAGTGAGAAGTGGAGAGAGAAGGGAGTGATAAGGGAGATATGGAGATAGAGTGTTTATGTTTTGGGGTGAGATAAAGAGACAAAGAAGGAGAGATGGAGAGAAGGGGGTAGAGAGGGATAGAGGGATATAGTAAAAGATTTGGATGGTGGAGAGAGAGAGAGAGAGAGAGAGAGAGAGAGAGAGAGAGATGTGGTAAGAGAGAGGGAGGTAGGAGATAAAGGGAGAGAGAATAAGGACTAGAGAGAGGATGAGAGAGGGATGGATAGAGAGATGTAGTTGGAGGGGGAGAGAGAGATGGAATAAGAAAGAAATCAAGAGTGAGAACTGAAGAGAGAGAGGGAGTGACAAGGGAGATATGGAGATAGAGAAGGGGGGAGAGAGGGATAGAGGGATATAGTAAAATATTTAGAGAGAGAGAGAGAGAGAGAGAGAGAGAGAGAGCGAGAGAGAGAGAGAGAGAGAAATCATGTGAGAGAGTGGAGATAGGGAGGGAAAGAGAGATAGAGTTTGTAGGGGAGAGAAAGGGAGGTAACAATAATGATATAGAGAGAGAAGTGTGGAGAGAGAGAGAGAGGGATTGATAAGGAAGATGGAGAGAGAAGGAGAGAGGAAAGGAGGAGGAAAGAAATATATAAGCAAGGGAGAGGGAGAGAAGGGGAAGATAGAGATATAGATGGAAGGTGAAGAGAGGGAAGAAGAGAGAGATGGAGAGAGGGAGTGAGGGAAAAAGAGATTTATTACGCCGAGAAGCGCTCTACAGCCCAATATAGAACACATGTGTAGATGTAATGTAAGAAAGTTTGCAAAATTTTTGTAATGTCGGCTTAATTGTAATCAATATATTTGTAATAATTATCCCTACCTCTTAACCCAAAGTTATATTTACAAACACTTTAAAAAGATGTACGGTAAATAAATAAAACTTATTTTTATACTTACTCTAGAGATATGGTAAATAAATATAATAATAAATAAATTAGAGGTATGGTAAATATATATATATATATATATATATATATATATATATATATATATATATATATATATATATATATATATATATATGGAGTGGGAGAGCATGTGTGTTTAGTGGGGTGAGATAAAGAGACAAAGAAGGAGAGATGGAGGGAGATATAGATATAGATGGAGGGGGTGGAGAGGGAAGAATATTTCTTGCACTAGATGCATTGATTTAAGTCCAGATGGTTATTTATAATCCTATTTGATTTCTTGCACTAGATTCATTGATTTTAGTGTAGATATTGATTTCTAATGATATTTGATTTTTTTCACTAGATGCGTTGATTTCAATGTAGAAGATTTATAATCGTACTTGATTACTTGCACTAAATGCATTGATTTCAATGTATATGGTTATTTCTAATCCTATATGATTTCTTGCACTAGATGCATTGATTTCAATGTAGATGTTTATTTCTAATTACATTTGATTGCTTGCACTAAATGCATCGATTTCAATGTAGATGATTTCTAATCCTATTTGATTTCTTACACTAAATGCATTTATTTCAGTGTAGATGGTGATTTCTAATCTTATTTGATCACTTTCACTAAATGCATTGATTTAAGTGTAGATGTTGCTTTCTAATCCTATTTTCTTAATTGCACTAGATGCAATGATTTGAGTGTAGATGTTGATTTGTAATCTTATTTGTTTTCCTGCATTAGATGCATTGATTTTAGTGTACAAGTTGTTTTCTAATATTATTTGATTGTTTGCATTAGATGCATTGATTTGAGTGTAGATGTTGATTTTTGTTTTGATGTAATTGGATGTTGTACATTAATTTTAAAGTGATTAGGTTAACAATGTGCATTGATTTGATTGTAAGCACAAAAAAATATTGACAATGCACATTGATTTTTTGTGTTATAGTAATTCAACGTATTAATGTTGGAGAGAAAGAGAGACAATGTATGATGTTTAATACAATAACTTGAGCTAAATATTTAAATGGTTTATGATTTTAACTATCCTTTTTATATAATTGATATGAAAACACGACAAAAGTAACAAGGGTGACAATAAGAATAGTAGAAGAAAATAGTTTGATATTTATCACAATGAAGATTATTTGTAATTGAGTACATTCTTATTTTTCACATTTCCTATCATTCAACACTAGTATTGTCACTCTGCATTCAAAATTTTTATTTCATCATTTTTCATCATTAATTTATTAACACTATTTATCATCTCAACAAACTAAGGTAACTAAGAAAATTTAAAATCCAACCTAAATTTAAATCGATATATTTTTCCTAACCAGCCTAGATCCATCTTAATTCCGGATCTATCAAGTGCCAAGAAGGATCAAATCTCTCGAGGTGAAAACATTTCTTCAAGTTTTTCACTCAAAAAAGAGGCTTGCACCTCGAGAGATTTGATCCCTCTCGACGCTTGATAGATCCAAAGTTAAGATGGATTTAGGCTGGTATCTTTATACCAACCTCGTTTGGGCCTTAGATGGTTTTGGATGGAATTTAAAGCTATCTTAGGAAGTCTATGGTCTCCCATGTTATTGATTTTGTGCTTGTATAACAGGAGCCTAGTCATAGCTAGGCTCTGGGTAGGGGAAAGACCCACCTCTATAAGGAGAATATGATAGGGTATATTTATTTTAATTTTGAGGTTATATGTTATAAAACACTTATGGATTTGCTCAATCTTTCTCTAGGATTCTATAGAGATGCCGCAACCCCAAATATATATATATATATATATATATATATATATATATATATATGATTTTTTTAAAAAAAATTAATAATAAAAATAAAAAATTAATTTATTATTTTTATTTTTTTAATTGAATTTATATTAGGTTTTCTTATTATTATTACTATTATTATTTTTTAGGATTAAACTTGACTCGGGAATGCCAATTTATAGCTAATGGTTTTGGGCACATGGTTTTGTGGCCCATGGTATTATGCTAGTTGTATTTGGTAGGAAAGAAGCCTATAAATAGACCTATTTGTCTCCATTCTAAGTGTGCCAAGCACCAAGGTGCCAAGAATTGAGCAAGGTCCGTGTCAGTGTATGGACGAAGGGTTGAGGAGGTTTGGGTTGAGGAGGTTCTCCCGGTTAGTGTATGGGACCAAGGGTTGACCAGGGTTCTCCTACAAGCTTGGTTAGAGTTTTCGCCAAATTCTAATAGAATTTTATTAGGCTAGTTTTTTCTAGAATTGGGCTTTTCCAAGGGAAATTCATGGTGCTCTTATGTATGTGTTGCTTCTATTTATATTCGTGATTAATATTTCTATTTTGATTTTCCTTTTAATACATATTAGTGGTATTAGATTATGGTATAATAGTTTTATTATGTTTATAGTTTTGTTGCTGATGTGTGAAGTTTGATTTCGGACATATAGATCTGCATGTGAAGATATTGGATCAACATAGATCTGGTTAGATATGCATATGAAGATGTTGGATCAACATAGATATGATCAGATCTAGTGCAATTAAAAAAGCAATGGATGCAGTAGTGTCAAAAAGATGAGTTGGAAGAACAGTAGAGAAACCCTACATAGAAGTCGCGGTATTCATGGTCGACAGGGAGTTTCGTGACCGTAACGAGATCAATACATGAATGGCGAAGGCGTAAACTCGTGAAATTTTTTCCAAGAGTCGCCACTTTGTGCAATGCTGTAGAAATATTGGTGTGAAAGACATCAGTGGGGTTAGCGCTTTTGAATCACTACCCCATGGCAGAGATTCTACATATAATTCATTACATTGGATCTAAAAATGGAGTACATCAATTGTTTTATTTTCAGAAAGAAGATGAATCAATTGCTAATTTTGGCTACGTGTTATTGATTCCAATGAATTTACTTGGACCTGCCTTCTATGTGAATTGTTGGACCCATGATACATGGAAAGGAAAGGGCTTGCAGCCACAAATTTTCTTTAGCCCAATTGAAATGCTCATAATGGATGCCACCATATGGATGAGACTATTGAAGCACATTGAAATGATCAAATGTTCATCCACTACAGTGTGTTCACCATCATAATGAATAAATATTGTGGTTTTGGTCTTGTTTGCTTTGATATGGGTATGAAATAGTGGTTGGAGAAGCAAGGACGAAGTGGCATCCGTGGCTGCAGAGGAGAACAACAACCATACAAGAGAGCTAGTGGTAGATCAACCTTGTGGACGAGCTAGTGGAAGCGTTTTTTGGTAGCTACATGCAACACCGAAAGTGTTGGAATTTTACTCCCAACCACCACCATGAATAAAAGTGGCGCAACCCACAACTTCATCAATTTTTCACAACAGAGAAGGACAAGTAGCAGATCCGAGATCTGGAGGCATTTCCACGCAACCAACAACAAACCAAGTACCGATCCATCCTCTGTGTTTATTGTTTTCAACCACCGTATTGACTTACTGTTTTCCCACACTTCACCACCCACAACTTTTATAGTTTACCCATAAGCCTTTCCATTGTTAAGTTAAATCCCTGCGGATGTGATATCGGCGGGACCCACATATACCATCCACTGCATTTGAAAACCTGTAAACCATTTGTATTTCCCCAAAACCTTTGATTTGTGCATTTCACAATTACCACAACTTACCGTGTCGTCGCTTGCACTTCGAAAGATTTAAGTCTTAACCTTAAGTCCTTCACTGTATGTTATGTTTCCACTGATGCGATATTGGTGGGACACACCTAAATCTTTACCAACCGCAAGTTCGCAATCGCAAGTTTTTAAATTTACCTTCCGCTTCCCACAAGTTATGTTATATGTTTTGCGATGTGATATTGCTGTCGCATAACGCAATCACACAAGTCTAAGTTTTCCACCGGCGCCCGCAGGCTATGTTATTTTGGGTGCTATGCGATATGTGCCACGTCATTATCGCACATAGAAACCCACAAAGTTTAATGAATAGCACTGAGAGTTAAAGTTAAAATCACCAATTTGCGCAGGTGCAATGTGGACTAGAATCGTATTGCATAATATTTCATATTCGCTAGTTTTTTTTTTGAACGCGTTTTATGTGTCTTCGTATATAAACTGTAATACGGTCTGTGCACTGTTTTAATGAAAGAATGGGTCTTTTGACAACCCAAGGACGATTGGTTGTTGAATGTCCATTCAAAAATTGAATTGCGTTGAATAGATTAGGTTTTTTAGGCTTTGGCCATTTGTATTAAAAGAAATGTAATTTCATTTTGTAGAGAGAGAGTGATGGAATAGAATCCAGTAGTTTGTTCCTCTCCTGTGTATTACACTGCATGTGTTTATGACTGTTTAGTTTTTGCAATTTTTTGTAGTCTCTGTGTTGTGGGGAAACACATTTCCTCTATTTATTGCATTCAGAAATTTCAACATGGTATTAGAGCAAGTCTAGGCTCTCAGTAAAAGAACAAGCTCTCTTTACTGAAGAAGATGTAAGATCGATTTGAGAAGAAAATTTCTCCAACAGTGAGAAAGCTTCTATTTTACACAATCAAGTTGATTGTTTGTTTACACAGTCAGAATGGCAGCAACAGGCACAAGTCTGAAAAATCCACAATTACCACATTTCAATGGTAAAAATTATGATTATTGGGCCATTATAGTGAGGGCCCTGCTTGCTTCAAAATATATATGGGAGCGGGTGGAACAAGGTTTCCAAGAAGCAGCAGATGCAACAACGTTGGCTTCTTTGACATCAGCAGAAAGATACTTGTTGAGAGATAATAGGAAGAAGGACTCCAAAGCCATCTTCTATCTCTTTCAGGGAGTACACGAGAGTATTTTCCCAAGGATTGCAGTAGAAAAAAAGTCCAAGGATGCGTGGGATATTCTCAAGACAAATTATCAAGGCATGGAGAAGGTGAATACAAAAAAGCTACAAATGCTGAGGAGAGATTTTGAAACTCTATGTGTGAAAGAGTCTAATAACATAGACTTTTTATTCACACATGTGATTGGCTTGTGTTAGGGTCCTATAATAATAGGGTTCATAAATTTTGAATTGACTTTGATAAGTCTTGTAAATATGTACATACCTTGCTTTCTGCAAGTTGTTTTCCCATATTTTGAAAAAATGAAAAAATAATAAAAAGTCAAAAAGAGGGTGAAAGTCCTAAAAGAAAGATCAAAGGACTTAAAAAAATATAAACCACAAAAGAAAAAGAGATGAAAATAAGACTTGAAAGTGAGCAAGTCCCAATGCCACTACTTTTACTTTACTGCAAGAATAATGATTATGTGCAGAGTGTCAATAAATGCCATAATCCATGATCAGTCAAACAACTTAATCTTAACTCTTCATGCTTTCAATTTCATGTTTTAGATAGAGAATAAAGATTTGTCAAATAGTTTAAACTTGACAAATCAGTAGATAGGTAGAGAATAATGAGGAGCTTAACAGTCTAATCTGAGCCCTCAGATGAAATAAGGTAGATTTAGATAGTTTTATGATTTGAAAGAAATTTTTTTAAGGTTGCAAGTCTAAATGCACCTATAAAATGAAGAAAAAATGTTAAAAATAAAGTTGGGTAGGTAGAAAGCAGTGGAGAAATCATGTAAATAAAACATCATCGGGCATAATCACTAATTTCCCCTCCCCTATAAGTATTCAGTATTCTAAGCTATCAGTCAAATAGGCTCAGAGAATTTCTATGACTTTTGTTGGGACCGGACCCAAGGCTCGATGACTGGCTAGTTAAAAAATACTAAGTTCTTATGTTAAACCCACATTTATCATCATTTACCCTTCATTCATACATTAAAACCCCTTTTTCCTAAGTAAAGACACATTCTTACTTAATAATATTGTAACCCTAAAATAATTAACTTCATCCCTTCAAAAGCATTCATAAAACCCAAAAAATACACTTTTTCCTAAGTTAAAGTGTAAAATATTAAAAAAGACAACACTCCTTTGCTTTGTCTATCATATACACTTTACTTGGAGATAAAATGTGTTTATATTACATTTCACTACCCTTTCATATTAACTTTTAACATATTTTTATTAAATCCTAAGAAGTACCCTCCCATATTTATTAATTCCCTTTTATTTAAAATACCCCAAAACCCCACTATTTTAATGTTTAAGACCAAAGTCTATTATCCCCATGTGCGCAAATAAAAAATCCCAAACTATAACCCCTTTGGTCTAAAAACTATCATTATTCAAATACCCCGCCCCTACGGTCTTTAAACTATTGAAAAGGTTTAAAAACTATATAATAAACTAAAACCCGCCCCGCATATGTTTCATTAAAAACATTTTATAAATGTTTTGAATGTATTATATTTCTTCCCCCGCCATATTATATAAGCCTTAAGGCTAACCTTTATTAAAATACACTTTTATAAAAGTTAAAGCTCTTTCCGCTATGTGTAAATTAAACCTTTACCCCTCAGATATATCATAGAGGTTTAAAAAGTATTTGACCCATCCGCTTATATAATAAAAGTCCTGGTCCCACCATCTCATTTCAAAGTAGCTCCCAAAATGATCTCGACCATTCGAATCCAAAATTCAGATCTAACGGTCGGAAGCCGATATTGCATAGAAAAGATGCAAGACCGCCCAAATGCCGAAGCTGCGCGAAATGGGTGGTTTCACCCATTCCTCTCTCCTCTATGTGCCTTTCAACCATTGGATCACGTGGGTTTAATTTAAGACCACTTACCACCAAAAACCTACGCGATAACTAACCCGGTTTCCTATCCCTTTGAAATTCCAAAACCGCCCTCCTGATAAGACCTGCATTCAATGCAACTGTAATGTTTTAATAAAACCTTTGGTAAGGCATTTATCCATTTATTTGCACGTTTAAACCCACTGCATTGCCTCTCCCAACTGTGAAAACCCTATTAAAATCCCCTTTGTTTCCATTTTTATGCCCGAAACCTCTGAAATTTACCAAAGTACACCTTTGAAGACTACTGAGAAGCTGCGCCTTGCTCCAGATAAGCAATTGTAACCATCAACTCAACCAAAACCTCAGAAACCCTTCAGAAGCCAATACCTGCATCATACCGGTATTTTTCTCAAAATTGAATCTGCAACAAAGTTGGAAAACCATTTTTAAAGAAAGAGAAGCATTTTAAGTTTAGAAATTGATTAATTAAATTACCCAAAAGTCCCAAAAGCAGGCCAAAATCTAACAATTTTTTCCTAGAAACCCTGTTTGTCTGCTACGCGTTATTTCAAGGAAATTTATCAAAATTTTCACATTTTAATGATCCATTTCAAGCTCTAAAAGGCTAGAAAACCTTTGCAGGTACCCTGAACCCTTTATAACCCTTTTCAACAGAGTTTTAGCCCTGTTTCTCAGTCAAGAAACTCAAAAAACCCCTATTTTCTATTTTATACCAGTTTTAAAGCCTCAGAACTTCTTTGATAGGCCTAATTGAACAGAAAGCCTTAAGAAAAGCCTATACTTTTCCAAATTTACCCATTTAAGTCTCCGTTATAGTAAAATTTCCTCTACAAACTGTTTAAACTTGCAGAAGGAGACCAAGATGCTTAAAAAAAAGAGTGTAAGCAAGCCTGAAGGTTCTAGAGCTCCTAAGCCTACTCCTGCCATGACTCCAAATACTGCTATTGTTGTCAATCCATTACAACCCCCAGTTGTTGATATTGAACACATTCCCCTTGCTAATATTGATTATAAATAACTGATCCCATAGTTGAATTCAACCTCTTAGATATCCATAACTGGTGTTTTGAGAAGTCTTTAGATGATCAAGAAGAAATCCATATTTTGGAATCCAATTTACCTAAGTATGTTGTCCCATTGACTCACCCCTGTCAAGAGATTATTAGATTGTGTCAACAATACTATATTCCTAAGCAAAGGGCCATTGTAAATGAAAATAAAGAGGTCCTATTTACCATCACTGCAAAGTTAATTAACCAAATGTTGCAACTTCAACCAAACCCCCAAGCAGTCCCTTTGTCTATTGAGGCCCTCACCGAGCTATACATTGGCCTAGATTTTCCTAAGAGGTTCATGATTTTTCAGACTTTTATGCCTCTGCATGTTGAAATTACCAAGTTAAATCCTCCATATTCAACTGCTAAATTCCCTAAAGGTTCAAGGCATGTAATCTCCATGCTTTCCTTTATCCTTGGGTATTTCACTGATGAGCACACTGATGAGTCTATCTTGGGATTCATGTCCACCTTTTCTCCAGGTCAACCACCTTCAGTTATCTTTGATTATGCTGGTTTCATTGCTAATAGTATTCACTATCAATTGACTAATTTACAACTTGAGGGAGTATTCAGATATACCTCCTATCTTTTCCACATGTTTCTTTACTTCTAATCAGATAGCTTTACAATTTCACTTCAAAAGCTGGACATAGAGGGAAAACCTCTATCTGTCATCTTTTGGACATCCATACTCAGAAAAGAAGGTACAAATTTCAACTATTCAGAGTTTGCTGAATTATTTTTACATCCAATGATCACCATGTTGACCAAAACATAGCAGCCTAGAATAAGTGAGGAAATGAAGAAAATATTGCAGTTATCAGAGCAGAGTAAATCTGGTGATTGGTATTTGTATGAGAAATATACTGAAATCAGAGTTTTTGTGACAAACTTGTTGCCTTACAAGTTACCCAAACATCCTCCAAAGAGGATATTTGCCTTGGAGTATATTAGGTAGATCCTGAATTATGATTCAATCAACTTCATGGTAGACAAGAAAAAGACCCATTTCAAACTTAAAAAATCAAATTGGGCCATTCATATGCAATCACAGGGATGCAAAGAAGGAAGCAACAAATCAACTATTAGAATATAAATTTGAAGAGAGTTTCGCTTGGAACTATGATCCACAAGGGATCTTGAGCAAGCTGAGGGTAAAATGAAAATTAACACCCTTTATACATGAAGTTAAACCAGAAATAGAAAATTTTTCCAATCAGCTTGAATGGATTGAAAACACATTAATATATGCATAAAGCATAGGTAATACTAGTCATACCTTAGAGACTGCAAATAAACCAGAGAAATCCATCAAAAGAATAAGGGAATAAGGAGCATATGTGGCGGAGACTACAAAAGAAACAAAGTTCAAGATTATTTACAACAAAAGGCCAAAATTAGACACATCAAGTAAAGGTAAAATGACAATAAATGTTGAAGAAACAGAGCCCTGAAATACCAACACAAGTTTTCCAGAGACAAATGTAGCTACTGTAGTTATGAGTGAGCCAAACTAGAATGAAGAAAAACTGAATAATGAAGATACACAGATGATGGAAAGGCAAAAAAATATGGAGGCTTCTTCCTCACATTTGACTGCGGAAAAGGATTTGGATATTAAGGAGAAATACAAGCAAATCAAGTTGAAGAATGAGGAAATCAAAACTGAATTTTACTCTCAGTTTTTGAAACAAAAGCTAGGTAATGAAAACAGATTCCTATCAGCATTTGATTACTCAAGTAAAAACTTGATTATGTCAGTATTACAGCCCACAGTATCAGTGCCAAAGACAGTTGCTGACTATAAGAAAGTTGATCTAGAAGTAGCTACAGACAAAATCCATGAATTAGATCAAACAGAGTTTCACAGGAAAACCTCAGAGATGTTATATTCCACAGTTACAACAAAATCTCTGAGTGCTCATAAGCTTCAAAACAATATCTCTAATATGCAAGATCAAATGAATATGGATAAATATTCATTATATGCAAAGGATCTAAGGATAAAAGCCTTAGAAGAATTAGTATTGCAGGTAGGATATGATATTATAAACATTAAAGCAGCAAAAGCATTAGTAAAAAAGAAAAATGAGGATATAGCAGCCTTGAGGAAACAACTCAAACTTCCTCAAAGTGAGCATCCTCAGACAAAGGAAGTCTTATAGGAACAAAAGGAAAAATATGAAATGATGAGTTTAATTCTTCAGTCGACAACTCAGATTAAGGAAATGGAAGTACAGATGGACCAACTTGTCCAAGAAAAGGAGACAGTAAAAGAACTAGTGATTCCTACAGTTGTCCTAGTCATCACTGCAGTAGTGCCTTCAACCTTAGGAGAAAATTTGGCGCCCAAATAACCACTGGCTACTATAGTGCCAGTGACTTCTTCCCCTACATCAGCCACTGAATCATCTACCATAGTAGTACAACCTATAGATGATGCTAGTAAGATAGTAAAAGCAATGGAAGAGATGTTTTTGAAGACAAATGAAATTAACAGGTTGACAAAGATGATTGAAAATCTTGAGAAGACAAATAAATTAACTTAGATAAATGCTAAGATACATGAACAAAATGCCAACAGATTGAGTGAAGAGGTAAAGAAGTTACAAAAAGAATTAACTCTCAAGCATCAGATATCATACATAAAAGATTACCTATGGAATAATGTAATTGAAGCCATGCATGATGTATGGCCTTCAATTCAGGTAATTTTTGAGAAAAGAGAGTTATTATTGGCAGCCCAAGCAGAAATTCAAAAGACTTAGACTGATTTGGCTGACAAACCAGAACAGACCATAAGATTAATAAATTTCCTCAACAACAAAAATATACAGGAATTGGAAGAGCTCAAAATAACAGACAGAACTGCCACTATGCTAGAAATCAGGAAAGTCACCACAAAGAGAAATTTGATGAGGGAACTTGAAGAAAAATGTGAAGGTATGAATACTGCCATAACTAGATTTATGGTTAAATTCACAAATTTGAGGCAAAAGGGACTTCCTGATATCATGGTTATTAATGATAAATTGGTGCCTCAAAATGATATTGAGAAGAAGATAAGAGAATATGCCAAGGAATAGGTGAATAATCTAACAGGTCAAGGCATCCCCATAGAAAATATGTTACTGAAAAGTTTTGAAGATTTATTTTACTTACAGTATGAGATCAAACACTTGTTTGTCATCAAGCCCACCTTTGCTGGATATATAGAAGCTGATGAGAATTTTAGGAAATTAAAGAATATTCAGATTCCTAAAAATGATGATTAGCAAGATCTTACAGATTTACTATGAAGGATAAAGACAATAAAGTGAAAGGAAGAAAGAAAAATGTTTTCTAAATGACAGTCAAAACATATTTTATTTACTGTAGTAAACAATTTTGACTAAAGGTTAAAGAGTATCAGTTAAAGAGTATCCAAGAAATATTATCAGTCAAGGCAAGTCATATTTCAGAAAATATCTAAAGGCTAGCAAGGAGGACACCAAGGCAGCCACCTGCTTTATCCTCAAAACTGTTTCTATTTCTTATGGATAAAATAGGACAACTTGCTGATTTGTTAAGAAACTGTCTCTATTTTTATTGTAACGATATTTATTTTTCTAAGATTATTCCTAGAAGTCGTCTAGGATATTTTGTAAAACATTATGTATAAATACTTCATCTTTAGAAGTATTTTGGGTGGAAGAAAACTGCCGGGATTGTTATAGTCATTTCTTCTTGGACTTTAAAGCTTTTGTGTTTCAAAACTTCGAGTAGTAGGTTGGATCAAAGAAAATTGGCATCATACTTCAAGATCCCTGTGATGAGCTATTTGGAGTGAAGTATTTTCTTCACTTGTCATTGTTTCTTTTCTATGTTACATGCATCCATTTATGTTTATGCTAAATCTGAATGTATAACTAGGAGTATTAATACAGGATATGTTAATAGCACCCTATTTTAAACTAGTTATCATATATGTTTTCCTCTGATTTCTAGTGTAGGGAACCCTTAATTTCTCCCTCATTTGTTTGACCTCTCCTACTACTTCCCTTTTCCGGATTTAGGGATTCTTAAGTGCCCTTTATATCGATCATACCACCTCACAAAAACAACTTTTCAAGATCTCCAAGGGTTATCTATCTTGCCCTGAAGACATTTGACCTTTTATCTCTTGATCCTAGTCTTGTTAGCTTGATTTTGACTCCATAGCCCAATGGAAAAATATATTTCCCACTATCCATCCTTTCAAGTGATTTTTTCCCACCAAATATACCAAAACAAAACCAAAGCTGCACTTTCATAGCTAGCCTAATATCTACAAAACAAAAAAAGTTAAAACTTAAAGAGATAGCCCTCTCTGAACCCTAGGAAGGCTAGATCCTAGAGTTTGAAGTAGGTTTGTGTTTACCTCTAGAATTCTTGGACTGAAAACCAAAATCACACAACTTAACTAGAGTGATAACATTACTGGCGACCATACTGGGGACTAACTAATCCTCAGTCTTAAAACTAGTCTTAAAGAAAATATTTGTATACATCCTTTTACTTTAATATTGCTTTTATAAGTTGTGTTTATTGAAAAAAGTAATTCTAGTTTCTAGGAAAGTCTATTATACCAGGTCTAACCCGAATCCTAAGCCTGCAATTATAGTAGACAACCCAGACCGAATTGGTCAAAAGAAAAACAACCAAAAAATTTAGAAGTTGAAGTATCATTAAAAAGAGTCAATTCATTACCACAAGAGTTAGTAAGTCTGCAAGATATTGATTTTGGTCTGAAATTTGAGCATTCCTTATTTGGAAGAAAATATTTTAGTGATCTTAAAACTACTGTTTTAGACCATGTTTTCATTTCATTTTTGAATACAAAATAGAAATATATTACAGAAGATTTTAAAACACAGAAAGTTCAAGATCAGACTAAAATTGAACAACTTAATCTTACTATTCTTAAAGATATTAATGAAGCTATTGAATTAGCTCAATTTTTGACCTATGCAAACAAACCTCCAGTTTCTCAATTGCATACCACAATAATACCAGCTAAAGATTCATCTCCGTATGTTGTTACATCATTTATAAATTCCATTACCATCTCATCTACAGATCCATTTATCCCTAAACTACCTCTACAACCTAGAGTATTATTTCCACCAATCACTTCATCCATTATATCCATTAGTTCACCTTTTTATTTCCTAAATACATCATCCTCATTCCCTATTAGTTCCATAAACATTCCAATTTCATTGCCCAACACTTCAACTACAATCTTTAGTTCATCTGCTATCATTTCCAACACAGCTCCAAGCAGTTCTACTTTACCTCCTAGCCAAGCTAAGCTTCAAGCTATGGCTGCTAGATATGCTCCCCTAGTCTTACCACAACAACTTCATGACATGCCACAAGACTATCAAAATAAAATACCATTGTTTGATGGCACTACCCAATATAATTCTCAGCAACACATTACTAAGATGACAGACTTCTTTGAAATTTATGATATTGATGATTCAGATGTTCAAATGAGGCTATTTGCACAAAATTTGACAGGAGAAGTTAAGAAGTGGTTTAAAATTTAGCTGCTGGTAGTGTAACTGATTTAGTTGTGCTTCATAGATTGTTTTTAAATAAATGGGAAAAGAAAAATAACCCCTTCCAAATATTGTCTGAATTTGATTCCATGAAAAGAGCTCCAAATGAGTCAGTCCAAGATTACTGCACCAGATATAATAGTGTATATAATTCTATCCCTGCAAATCTTAAACCTACTCCTTATTCAGTTCTGCTCAAATTCCATAATGGATTTGATACAGATATGGTTACTAATTAAGGGAAAGATATGCAAACACCTTAGAAAAATGCAAACAGATGCAGTTAGTGTAGAAGTAAATATTTTATCCAGAAAATCTAGAATCAGAAATGGAAGAAGAGTGACCATTAAAGAAGAAAATGCCAATTCAAACATAAAAATGGATGTCATAGCTAAAACCTTAGAAAGGGTGATGGATATATTAGATAATATAGAAAGAATACCTCAGTGGGATAACCTACAAAAAATCATAAATCCCAATTTTAGAAAAAACATAAATTCTAGAAAAGCAAAAGAAACAGCCCCATACCAAACAATAAGGCTCCCATTCCAAGAGAAGTATGCTGAAAGTTCTCAGAATACTGATGATGATGAGGATTCTATAAATATAATGGGTATAGATGATAATAATAATACTATTTTCCTTACTCAGGAAGATCAAGAATTATTTGAACTCCAACAACTCAAATTAGATTCTAGTGAATCCTTTGATTATAAACAAGGTTATGATTATGAAATAAATGAAATACACAATCAATATAATATTAGAAACAAGAAAAGCAATGAGTCTTCTACTAAGAAAAATTCTCAAACTTAGAATTAGAAAACAATAGAAGCTCCCAAAACAAAGGTTCTGCAAATTCTTCCAAAGGAAAACAAGCAAAACTCAAGTTCTTCCCAAAAAATTTCTAGTCCTAAAACCGAATCAGGCCCTAAAATTGTTGATATTACTGATGAAGTTGCTCAAGCTGCAAAATATTCACAAAAATATACTGCCGCTAAAGCTTCTAATTCTGTCAAAACAAAAAATTTAGATCCCAAAAAACCTTATGCTTATCCTAAAATAGTGGACCCAAAAACTATTACTTCAAAAACATCTACTGATAATTTTAAGTCTGAAAGAACATATACTACTTCACAAACAATCCCTGAAAATAAAGTTAGAAGTAGTAAAACACAAGAAACACAAACATAGAATCCAAAAACACATGAAAATGAAAAAACAACTGTAGAAAAACAAGACAAACCAACACAAACTATAGTTACCAAAGAAGAATTGATTCAAATCAGTAAAACTCAACCTACATTCAACATACAATCAGAAATTGCAAAGATTAAAATACAAATTCCTTTGACTGAATTGGTAAAAAATGACTTGTATAAATCAACCATAACTGAAACATTAAATATGAATGATGGAGAAGACTCAAAAAATCTAAATGATGATCAGACAGAGTTGATTTTTGGCCCAGATGTAAATGGAAAACATGCAGATGGAGCAGTTCCTCCATTTTATATCAGTCTTACCATTCATGATCAAATTTTACACAATGCCATGCTAGATTCAGGAGCTTCCCATAATCTAATGCTTAAATCCATAATGGAAACTCTCAATCTAGAAATTACAAGGCCATACAAAGATTTGTTTTCTTTTGATTCAAGTAAAGTTAAATGCCTAGGTTTAATCAAATATTTGTGTGTAACACTAGTTCAATACCCCGGTAAGAGTATATTAATGGACATTGTAGTAGATGATATCCCACCTAAATATGGAATGTTACTTTCTCGCTCATGGGGAGTAAAGTGACAGGGATCTCTACAATTGGACATGTCTTATGCTACTATATCAGTTTTTAGACACCCTAAAAAGCTATATAGGGAAACATTGATGAAGTACATGGTCAGTAGTGCTGAAAGATCTATAAATTACCCCATTTACTCTATGCTAACTGACTTTGATTCTTTTATCCTATGTAACTCTGAAACTAATGAAATCCAAACTCAACTGGTAGAGAAAAAGAGAGCACCAAACAATGATAATATTTTTCATGAATCTCTATGGCATTTAGACTTTGATGGTTCAGTAAAGAAGTTAGGAGCAGGAGTAGTAGTTTGGATAACAAATATGGAGACTAATCACTTAGAAGGCCATGCTTTCGGGCTCAATTTTAAATGTACAAATAATATGGATGAGTATGAAGCCCTTATCTTAGGACTCCAAATAATTAGGAACTCAGGAGGTAAGATAATTTTAATCATGGGAGATTCAAAGTTAATCATAAAACAAGTAAATGGAATTTATTATGTTTACAATCCTAGACTAAGCAGATACAGAGATGCTATGATAAATTTAGCTGATGATTTATTGGAATTTAATTTTGCTGCTATACCTAAAAAACAAAATATACAAGCTCACTATCTTGTAACTTTTGCTAGTACATTCAATTTAGCATTCCAACCTAATCACAGATATACTACTGAATTCAAACATAGGCCAATAATTCCAGACAATCTTAAGTATTGGCAAATTTTTTCTCAGGATGAACAAATTTACAAGTTTATGAACAATGAAGGAGAATTTCAGAATTGTATTATATATACAGATTGTACTATAAATCATGATTTGGATTGTGAAATAGATTTAAATAACTTGGATATAAAAAGAATAAAGTTTGATAAACCAACTAGATTTAGTCAAGCTGATATAGATATCTTATAGAAGTAGAGATTGATGAAATTATTGAAGATGAATCAGACATATTAAATCTTAAGGATAATTTCTTACCTAAAGGTTTAACTCCCTTAGAAGATATTTTTGACTCAAATGATGTAGCTAGAAAACCAAAAACGGAGCTAGTTAGATCTGATATAGAAGAATGCAACATTGGAATAGAGTTAAAACCCAAAACAATCAAACTTTCCAAAATTTTACCTCAACAAGAGAAGGAAAAATACAGTACTCTTTTAAAGGAATATCAAGATGTCTTTGCCTGGAGTTATGAGGATCTAAAATCCTATGATACCAGCATAATCCAACATAAAATTCCAATAAAAGAAGATCAGAAACCATTTAAACAAAAATTGAGAAGAATTAACCTTGTTTTATTACCTTTGATAGAAAAATAAGTGAAAAGAACGTATGATGCACAGATCATTGCACCAATTAGATATTCTAATTGGTTTTCAAACCTAGTTCCTACAAGAAAGAAAACAAGAGAGATAAGATTATGTGTTGACTTTAGGAATCTAAACAAGGTGTCCTTGAAAGACAATTACCCTTTACCTAAAATGGATCATATATTACAAAGGGTAGTTGTCTCTTCTAGGATGTCTCTTTTAGATGGTTTTTCAGGATACAAACAGATCTTAGTCCAAAAAGAAGATCAAGCTAAAACAACATTTACTACTCCTTGGGGCACTTTTATGTATGTAAAAATGCCTTTTGGTCTAATGAATGCAGGAGCAACCTTTCAAAGGGCTATGGACATAGCTTTTGCAAAGGAAATACATGAGTTCTTAGTAATTTACTTAGATGACATTACTGTGTTTTCCAAAATTGATAATGAACACTTGGATCACTTGAGACAAGTTTTTATTAAACGTACGAAATATGGCATCTCTTTAAATCCTAAGAAAAGTCTATTTGGACTAGAATAAGGTAAGTTACTTGGATACATAATTTCAAAAGAAGGAATTAGGATAGATCCTGCTTGGATAGAAGAAATTCTGAACATTAGTCCACCAAGAAACATCAAAGAATTACAAGCCTTTTTAGGTAAGATAATTTTTTTAAGAAGATTCATATCTAATTTAGCTGAGATAATTAGAGAACTAAATAACATGCCCAGAAAATATTCAGTTCTTAAATGGAATGTTGAGGCTAAAAAATCATTTGAATCTATCAAACAAGCCTTGACCAAAACTCCAGTCCTAATAAGTCTTGATTTTAAGAAATATTTCATAATTTTTTCATTTGCTTCAAAACACACCATTGCTATAGTTTTACTGCAGAAAAATGACCAAGGATTGGAACAACCCATAGCTTTTTTCAGTAAGACCCTTAGAGATGCCCCTTTGAAGTTCAACATTATGTAGAAATAAGCCCTAGCTTTGTTAAGGCCATTAAAGACTTCATAGTTTATATTCTCTACTCTCATATCATTGCCTATGTCTCAAATTCTGTAGTAAAAGACATTCTTACTCAGGATGGTCTTGATGGAAGAAGAGGTAAGTGCATTGCCACTATCTTAGAATATGAAATAGAGATAAAACCCAGAAAACTCATCAAAGGTCAAGGATTAGCCAGACTTATGGCTGAATCCAATTGCAATGCCCTAGACATAAATTTTATTGCTCAAGTAGATGATTAGAAGAGATGGTGACTCCATCGATCAATGAAACCTTCTCAGATTCACCTTGGTATACAAATATCATATTTGTACTCCAAAACTTACAAGCTCCTCCTAGATTTTCAAGAACCAAAGCCAGATTCATAAAAATTAAAGCATTAAGATTTTGCATTCTAGATAATTTACTTTTTTGGAGAGATCATAGTGGGATTTTATTAATCTGTTTATTAAAGGAAGAAGCTGAAAAAATACTTGAATAATTTCATGCAGGTGACTGTGGAGGACACTTATATTGGAAAACTACAACAAATAAGATCCTGAGAGCTAGTTTTTACTAGCCTACATTTTTTGCTGATGTCAAAAAGTATGTAACTTCATGTCATAAATGCCAAATTTTTGAGGGTAAGAAGAAATTATTACCCCTCCCTTTAAAGCCTATTTCAACTGAAATTCCATTTCAACAATGGGGTTTAGACTTCATTGGTGAAATTCACCCCCCTTATTTAGGCCAACATAAGTGGATTTTGACAACCATTGATTATTTTACTAAGTGGATTGAAGCCATACCCTCCAGACAAGCCACAGATAATGTCATTATTTCCTTCCTAGAAAAAAACATTATTTCAAGATTTGGATGCCCCCAAAAGATAATTACTGACAATGCAGCAGCATTCAAATCCAAGAAAATGATTGATTTTTACCACAAATACCATATTACCTTAGGTCATTCCACTGCATATTACCCTCAAGGTAATGGCCTAGCTAAATCCTCAAACAAAAGCCTTGTAAATATCATCAAAAAGTTACTTGAGGACAATAAAAAGACTCATAATAAGAAGTTAGTCAATGCCTTATGGGTAGATAGGCTTACTACTAAAAAATCCATTGGTACTTCCCCTTACCAACTTGTCTATGGAATGGATGCTGTTTTTCCATCCTCCCTAGGTGTACCAGTGATGAAAATTATCCAAGAGTTACAAGTGGAAACAAATGACATTCAAAGAAGGTCCATCAAAATATTCACTTGCAATAAACAAGGGAAGAAGTGTATATCAAATCTCAAGTCATTCAGGATAAAATCAAGAAATTTTTTGATAAAAAGACTAAAGACGATGATTTCTACATAGGAGATAAAGTGTTAAAGTGGGATTCCAGAAGAGAAGACAAAGGAAAACATGGAAAGTTTGATTTTCTGTGGAAAGGAACTTATGTGATTATGGATATAGAGGTAATAATTCTTTCTTTCT
Organism: Pinus albicaulis; assembly: GCA_034641835.2. Taxonomy (NCBI): domain Eukaryota; kingdom Viridiplantae; phylum Streptophyta; class Pinopsida; order Pinales; family Pinaceae; genus Pinus; species Pinus albicaulis. The sequence continues at coordinate 1,443,447,934 of CM076584.1, read as the reverse complement.
GAAAGAAATGGATGGAACAGATCTCCAGGGAGGACCAGTAAATGGCAGAATGCTGAAGCACTACTACTCTCCTGAATTAACAAATAGTTATTTTTTATTCACTTTTATCATTGTAAATATACATTGCAAAGTTTAGATTTGATTGGATGTTTCCCTAGCAAAGTTGAAGCCCAAAGAGAAGGCCCTAAGCTTTGAGAGGTAAATATCATAAGTATGAATAAGTTGCAGGTATCAGAAGACATTTACAGGGTCATCACAATCAAATTTCAAAAGGCTGCTAGTCTCAAAGTTCTTAATATTTCACCAGGAAATGTCATCCCTATATGGAGCCATTGTTAGGGTCCTATAATAATAGGGTTCATAAATTTTTAGTTGACTTTGATAAGTCTTGTAAATATGTACATACCTTGCTTTCTTCAAGTTGTTTTCCCATATTTTGAAAAAATGAAAAAGTAATAAAAAGTAAAAAAGAGGGTGAAAGTCCTAAAAGAAAGATCAAAGGACTTAGAAAAATATAAACCCCAAAAGAAAAAGAGATGAAAATAAGACCTGAAAGTGAGCAAGTCCAAATGCCACTACTTTTACTTTACTGCAAGAATAATGATTATGTGTAGAGTGTCAATAAATTCCACAATCCATGATCAGTTAAACAACTTAATCTTATCTCTTCATGCTTTCAATTTCATGTTTTACATAGAGAATAAAGATTTGTCAAATAGTTTAAACTTGACAAATCAGTAGATAGGTAGAGAATAATGAGGAGCTCAACAGTCTAATCTGAGCCCTTAGATGAAATAAGGTAGATTTAGATAGTTTTATTCTTTGAAAGAAAATGTTTTAAGGTTGCAAGTATAAATGCACCTATAAAATGAAGAAAAAATGTTAAAAATAAAGCTGGGTAGGTAGAAAGCAGTGGAACAATCATGTAAATAAAACATCATCGAGCAGAATCACTAATTTCCCCTCCCCTATAAGTATTCAGTATTCTAAGCTATCAGTCAAACATGCTCAGAGCATTTCTCTGACTTTTATTGGGACTGGACCTAAGGCTCGATGACTGGCTAGTTAAAAAATATTGAGTTCTTATGTTAAACCCACATTTATTATCATTTACCCTTCATTCCTACATTAAAACCCATTTTTCCTAAGTAAATACACATTATTACTTAGTAAAATTGTAACCCTAAAATAATTAACTTCATCCCCTCAAAAGCATTCATAAAACCCCAAAAATACACTTTGTCCTAAGTTAAAGTGTAAAATATTAAAAAAGACAACACTCCTTTGCTTTGTCTATCATATACACTTTAATTGGAGATAAAATGTGTTTATATTACATTTCACTACCCTTTCATATTAACTTTTAACATATTTTTATTAAATCCCTAAGAAGTACCCTCCTGTATTTATTAATTCCCTTTTATTTAAAATACTCCAAAAAACCCACTATTTTAATGTTTAAGACCAAAGTCTATTATCCCCATGTGCGCAAATAAAAAATCCCAAACTATAACCCCTTTGGTCTAAAAAATATCATTATTCAAATACCCCGCCCCTATGGTCTTTAAACTATTGAAAAGGTTTAAAAACTATATAATAAACTAAGACTCGCCCCGCATATGTTTCATTAAAAACATTTTATAAATGTTTTTAATGTATTATATTTCTTCCCCTGCCATATTAAATAAGCCTTAAGGCTTAACCTTTATTAAAATACACTTTTATAAAAGTTAAAGCTCTTTCCGCTATATATAAATTAAACCTTTAACCCTCAGATATATCATAAAGGTTTAAAAAGTATTTTCACCCATCCGCTTATATAATAAAAGGCCTGGTCCCACCATCTCATTTCAAAGTAGCTCCCAAAATGATCTCGATCGTTTGCATCCAAATCTCAGATCTAATGGTCGGAAGCCGATATCGCATAGAAAAGATGCAAGACCACCCAAACACCAAAGCTGCGCGAAATGGGTGGTTTTGCCCAATCCTCTCTCCTGTACGTGTCCTTCAACCATTGGATCACATGGGTTTAATTTAAAACCACTTACCACCAGAAACCTACTCGATAACCATCCTGGTTTCCTATCCCTTTGAAATTCCGAAACCGCCCTCCTGATAAGACCTGCATTCAATGCAAGTGTAATGTTTTAATAAAACCTTGCTAAGGCATTTATCCATTTATTTGCGCGTTTAAACCCACTGCATTGCCTCTCCCAACTGTGAAAACCCTGTTAAAAGCCCCTTGTTGCCATTTTTATGCCCGAAACCTTCGAAATTTACCAAATTATGCCTTTGAAGACTGTTGAGAAGCTGCGCCTTGCTCCAGATAGGCAATTGTAACCATCAACTCAACCAGAACCTCAGAAACCCTTCAGAAGCCGATACCTGCATCATACTAGGTATTTTTCTCAAAATCCAGCCTGCAATCAAGTTGGAAAACCATTTTTAAAGAAAGAGAAACATTTTAAGTTAAGAAATTGATTAATTAAATTACCCAGAAGTCCCCAAAACAGGCCAAACTCTGACAAATTTTTCCCAGAAACCCTGTTTGTCTACTACGGGCTATTTCAAGGAAATTTATCAAAAATTTCACAGTTTAATGATCCATTTCAAGCTCTAAAAGGCTAGAAAATCTTTGCATGTACCCTGTACCATATGTAACCCTTTTCAACAGAGTTTTAGCCCCATTTCTCAGTCAAGAAACTCGGAAAACCCCTGTTTTCTGTTTTAGACCAGTTTTAAAGCCTCATAACTTCTTTGATAGGCATGATTGAATAGAAAGCCTTCAGAAAAGCCTAAACCTTGCCAAATTTTCCCATTTAAGCCTCTGTTATAGTAAAATTTCCTCTACAAACTGTTTAAACTTGCAAAAGTAGACCAAGATTCCTAAAAAATAGAGTGTAAGCAAGCCTGAAGGTTGTAAAGCTCCTAAACATACTCATGCTATGACTCCAAATACTACTATTATTGTCAATCCATTGCTACCCCGAGTTGTTGATATTGAACACATTCCCCTTGTTGATATTGATTATACAATAGCTGATCCCATAGTTGAATTCAATCTGTTAGATATCCATAACTAGTGCTTTGAGAAGTCTTTAGATGATCAAGAAGAAATCCATATTTGGGAATCCGATTTACCCAAGTATGTTGTCCCATTGACTCACCCTTGTCAAGATATTATTAGATTGTGTCGACAATACTATATTCCTGAGAAAAGAGCCATTGAAAATGCAAATAAAGAGGTCCTATTTAACATCACTGCAGAGTCAATTAACCAAATGTTGCAGCTTCAACCAGACCCCCAAGCAATCCCTTTGTCTATTGAGGCCCTCACCGAGCTATACATTGGCCTAGATTTTCCTAATAGGTTCATGAAATTCCCAAGTTAAATCCTCCATATTCAACTACTAAATTCCCTGAAGGTTCAAGGCATGTAATCTCCATGCTTTCCTTTATCCTTGGGTATTTCACTGATGAGCACACATATGAGTCTATCTTGGAATTATTGTCCATATTTTCTCCAGGTCAACCACCTTCAGTTATCTTTGATTATGTTGGTTTCATTGCTGATAGTATTCACTGTCATTTGACTAATTTACAACTTGAGGGAGTATTCAGATATACTTCCTATCTTTTCCACATGTTTCTTTACTTCAAATCAGATAGCTTTCCAATTTCACTTCAAAAGCTGGACATAGAGGGAAAACCTCTATCTGTCATCTTTTGGACATCCATACTCAGAAAAGGAGGTACAGATTTCAGCTATTCAGAGTTTGCATAATTATTTTTACATCCAATGATCACCATGTTGACCAAAACAAAGTAGCCTAGAATGAGTGAGGAAATGAAGAAAATATTGCAGTTATTAGAGCAGAGTAAAGTTGGTGATTGGAATTTGCATGAGAAATATACTGAAATCAGAGTTTTTGGGACAAACTTGTTTCCTTACAAGTTACCCAAACATATTCCAATGAGGATCTTTGCCTTGGAGTATATCAAGCAGATCCTAAATTATGATTCAATCAACTTCATGGTAGCCAAGAAAAAGACCCAATTCAAACTTAAAAAATCAAATTGGGCCATTCATATGCAATCACAAGGATGCAGAGAAGGAAGCAACAAATCAACTATTAGAATATAAATTTGAAGAGAGTTTTCCTTGGAACTATGATCCACAAGGGTTCTTGAGAAAGCTGAGGGTAAAATGCAAATTAACACCCTTTATACATGAAGCTAAACCAAAAATAGAATTTTTTCCAATAAGCTTGAATGGATTGATAACACATAAATAGATGCAGTAAGCAAAGGTAATACTAGTCATACCTTAGAGACTGCAAATGTGGTAGAGACTACAACAGAAACAAATTTCAAGATCATTTACAAAAAAAGGCCAAAATTAGACACAACAGGTAAAGGTAAAGTGACAATAAATGTTGAAGAAACAGAGCCCTTAAATACCAACACAAGTTTTCCAGTGACAAATGTAGCTAATGTAGTTATTAGTGAGCCAAATCAGAATGGAGAACAACTGAATAATGAATATACATAGATGATGGAAAGGCATCAAAATATGGAGGCTTCTTCCTCACATTCAGCTAGGAAAAGGATTTCGATATTAAGGAGAAATACAAGCAAATCAAGTTGAAGAATGAGGAAATCAAAACTAAAATTTACTCCTAGTTTTTGAAACAAAATCCAGGTAATGAAAAAAGATTCCTATCAGCATTTGATTACTCAAGTAAAAAATTGATTATGTCAGTATTACAGCCCACAGTATCAGTGCCAAAGACAGTTTCTGAGTATAAGAAAGTTGATCTAGAAGTAGTTACACACAAAATCCATGAATTAGATCAAATAGAATTTCATAGGAAAACCTCAGAGATGTTATATTCCATAGTTACAAAAAATATATGAGTGCTCATAAGCTTCAAAACACCATCTCTAATATGCAAGATCAAATGAAGATGGATAAAGCTTCATTATATGCTAAGGATCTAAGGATAAAAGCCTTAGAAGTATTAATATTGCAGGTATGATATTATCGTACAAAAATTAAAGCAGTAGAAGCATTGGTAAAAAAGAAAAATGAGGATATAGTAGCCTTGAGGAAACAACTCAAACTTCCTCAAAGCGATCATCCTCAGACAAAGGAAGTCTTACAGGAACAAAAGGAAAAAGATGAAATGTTGAGTTTAATTCTTCAGCTGACAGCTCAGATTAAGGAAATGGAAGTACAAATGGACCAACTTGTCCAAGAAAAGGAGACAGTAAAAGAACCAGTGATTCCTATAGTCATCCCAGTCATCACTGTAGCAATGCCTTCAACCTTAGGAGAACATTTGGCACCCAAAGAACCACTGGCTACTGTAGTGCCAGTGACTTCTTCCACTACATCAGCCACTGAATCATCTACCACAGTAGTACAACCTACAGATGATGCCAGTAAGATAGTAAAAGCAATGGAAGAGATGTCTTTGAAGACAAATGAAATTAACAGGTTGAAAAAGATGATTGAAAATATTGAGAAGACAAATAAATCAACTTAAATAAATGCTAAGATACATGAACAAGATTCCAACAGATTGAGTGAAGAGGTAAAGAAGTTACAAAAAGAATTAACTCTCAAGGATCAGATATCATACATAAAAAATTACTTATGGAATAATGTAATTGAAGCCATCCATGATGTATGGCCTTGAATTCAGGTAATTTTTGAGCAAAGAGAGTTATTATTGGCAGCCCAAGCAGAAATTCAAAAGACTCATATTGATTTGGCTGACAAACCAAAATAGGCTATAAGATTAATCAATTTCCTCAACAACAAAAATAGATAGGAATTGGAAGAGCTCAAAATAACAGACATAACTTCCACTATCCTAGAAATCAGGAAAGTCACCACAAAGAGAAATTTGATGAGGAAACTTGAAGAAAAAAGTGAAGGTATGAATACTGCTATAACTAGATTTATGGTTAAATTCACAAATTGGAGGCAAAAGGGACTTCCTGATATCATGGTTATTAATGATAAATTGATGCCTCAAAATGATTATGACAAAAAGATAAGAGAATATGCCAAGGAACAGGTGAATATACCAACATGTCAAGGCATCCCCACAGGAAAGGTGTTACTGAAAAGTTTTGAAGATTTATTTTACTTACAGTATGACATCAAACACTTGTTTGTCATCAAGCCCACCTTTGCTAGATATAAAAAAGCTGATGAGGAAATTAAAGAATATTCAGATTCCTAAAAATGAGGATTGGCAAGCTCTTACAAATTTACTGTGAAGGATAAAGACAAGCAGGTGAAAGGAAGAAAGAAAACTGTTTTTCTAAATGACAGTCAAAACAGATTTTATTTACGACAGTAAACAATTTTGACTAAATGTTAAAGAGTATCAGTTAAAGAGTATAAGTGAATAAAGAGTATCCAAGAAAGAGTATCAATCAAGGCAAGTCAGATTTCATAAAATATCTAAAAGCTAGCAAGGAGGACACCAAGGTAGCCACCTGCTTTATCCTCAAAACTGTTTCTATTTCTTATGGATAAAATAAGACAGCTTGCTGATTTGTTAAGAAAATGTCTCTATTTTTATTGTAATGATATTTTATTTTCCTAATATTATTCCTAGAAGTCATCTAGGATATTTTGTAAAACATTATGTATAAATACTTCATCTTTAGAAGTATTTTGGGTGGAATAGAATTGCTGGGATTGTTATAGTCATTTCTTCTTGGACTTTAAAGCTTTTGTGTGTCAAAACTTCGAGTAGCAGGTTGGCTCAAAGAAAATTGGCATCATACTTCAGGATCCCTGTGATGAGATATTTGGAGTGAAGTATTTTCTTCACTTATCATTTTTTCTTTTCTCTGTTACATGCATCCATTTATGTTTATGCTAAATCTGAATGTATAAATAGGAGTATTAATACAGGATATGTTAATAGCACCCTATTTTTAACTAGTTATCATTTATATGTTTCCTCTAATTTCTAGTGTATGGAACCCTTAATTTCTCCCTCATTCGTTTGACCTCTCTTACTAGTTCCATATTCCGGATTTAAGGATTCTTAAGTGCCCTTTATCCCGATCATACCACCTCACAAAAACAACTTTCGAAGATATCCAAGGGTTATCTATCTTGCCCTGAAGACATTTGACCTTTTTGCTCTTGGTCCTAGTCTTGTTAGCTTGATTTTGACTCCATAGCCCAATGGAAAAATAGATTTCCCACTATCCATCCTTTCAAGTGATTTCTCCTCCCCCCCCCCAAATCTACCAAAACAAAACCAAAGATGCACTTTCATAACTAGCCTAATTTCTACAAAACAAACAAAGTTAAAACTTAAAGAGAGAGCTCTCTCTAAACCCTAGGAAGGTTAGATCCTAGAGTTTGAAGTAGATTTGTGGTTACCTCTAGAATTATTACACTGAAAACCAAAATCACACAACTTAAGAATTACTAGAGTGATAACAGGTTGGTTACCCAGATAAGGTCTCATGGAGAGACACATGAGGAAAGAAGAATAGTGGAGAAAATATTGAGAAGTCTACTTTCAAGATTTGATTCCATAGTAGTGGCAATAGAAGAGACAAAGGATCTCTCACAATTTTCAGTGATGAGCTTCATGCATCCCCGATGTCTAATGAACATAGAATGAATAGAATAGTGAACTCCTCATTGGAGCATGCTTTCAAGACACAAATGTTTTTTGGCCAAGGTAGAGGTCGAGGAAGATCAAACTACCGAGGAAAAGGAAGAACCCCATAGAAAAGTGGAAGAAACAACACTGCAAGCACAAGTGGAAGGGGCAACAACCAGAATCAAAGCGAAGGCTCAAGCGAGAGTCAAGCACAAGGACAAAGGTATGACAAATCCCAAGTCCAATGTCATTATTGTAAAAAGTATGGGCATTATGCCAATGAATGTAGAAAGAAAAGAAATGACATGAATAATAGGAAAAATGTTAATTTTGCAAAATAAAGTCAGAACTAGAGTAATGTGCTTCTAACATGTAATGTAGCACAAGAAAAACATGAAGATGTATGGTTCTTAGACTCAGGCTGTAGTAACCACATGAATGAAAGCATAGCAATGTTTGCCAATCTGAATGAAAATGTGAAGTCTGAAGTGACAACGGGGACTGAAAGAAAAGTCTCTGTCATGGGAAAAGGAAGAGTATCAATACTCACAATGAAGGGAGAAAAGAAATTTGTGCTAGATGTATATTATGTACTTGGCTTGAAATGTAACCTTCTAGGCATTGGACAACTCGTGAACAAGGGCTACAATGTGTTTTTTAAGAATTATGTGTGTACACTCATGGACATACCTCCAAGTAAAAGGGTCATTGCAGAAGTGCATATGAAAGAGAATAGGATGTTTCTTCTCAAGCTCGAAACAAACTTGAAGGAAGGAGGTGTGGTAGCATAAGTCACACAAGAGGTCTTTCAAGAAGAAGTGAAAGATGAAAACTGGTTATGGCATTTGAGATTTGGACATCTCAATTTTGGAGGTTTGAACCTCTTGCATAGAAAAGGCATGGTAAAGGGATTACCACTCATAGAGAAACCAGAAATCCTATGTGAAGGCTACATCTTAGGAAAACAGCACAGAGAATCATTTCCAATAGGAAATAATATAAGGGGAAAGGCACCCTTAGAGATTGTCCACTCAGATTTGTGTGGACCAATGCAAACAACATCTTTAGCTGGAAGCCATTATGTATTACAATTTATAGATGATTATACATGAAACAGAAAAGTAAAGTATTTGAATAGTTCTGCCACTTCAAAGCTCTTGTTGAGAAGCAGAGTGGGCACTACATCAAAGTGCTAAGAATCGATAGAGGTGGAGAATATATGTCCAAATGTTTCCTACGTTTCTGTAGGGAAAATTGCATACACAAGAAGTTTACCACAAGATATACACCACAACAAAACGATGTTGTAGAAAGGAAGAATAGGACCATCATGGGCATGGTCTGAAGTATGTTGAAGGCAAAACATTTTCCAAATGAGTATTGGGAAGAAGCTGTAAATTGTGCAGCTTACATTTTGAATAGATGCCCAACCAAAGCTATTATTAACAGAGTCCTAGAAGAAGCATTCAGTTAAAAAAATAAGTTTGTCACTCACATGAAATTATTTGGATGTGTGGCATATGCACATGTCCCAGATAAATTAAGGAAAAAGTGGGACAGCAAGGGGGAGAAGTGTATCTTTGTTGGATACAATGATGAGTCCAAGGCCTACAAACTCTATAATCCATCAACCAAGAAGGTTATAATCAACATATATGTTCAGTTCAATGAAGAAGAAGCTTGGGATGGAAGCTTAGAGAAAACAGTGAACGTGAAGACATGTATGTCTTGCAAAGAGAAAGAGGAATGGACAGTAGCAAATAATTCTTCCATGGCGGCTCCTCCTCCACCCACACAAGCAAAACAAAGCACACTGCAAGAAAGCAATAGAAAAACCTTGAGAAACCAAGGAATTTCTTCTCCAAGAACACCATAGGGATCATAAATTCCCTCGAGTTAAAGTGGAACTCCAAGCACACCAAGAAGACCAAGATTCAAAAATTTGAGTGAAATTTATGAGCACGAAGCTGATAAGAATAATGGTCTAAATTCTTTATTTTCTTTGTTTTGTCATGTTGATGACCCAATTCATTTTGAATATGCAGTAAAAGAAGAAAAATGGATTGAAGTAATGAATGAAGAGATTGGAGAAATTTAAAGTAATGATACATGGGAGTTAGTGGACCTCCCACAAGGTAAAGAAGTTATTGGAGTAAATGGGTCTATAAGACCAAGAGAAATGTTGAATGAAAGATAGAAATCAACAAGGTAAGACTTTTTGTGAAAGGCTACAAGCAGCAACAAGGAAGAGATTATGAAGAAACCTTTACACCAGTTGTAAGGATGGAGACAGTGCAGACAATGTTGTCCATAGCAGCACAACAAAAGTGTAATGTCTACCAAATGGATGTGAAGTCAACATTCTTTAATGTAGTGTTGAAAGAGGAGGTATATGTTGAAAAACCTCCATGCTATGAGATTGAAGGGCAAGAGCACAAAGTGTGCAAGTTGAAGAAAGCCCTTATGGGTTGAAGCAAGCACCAAGAGCATGGTACAATAGAATTGATGCTTACCTAATAGAAAATGGGTTTGAAAATGTGATGGTGAACCCACACTCTACATTAGATAAAATGATGGTAAGATCCTTATTGTTTTTTTATATGTAGATGATTTAATTTTCACGGGCAATGAAGTTTCACTCATATCCGATTTTAAAGCAGTCATGAAGAGTGAATTTGAAATAACTGATTTGGGTTTATTGAGATACTTCTTGGGCATAGAAGTAAAGAAAAATGAAAATGGAATTTTTATTTCCCAAGTAAAATATGTTGCAGAAGTTTTAAAGATGTTCAATATGCAGAACAACAAAGCAGCAACAACTCCAACTATCATGGGGTTGAAGTTAAGCAAGGAAGATTACAGTAAGAATGTTGATATGACATTGTACAAGAGGATATTTGGTAGTCTAATGTATTTGAATGCAACTAGGCCTGATATTATGTATGTTGTAAGTTTAATTTCCAGATTCACAGAGACACCAAAGGAGACACATTGGAAAGCAGCCAAGAGAATATTGAGGTATGTAAATGGAATGAAGGAGTATGGTGTTCTATAATCCTCAAATAATAATTTTAAGTTGATTGGTTATAATGATAGTGATTGGGCTGGAAGTGTAGATGATAGAAAGAGAACATCTGGGTATGTGTTTCTTTTGGGATCGGGAGCCATTTCATGGGCTTCCAAGAAGAAACCAATAGTTTCTTTATCAATAGCAGAAGCAGAGTATGTAGTAGCAACAACATTAGCCTGTCAAGCTATTTGGATGAGAAGGATGCTAAGAGATTTGTGTCATGAGCAAGACAAAGGAACCAAAATTTATTGTGATAATAGCTCAACAATAGAATTGTGAAAGAATTTTGTTTTCCACAAGAGAACAAAGAATATTGATGCAAAATATCATTTTATAAGAAAATTGGTTAACAATGGTGAGATTGTTTTGCAACATTGCAAGACAGAGGAACAATTTGATGATATCCTCACAAAGTCATTAGCACAGAATAGTTTTGAGTATCTCAGAAAATGTCTAGGAATGACCGATGGCGGCAGTTGTGATTAAGGAGGAGTGTTGGAATTTTACTCCCAACTGCCGCCATGAATAAACAGTGGCTCAGCCCACAACTTCATCAATTTTTGATAGCAGAGAAGGACAAGTAGCAAATTTGAGATCTTGAGGTGTTTCCATGCAACCAACAACAAACCAAGTACCGAGCCATCCTCTGCGTTTATCATTTCAACCACCGCATTGACTTACCGTTTTCCCACAACTCGCTGCCCACAAATTTTATATTTTACCCATAAGCCTTTTCGCTGTTAATTTAAATTCTCGTCGATGCAATAGCGGCGAGACCCACATATACCATCCACCACATTGCAAAACCCGTAAACCCTTTTTATTTCCACAAAACCTTTGATTCCTGCATTTCGCACTTACCACAACTTACCGCGTCGTCGCTCGCACTTCACATGATTTAAGTCTTAACCTGAATCCTTTCACCTTATGTTATGTTTCTGCTGATGCGATATCGGCGAGACCGACCTAAACCTTTACCACCCGCAAGTTCACAATCGCAAGTTTTCAACTTTACCTTCCGCTGCCCGAAAGTTATGTTATATGTTTTGCGATGTGATATCACTGTGGCATATTGTAATCACACAAGTTTAAGTTTTCCCACAGCGCCCATAGGCTATGTATTTTGGGTGTGATGTGATATGCGCCATGTCACTATCAGACATCGCAGCCCGCAAATTTTGATGAATAACGCCGAGAGTTAAAGTTAAAATCGCTGAATTGCGCAGATGCGATGTGGACCAGAACCATATTGCATAATATTTCAGGTCTGCCACTTTGTGTTTTGAACGTGTCTTCGTGTATAAACTATAATACGGTCCATGCACCATTTTAATGAAAGAATGGGTCTTTTGACAACCCAAGGACGATTAGTTATTGAATGTACGTTCGGCAATTGAATTGCATTAAATAGATTAGGTTTTTTAGGCTTTGTCCATTTGTATTAAAAGAAACATAATTTCATTTTGTAGAGAGAGAGTGATGGAATATAATCTAGCAGTTTTTTCCTCTCCTGTGTATTACGCTGCCTTTTTTTATGAATGTTTAATTTCTGCAATTTGATGTAGTCTCTTTGTTGTGGGGAAACACATTTCCTCTATTTATTGTATTCAGAAATTTCAACAGAAAGAAAGGGAAAATTAGTTACAGTGCAGGAATTAACTATGGAGCCATTTATTGTATTCATATGTATTTGTTGAAGACTACTTGACGAGGCATATAGAAAAATGGTGTGGGGTCGTAATAAATAGTGAGAACAAAAATGATGGTGAGGAAATGATGGAAGGTTGAGAAGTCATTATGAAAATGCAGCCGCACTAAGTGGCTCAAGAGGATATATGATTGTATGAATAAATTGATGAACCATGTATCTGAAGAGAACTCCTATAAAACTAGCGGTTTCAGGGGTTGGTGAGCCATGGTTGCAGCAGTTGGTGACCCATGTAATACTGGAGATGGATTATTTTTATCTAGACATCAATGTCATATGTACAACGCATAGAAAAAGGTAATGAAAGAAGCAATGAAAGAATAAATATATTACTTATAATGAAGATGATATAATTAGGAATGTGGAATTCTCAAGTTTTGAGATCTTTAGGGGGTTAAATCCATAGGAATTCCCTCGTCAAGATTAAGCGAGGAATTATTAGGATTGACCTTGACTAGGGAATGATAATTTATAGCTAATGGTTTCAAGAACATGGTTTTGTGGTCCATGGTATTATGCCAGTTGTATTTGGTTGGAAAGAATCCTATAAATAGGCCTATTTGTCTCCATTCTAAGAGTATCAAGCACCAACGTGCCAAGGGTTGAGCAGGGTCTCCTTGGCCAGTATAAGGAGGCCAAGGGTTGAAAAAGGTCATGATCAGGTCTCCCCGACCAGTGTGAGGAGGCCAAGGGTTGAACAAGGTATCCTATGTCAGTGTATGGGACCAAGGGTTGAGTAAGAGGTCTCCCCGGTCAGTGTATGGGACCAAGGGTTGAGTAGGGCTCCCTCACAAACTTGGTTAGAGTTTTGGCTGAAATATAATAGAATTCTGTTAAGCTAAGTTTTTCCAAGAGTTGGGGTTTTCCCAAGGTAATTATTGGTGTTCTTATGTGTGTGATTTCTTCTATTTATATTAGTGATTACTATTTATATTTTCCTTTTCCTTTTAACACATAACATTATTATTACTATGTTTTGATTTAATCCTTAATTTGATGGAAATTACATCATCTCTTAAAGCACTTCTAGGTTGAAAATATTTGTAAGTTACCCTATTATTTATAAATTATATAAAACAAGTAAATAAATAAATAATGTGTAAATGAATTAATATTTTAAATATTTTTATATTTTTTAGAATTTAAAATAATTTTTATAAATTTTTAATAATTATTTAATTTTTAAATTATATCAAAAATTAAATATATAAATTATTTTATTTTCAAGATAAAAAATTGATTTATATCACTAGTTGATCATTCAATTTTTGTTTGTTTGTAAAGTTATGTGTGATCCTCCAAGATTGACTTATGGTTTGAGGAGCCGTGACCCAACAACATCTATTCCGTTAAAATCACCCAAGGATCGCACCCGACCTGGGCCAGACTAGCCCTAAGTTGACTGCATTTTTTAACATGTTTCCTCCCTCTAAAACATGACACAATGACCTCATTTGATCCTGGGTTGCCTTGCTAACGAGGCCCATCCTCAACCGATTGTGCTAGTGAGACATGACCAAGTTAATCATTTAATTTTAAATTAAAATAAATTTATATTAAAAAATTAATATTTTTAAAATTTTACATTATATATATATATATATATATATATATATATAAAGTAAAAATATTACAATTCAATGAAGTCATATAAGGAAGTTTAAATATCTATCTCTAGAAAAAAATAGGAAATTTGATTTTCTTTACATACATAATATCATAAAAGTACTTAACATATAGTGATATATGTGCCTTAAGAAAAACACATGCTCTGCCCTGTAGCGACTGCAATACTAATCCTCGCCCCTAATCAATTTTAGATAGTTTGATGTCCCCTTGGGATGCTACTTTGGAGGGGGGTTCAACCCGCTCCTCCCTTGCCATCACCACCTCCATCTTCCCTCACTTTCTTGAATCTCATCTCTTCACTTGGCCTCCCTCGAGAGCGCCCTTTAGTTTTCAATTTCGTCAAAAGGATAGAATCAGTCCCTGAGATACTCTTGCCCCAGCATTCACAATAAAGAATCTCTTTGTCTTGCAGAGCATGGATTGGTTGGAAATTTTATGGGGCTTTGGTTGTTGTCAAAAACTCGGAAAAAATGGATCAAGCGCAACTAGACACTGAAAATTCAAGGAAAATTTTTTATTTGCTTTTGTTGAAGAGGATATTTCACCTTCTATTTTGAATCCAAAGAATATTGAGACATGATCTTTAGGAACGGGCCATACTTCATGGATTCAAGAGGAGTTTATTTAAACGGATGGACTCCATACTTTGATCTTGAGCTCGACATCCCCACTGCAGTCTCGGTTTGGGTGTATCTCCCCCATATTACTCTACACTACTAGGGAGACGAATCAATAAGAACCATAGCTAATGCAACCAAGAAATATATTGATCAAAGTGAACCAAAGGATAATTTTCATGCATGCACAAGGATTTTTGTAGAAGTCGATCTAGAGGGATACTAGAAGAAATGAAGACAAAATTTGATAGTTGTATTCACATTAAAAAACTCGACTATGAGAAACTAACATTCAAAAGTAAGGTATGTCATGAATATGGAAATTTTTCTAATAAATGCCCAAATCTCACAGAAGAGGAAACTGAATAAGCACAAGAAGTAAATGGGAAACATTAAAATGTAAAAACCTTCACAATACAAACAAATCCTCTAAACTTTATGTGAATCCTCATGCAATATATTATCCCCTTACTCCCCCAACTTCTAATTCCAACCCTTTGCCTCATGCATCTCAACCCTCTTACTCCAACTCCGTTGGATCATTAGCCAACATGCCTGCTGGCCCAAAACTTGATAAACCGTGAACCACCAACCCCGGGCATGATAATGAAGAAGCTTTTAAATACCCTCCTGAAATTTCTCAGCCTCTCCCCATTTCCTTGTTCTCTCCCCTATCAAATATTCCCCATGCACCTAATCCTTCCATTCTAGACCCCATCCCCTCCTTCGTAGTTTCCTTTTTAGGGATATTTTAAGAACCAAAGCTAAAGAGGCTCAAGCACCACCAAAATAATTTCATAAGAAATATGGAAGGAAATATAAAAAAAGGTCTGAGATGAAGAAATGAAAAAAAAACATGCAAATGAGTGTACAAAAACCAATGGATACACATCTAGAAAAGGGTCAGTATTGAAGGAAATCAAGACTCAAGAAGGGAGAGGTAATGGATCTTCCACCCCCTCACATGGTAAATAATGAACGTGGTGTCCTGTAATTGCAGAGGCCTTAAGAAAGCATACAAAATAAATGCAATACAAGACTTAATCATATATGAAAACCCTGCCATTAGGGGAATTTTGAGGTCTAAAATGGGCCTCCTAAGAAAAATGTACAACAAAAATAATCTTTATAAGAACCAATAGGATTCAAGATTATGATGTCAACCATGGGGGATGATTCACCATTTTTGGAGTAAAAAAGTAAAAACATTAAAAAATAATAAAATAATAAAACTACTTTTTCAACTTATCTCCCTTAGGGTTTACTCAAATTTCGAGCGGGAGTACTCGTTGGATGAAAAATTTAATTCCTCATCCAAGGAATACCCATGTTGCATACTTTTGATGGACCCAACTACACGGAAAATCAGATATACATGAAAAATGTGTTTGCAATCACATTTTTCATGTATTTCTCATTTTTTGTGTAGCAGGGTTCATCAAAAGTATGCAACATGGGTACTCCTTGGATGAGAAATCAAAATTTTCATCCAATGAGTGTTTCCGCTCGAAATTTGAGTAAACCAATAGGGAGATAAGTTGAAAATACGAGTTCAATTTTTTTCTTTTGTTCCCTCTAAAATTTGATGATGCAATAAAATCTTATTTTATCATTTCCACTATTAGTTTATAATTTCTTTAGAAGGCCCATTCTAGACCTCAAAATTCCCCTAATGGGTTACACTTCTACAAGAGGCCAAACGAAGTGAGGAGGAATTGTCGTAAATAACCAAGATAATCAGGAACTACAAAGAAACAAAAATCAACTCAAGAGGGTCATCAAGAGGAATTTGCACCTTATGGAATAAAAAAATCATGGATATTCGAAGAATACACAAAGATCAACATTGTCTCAAGACTAAAATACACAACAAAGATAATGGGCCTGATCTCATAGTATACAATACATACGCTCCAACCCACTATAGACACAAAGAAAAATGTTGGATTTCATTAGCGAGAAACTTAGAATATGAATGGAATCAATATGTAATAATAGGAGGTGACCTCAATTTGATTATGAACACTAGAGAGAAACGAGGTGGTTTTTTTCTTCTAGATCCAGGTAGGGAAAAATTTGAGGAAGTAATAATTGAGCATAGTCTTATATATGTTAAGCCAAGAAACATTAAATACGCCTAAAGTAATAGATGAATAGGCCTAGGAAACATAAAACAACAATTTATTCTCTTTGTAATTCACACCAGCATTATCGCAGGCACTGGAACAACAACTTCCAAAATTCTCCCAATACTGGCATCTGATCACAAACCTATCTCTTTAACACTAGGAGAAAGTATTAATGTTGGGTTGCCCCCCTTTTGGTACAATAAGTTATGGTCCACCAATGAAAATATTGTCCAAGTAATTAAACACGCTTAGCTCACCATAGTTAATGGTTCCCTTGGCTTTGTTTGGGAGACAAAATTGAAATTGGCTAAAAAAACACTAAAAATTTGGGTAAAAGAAAACTATATAGATTCACACGAAGAGAAAAATGATGTTAACAAATAATTAGCTAAAGTGTAGGAAAGGTTGGAGAGTGAGAATGAATCAACAAATATTTAAAACAAAGAAAAATATCTTTACTAGAAATTATATCAATTAAACGTAAAAGAGGAGGAAAGTTGGCGACTTAATTCCAAAAGTCTTTGGATTCAAGTCGGTGATAAGAACATCAACTTTTTTCATAGTCAAGAAAAATTCAGAAGGAACAAGACCCAAGTAGATTCGATTATGGAGAAGGCAACATTATAATAGAAGGGAAAGAAGAGATCAAGGAAGAAGCACATCAACACTTCAAATTATTGTTGACAAGAGATCCAGAGCTTGACAACTATGAAGGATTTCTTAGGAAAATTCCAAATATGGTTTCCAAAGAAGCCAATACAAATTTGAAAAAGCTAGTGCAAGAAACAAAATTGAAGTGGGGAATTTGGAATTTGCATCCAAATAAAGCGAGGGGGCCAGATGTATTTACCATAGCCTTCTATCCCTCTCACTGGGATATTATTAAAAACTATCCTCTTAAGATGATTCAATGGGTTTAGAAGAAGCACAAGGTAGAAGGTAACACAAATTCAACATTCCTAGCCTTAATAGAAAAATAAAAAAGGCCAACTAACTTGATATATTTCTACCTATATCTTTGTGTAATTCTTGAGATAAAATACTATCCAAAATTTTGGAAAATTGACTCAAATATCTTCTCCCGCAACTGATTTATGAAAATCAAGGTGGTTTCCTCCAGAAAGGAAATATTGTTGACAATATTCTTCTATTATAGGAAGATAGTCATTTCATCTTCTCTACAGAATAACAACGCTTCATTATTAAGCTCGACATGGAAAATTCTTTTGATTGAGTAAGGCAATATTTTATTTATGTTTATTTATGAGAGTTTGGTTTTGCTAATGAAATTATTGATTTCATCAAATATTGCATTCACCGCCTTGGATAGCTCCCCTTGCAAACAAAATACTAGCGAAATTATTTTAAATCACTCAGGGAATTAAAAAAGGATGTCCCATGTCACCCTTCCTATATATCATTATGACAGAATCTCTCAACAAGAAATTGGAGTATGGTAGAAAAAATGGTCTGATTACCCAAATACACTACAATAGAGGAGTTAAAAGCATAAACCACTACTAGTTATATAAGGAATTCTAAATATCTATCTCTAGAAAAAAATAGGAAATTTGATTTTCTTTACATACATAATATCATAAAAGTACTTAACATATAGTGATATATGTGCCTTAAGAAAAGCACACGCTCTGCCCTGCAGTGACTTCAACGCTAATCCTCACCCCTGATCTGCTTTAGACTATTCGATGTCCCCTCTAGAGGCTACTTTGGAGAGGGGTTCAACCCACTCCTCCCTTTCCATCACCAGCTCCATCTGCCCTCACTTTCTTGAATCTCATCTATTTAGTTGGCCTACCTCGAGAGCGCCCTTTAGTTTCCAAGTTCATCAAAAGGCTAGAATTAGTCCCTGACATAGATCTTGCCCCCACCATTCACAATAAAGCAACTCTTTGTCTTGCAAAGCATGGACTGGTTGGAAAATTTATGGGGCTTTGGCTGTCATCAAAAACTATGTAAAAATGGATCGAGCGCAACTAGACACTGAAAATTCAAGGTAAATTTTTGATTTGCTTCTGTTGAAGAGGATATTTCACCTTTTACTTTGAATCCAAAGAATAGTAACGATCCATACTTCATGGATTCAATAAGACTTTATTTAAAGGGATGGACTCTATACTTCGATCTTGAGCTCGATATCCCCACTGAAGTCTCGGTTTGGGTGCATCTCCCCCATCTTCCTCTACATTTCTAGGGAGACGAATCAGTAAAAACCATAGATAATGCAACCAAGAAATATATTGATAAAATTGAACCAAAGGAGAATTTTCATGTATGCGAAAGGATTTGTGTAGAAGTCGATCTAGCTAGAGGGATACCAGAAGAAATTAAGACAAAGGTCGATAGTTGTATTCACATTCAATAGCTCGACTATGAGAAACTACCATTCAAAAGTAAGGTATGTCATGAATATGGACATTTTTCTAATAAATTCCAAAAGCTCATAGCAGAGGAAACTGAATAAGCACAAGAATCACCATGGGAAATAGTAAAGAGTAAAAGCCCTCACAATCCAAACAAATCCTCTAAACATTATGTGAATCCTCATGCAGTATATTCTCCCTCTGCTCCCCCAACTTCTAATTCCAACCCTTTTCCTCATGCATATCAACCCTCTTACTCCAACTCCTTTGGATCATTAGCCAACATGCTCGCTCGCCCATAACTTGATAAACCGTGAACCACCATCCCTGGGCATGATAATGAAGAAGCTTTTAAAGATCGTCCTGAAATTTCTCAACCTCTCCCCCTTCCCTTGTTCTCTCCCCTATCAACTATCCCGCATGCACCTAATCCTTCCCTTCTGGACCCCATCCCCTGCTTAGTATTTTCTTTTACAGGGATCTTAATAAGAAATAAAGCTAAAGAGGCTCGGGCACCACCAAAATAATTTCATAAGAAATCTGGAAGGAAATATAAAAAAGGTTTGAGATGAAGCAATGAAAAAATGCGTGGAAATGGGTGTACAAAAACCAATGGATACACATCTAGAAAGGGGTCAGTATTGAAGGAAATATAGGTCCAAGAAGGGAGAGGTAAGGGCTCTTCCACCCCCTCACATGGTAAATAATGAACCTAGTCTCCTATAATTGCATATGCCTTAGGAAAGCATATAAAATAAATTCAATACAAGACTTAATCAAATTAAAAAACCTTGGACTTACACTTCTGCAGGAGACCAAAAAAAGTGAGGAGGAATTGTCATAAATAACCAATATAATCAGGAACTACAAAGAAACAAACAATCAACACAATAGGGTCATCGGGAGGATTTTTCACCTTATGGAATAAAAAAATCATGGATATTTGAAGAATACACAAAGACCAACATTGGATCAAGACTGAAATACAAAACAAAGATCATGGGCCTAATATCATAGTATACAATACATACTGTCCAACCCACTATAGATACAAAGAAAAATGTTGGAGTTCATTAGCGAGAAACTTAGAATATGAATGGAATCAATATGTAATAATAGGAGGTGACCTCAATCTGGTTATGAATATTGGATAAAAACAAGGTGGTTTTTTTCTTCCAGATCTAGGCAGGGACAAATTCGAAGAACTAATGATTGAGCATAGTCTTATATATTTTAAGTTAAGAAAAATAAAATATGCCTAGAGTAACAGACGAATAGGCCGAGGAAACATAAATGAATAATTGGATTTCTTTTTAATTAACACCAGTATTATCACAAGCACAGGAACAAAAACTTCCAAAATTCTCCCAATAGTGGCATCTGACCACAAACCTATCTCTTTAACACTAGGAGAAAGTACTAATGTTGCATCGTTCCCCTTTTGGTACAATAAATTATGGTCCACCAATGACGATATTGTCCAAGTAATTAAACATGCTTGGCTCACCATAGTTAATGGCTCCTCCGGCTTTGTTTGGAAGACAAAATTGAAATTGGTTAAAAAAGCACTAGAAACTGGGTAAAATAAAACTATATATATTCATATGAAGAGAAAAATGATCTTAACAAAGAATTAGCTAAAGTGTAGGAAAGGTTGAAGAGTGAGAATGAATAAAAAAATATTTAAAATAAATAAAAATATAATTACTAGAAATTATATCAATTAGACATAAAACAGGAGGAAAGTTGGTGAATTAATTCCAAAAGTCTTTGGATTCAAGTCGGCGATAAGAACACCGAATTTTTTCATAGTCAAGAAAAATTCAGAAGGAACAAGAATCGAGTATATTCGATTATGGAGAAGGTAACATTCTAATAGAAGGGAAAGAAGAGATCAAGGAAGAAGCACATCAACACTTCAAAATATTGTTGACAGTAGATCTAGAGCTTGATATCTATAAAGGTGTTGTTAGGAAAATTCCAAATATAGTTTCCAAATAAGACAATATAACTTTGACAAAGCTAGTGGAAGAAATAAAATTGAAGTGGGAAGTTTGTAATTTGCATCCAGATAAAGCGTCAGGGGTAGATGTAGAATAATCACAAGGTAATTTAGATAAATGTCTTTCAGATAAATGTTCAATTAATTAAACATGCTTGGATCACTATAATTAATGGCTCCCCCGACTTTGTTTGGGAGAAAAAATTGAAATTGGTTAAAAAAGCACTAAAGAGTTGGGTAAAAGAAAACTATATAGATTCATGTGATGAGAAAAATGACCTTAACAAATAATTAGCTAAATTGAAGGAAAGGTTGGAGAGTGAGAATGAATCAACATATATTTAAAACAAAGTATAATATATTTACTAGAAATTATATCAATTAAACATAAAAGATGAGGAAAGTTGGCAACTTAATTACGAAAGACTTTGGATTCAAGTCGGTGATAAGAACACCAACTTTTTTCATAGTCAAGAAAAATTCCGACGGAACAAGAACCGAGTAGAATCAATTATGGAGAAGGGAACATTCTAATAGAAGGGAAAGAAGAGATCAAATAATAAGCACATCATCACTTCAAAATATTGTTGACAACAAATCTAGAGCCTAAAATATATATAGGAGTTCTTAGGAAAATTCCAAATATGGTTTCCAAATAAGAAAATACAACTTTGACAAAGGTAGTGGAAGAAACAAAATTGAAGTGGGAAATTTGAAATTTGCATCCAGATAAAGCATCGAGGCTAGATGTATTTACCATATCCTTCTATCACTCACATTGGGATCTTATTAAAAAATATCTCCTTAAGATGATTCAATGGGTTTAGAAGAAGCACAAGGTAGAAGGTAACACAAATTAAACATTCCTAGCCTTAATATCCAAATAAACAAGGGAAACTAACTTTGATATATTTCTACCTATTTCTTTGTGCAATTCCTGTGATAAAATCCTATCCAAAATTTTGGAAAATCCACTGAAATATCTTCTCCCACAACTGATTTCTGAAAACCAAGGTGGTTTCCTCCATAAAGGGCAGATTGTTGACAATATTCTTCTAGTATAGGAAACCATTCATTCCAGCTTCTCTACAGAATAGCAAGGCTTCATTCAATTAAGCTCGACATGGAAAATTCTTTCGATAGAGTAAGGAATTATTTTCTTTATGTTGTTTTAGGAAAATTTGGTTTTGCTAACGAAATTGTTGATTTCATCAAATATTTCATTCAAAAGTCTTGGATAGCTCCCCTTGCCAAAAAAAGACTAGGGAAATTATTTTAAAGCACCCGGGGAATTAGACACAAATGTCCCATGTAAGCCTTCCTCTACCTCATTATGGCAGAATCTCTCAACAAGAAATTGGAGTATGGTAGAAAAAATGGTCTGATTACCAGAATACACTACAATAGAGGAGTTAAAAGCATAAACCACTCCGAGTTCGTTGATGACACACTATGAATAAGAGGGGCATCTACCATAGTGTCTAGAATATTCAAAGACACTTTGGACAAGTTTTTAGAAGCATTAGGTAGACTCCCCAATATGCTTAAGAGAATTATATAAAAAAGGAATATTACTCCTCAAATCCTTAACCGCATTTCCCAAATTCTTGAGATCCCTTACAAATAAGAATGGGAGATCCCTTACAAAGAAGAATGGTCTCATTTTAAGTATTTTGGAATTCCTCTTTTAAAGAAACCTATGAAGGCTTAGGTATGTTGTGAGATCATCGAAAAAATAAAGAATAAACTCCAACAATGGGCAACACATTGGATTAATATAGAAGGAAGAGTTGAACTCATCAAATCCATCCTATAAAAACTTCCTATATATTAGTACACAAACCTGCAATCACTAACCAACATAAAAAAAAAATAGAACTCATCTTAAGGAAATTTCTCTGGCAGGGAGACAGGACATAAACAAACAAAAAAATAATCTCCTAAGCTAGAATAAGGTTTTTTCTCCATATGAAAGAGGGGGAGTATCAATAAAGTAGCCAGACCTAATTAATTTAGAACCGGAGGTGAAAGCTTTGTGGAGGCTCATTAATGAGGAACCTACATGGTGGAAGAAATTTATTGAGGGTAAATATATGAATTCTAACAGTCAACAAATACTTCAAACTTGGATTCCAAGAAAAATGTGCACTTTAATTTGCAATTTATATAAAAAAACCTCCCTGTCACACAATGACATTAATCCAAAATTCCAAGGCATGGGAATGATATCAATATATGGGAAGATAGTATCTTAAGAAAATAAAAACTCTCCTCTACATAGGAATTCCAACAACTCAAGGCTTGGTGTGAAATGAAAAATATAACTAAGTTTGCACAAATTTTATAATGGGATCAAAATGATTGAACCTGGAAGGCATGTAAACCTCCATTCATCCCACTTGAGCTAGAAAATAAATGGACTCTCCTGGTCTCATATTTAAAAGGTGTTTCATCTATCCATTTTGAACAATAGGATAACTTCAAATGGAACTTGACGAGAAAATATTACTCAAACAAAAGTGGCTATAGTGCACTTCAAGAAGAATGGGGGCAACAACCCATGTGGCCTTATTGGAAAGTAGTTTGGAAAGATGAAAGTCTACCTAAGGTTAAGATATTCATTTGGACCCTCCTTTGGAGGGGAATATTAACAACTAGAAATATCATAAAGTGAAAAATACAAGTTCCATCGAGATGCATATTTTGTATGGGTGCTGAAGAAATAATTCAACATTTATTTCTCGCATGTCCCTTCTCTCAGAATTATTGTAGGACTATGTTTCAACCCCTCCCTGTGCATATAAACTTTGAGGTAAATATAACTAATTTTTTTTTCATATTGGAGCCTAGCCTATCCCTACTCCTTTAAAGAGAAAAAATTTCTTAAGTGATTGTTGAAGAGTCTCCCAATATTTCTCTGTCGACAACTCTGGTTATCCAAAACCAAAAAAAATTTCCATGGTAAGAAGCCAGAGCAGAGAATAATATTGGAAAAGGTTGAAGTCTAGACACCAAAACCATGAAGTCTAGACACCAAAACCATCATATCAAAAGGAAAGGGAAGAACCGACCAACAAATATTGCAAGTTGAAGAATTACTGTTGTTTTAGTTTTTCATGGAAAAAATTCCTTATACTGTGCATAAGCCTCCAAGGAACCCTCTCATCCTTCTCAACTGGAAAATCTGACTGAAAGGCAGGGACTTTAAGAATTGGCTAATGAAACAAAATCGTGTATGTATTTTCTTTGACAGTGCTTCAAATAATAACCTGGGTATAGCAGGTGTAGCAAGGATTGTATTTGATCCTGAAGTGAATGATAAGGTTAATTGTGAATGGGGTTTCGGTTATGAATCCAAAAACAAGGCTAAATCTTACAATATTCTTCTGGGAGTCATCATCCTGTGGGAACTTGGAATTCAATACCCTATTGTGATATGAGACTCGACCTTCATCAATCAACAATTGGTCAAAGTTTCCCAGTCCAAAAATGTTGAGATAGGAAAAATCCTAACATGTGTGCATCATCACTCAGCTCACTTGGGGAATGTGTCCTCCTTCCACTTGATAAGATAAAACAACGCGACTACAGATCATCGTGCAAATCAAGCTTGTTAGATACCACAAGGAGAGGCTCAAATCAATTACAATATCGGGTACATCCAAATTCCCTGATCTCCATTCTACAGTTCAGAGAATCAAAACTTCCACATCGAGAAGGTCACACTCCCTTTACAAGAAGTCGTTTCACAACACGCTTTGTCAATGAGGATCAACAAGATTGAGAAAAATGACATTTTTAAGGAACACCAACGACATACCTTTTTAACTGGAATTTTCAATGAATTGTAGATACAACCTTATATTTTTCCAATTTTTAAGGATCTACTTAGTTAGTGAAATAGGTATAGGAAGATACCAACAATTTTGTGTAGCTGGTGGGAAGTATGAATAGGGAGCTCTCACTACAGAGTTGCATTTTATCTCTGCAATTTGTATCAAGGAATCACAACCTAATCTTTTGTCTTTTTTGAATTAATATAATGATAACTATTTTTGTTAAAAAAATATCATAAAAGTACTTAAGTTATGTCGATATATATCTATATATATATATATATATATATATATATATATATATATATATATATATATAAGTTTTGAAAAATATATAAAATTAATTATGGTTGAGTTCGTATGGACATTGTCTATTATTTCATTAGTGGTAGCTTGAACCTGCTATGTTAAGAAAGCGCACTATAACATTTCTAAATTAGTTTCTTAAGTAAATATTTCTTCTATATTGAGGGGACAATTTGTAATCCTTGAGCTAAATTATTGACAATTATGTAGAGGCTTCACATTCAGCCTCCAAATTATAACATGCCTCTCCTATTGAATTATTATGCCCATGACAATTTCAATTTGCATTAACAGGTTCATGAATTAGGGGAATTTATAGGTCTAAAATGGGTCTCCTAAGGAAATTATAAAATAAAAGTGGAAATAATAGAATAAAATTATATTTCATCATCAAATTTTGTAGGGAAAAAATAAAAAACTACTTTTTCAACTCTTATTTTCATCTTATTTCCCTAAGGGTTTACTCAAATTTCGAGTGCGAATTCTCGATGGATGCAAAATTTGATTACCCATGTTGCATACTTTCGATGGAACCTGCTACATGAAAAATGAGGAAGTATTCCTCATTTTTCATGTAGCAGGGTCCATCAAAAGTATGCAACATCGGTACTCCTTGGATGGGGAAGAAAATTTTGCATACAATGAGTGTTCCCGCTCGAAATTTTAGTAAAACCTCAGGGAGGTAAGTTGAAAATACAAGTTGAAAAAGTAGTTTATCATTTTATTATTTTTAATCTTTTTACTTTTTTACCCCAAAAATGGTTCATCATCATCATCATCATGGTTGAAATCATCATCTCGAATCCTATTGGTTCATATAAAATTTATTTTGGTTGTACATTTTTCTTATGAGGTCCATTTTAGACCTCAAAGGTTTTCTAATGAAAAATTTTAAGCGTTGCCTTATACTCACCTAGACAATTTCAATTTGCATTGGCGGGTTCGTGAAAGTTTTTACCTAAACACGTTGCCTTATACCACCTAGGTTATGTGAGATAAGGATTAATGTTTCATTATGATTGTAGCAGTGGATTTTTGGAGTACTATGTGAAAACCAATATGTCACCCCTATACTTGTATTCACTACAAGGAAAATACCTTCCAACGAGGGTTATAATGGAGGTTTATAGTGTTATAAAATTGGAAAAACTTGTCAAAAAAAACATTTTCTAAAACATTCTTTTGTGGGAATGGATATTTTAGTGGAGCATATAATGGAACTCCATCACAACTGAAAAAATTTGGGCGAATGGAGGTTTTAGCGGATGTTTTTTTTTGGTGCGCTTTAAGGACTCATCTGCACCGGTTCGTTACATATATACTTGCATCGGGCTTCATACAAGATTAAATGCACCGAGATATTTAAATGAAATAGCACTCAAACCCGAAGTGTATACAACATCGGTAATTATAACAAAAAATTCCCATTGAATTCCAGTTAAAGAGCACCATACCTTGAAACATATATTGTGCCAGTGTTTATATAAAAAATCTTCAGTCATTCTTTGATGAAGGAACGACGCTAAGGCATGCAAAAAAAAGTAATTGCAGTTCCAGTGTGGTTAATCTTAATAGTGCACCGGGAATGGAAATAATATTTTGTAGAACCAGGGGGTGTTATTTCTATGAAAACACTGGTGTGTTAAGAGTTACAATGTACTAGGGTATTAATTAAAAATGATATCGGTGCTCTAGTATTTTGAAAAGACACCAATTATGCTAAAAGATGATGTCACATTGCTTTTATTTAAAGTAAAGCACCGGTACATTCTTATTTTATGGACACATCAATGTTTTTTTAATGATATTTTCTCTTTTTTGGAGACCTCGACCTGTGATAGTGCAATTATTGTAATTTTTAAAATCCGTTATTCATTGCAAAATCGACATATATATTATAAAAATATTCATATAAATTAATATTTGATTAGTGCATTTGTATATGAAGTTTGGTTTAATTTGTTATATTATCACATTTCACATCTCTTCACTATAATATTTAATCGTCCATATATTTAATCATTGGCATAACATTTCACAATGACATTGGATAACACAATAGAATAAATTAAAATATATTTTATTATATATCAATAAGAGACTATTTGTCATACAAAATGGGTTTGTTATTGGTCACCCATTATCTTTCAATTGGGACACTATGTCCATGATTGCATTAAACAAAATATCTTATTTTCAAAGACAATTATTTCATAAAATACAACAGGTTGCATTGATACCCAAATAGATCATGATTCTTCATTGGAACTATTGTCAGTGCTTGAGCTACTTCCATGACTTGGGATATTTGGAGGAACTTTTTGTTGATTGAATCGATTGTTTTGATCTTCTTGATCTTGTTACATCTACAAACATACAAATAAATTGTAATGAGTGTATCTACATTGGTGAGAATAATGAAAATTGAAATAAATAATACACATCAATGTAAATCGAAAATCAATGTACCATAACAAGAAGTGACTTGAGAATTATACACATTCTTTCAAAACCAAATCTCATGTCTTCTTTCAACAACTCTTTAGTTGTTGTAGTTTCATACTTTATTTCCTGCAAGTTTTATACCCCATAATAACTCATATATTTAATGTAAAGGATTTTTTTATTATATTAATTATAAACTCAAAGAAATAAAACAACATAGATAATTACAAATTCCAGAATAAATTTTTGATGCCAACATATACTCACAACCGTTATTTAACCCAATGTCAATCAATTCTTCTGATGGCTCTTCTTTGTATGTTAGCACCTATTTGGACACATTCAAGGATGGTTGTTGTAAAAAAAAATAAGATATACAAAAGTGAAACCTTGAGTTGTTATAAGGAAATATTAATAGTTACTCACATACTTTTAAATGAACCATTTTCTTCCTTGTCGACCTGTTTTATGTGTTGAATGAGTTCCATCTTGTTTTATTTTTTGCAAAAAAATACTTGAAAAATAATATTTAATGCTAATTTTTTTATATGTACAAAGTAAATCACGATTACATACATTTGAAGCATGTTGTTGTTGAGATAGCTCCTCCCGTGATGCAATTATGGCCATTTCTTTGGCCATATCCTTATACACTTTTTTGGACATTCCTACTGGCATGTTTCATATATCAATGCGTTGATCATTTGAGATTTTCATAGTCTTCCAAAAAAATTAATAAACTATTTTTATAATGATATATGAAAACTAAATATAAAAAAATTGATATTAATAAATTAATGGTTTGTAGTAATATATACATATAATTCTAGAAAATCATTTTATATAGTTAGGAATATTAGATTTTGAATGATTCTTTTGTTTTTGTTGTATTTTTTGCTATTGCAAGTCTGACATGTCTTATTGACCATTGCTCTGGAAACACTTCTTGTAGTTTAGATATAATTTTGTTCTTAGAATAATTGCATTTATTTTTGTATTGTAATTGGAAAGTATGTCTATATGTTTTTTCCACTAGATCCCTCATAGTTCTGTGAAAAAAAAATCCCCTTTCATTAACCTCCAACATCACTCCGTATGAGCTAAGGACCAATTCATTGCCATTTACATGTTCCATAATTTTTCTTTTCTTAGAACGACATTGATATTTTCCTTCTTTGTTGCTACCTGTAGAAAATTAAACATATATGAATTAATAGATTGTTTGAAACATGTTATTCAATATTTTAAAGTATATTATTAATGAAAAAAAAATCATATTGAATAATATTTTTTCATTCACCTGATTCATCATTTTGCAATTTTTTTATCAGGATTTTATGATCTTTTGCACTTAGATTAGAAATAATCTTATCGAACTTATTCATTTTGTGGCTTTTCCTGACACACAACAACTAATACATATTATTTAAAATTACATATAGTTAAAACATATTAATTTTGTAAAGAATTTACAAAGAAATTGTCTTCTCTGATTTTTTTGATGTGTTGTCATTGTGTTGATTAGTATTTTTGTTACTTGAGACCTTATGAGACATTTTTTTATCAATATAAAACTTGTACCATTCAATAAAGAAGCCATTAGATATATTTTACAAATAAATAAAATAATTTTATGCTAAAAAAGCTTTGGTAATTGGTGTGTTTATCTGAATCAACACACTGGTGATTTTATATGAATTAACACACTGGTGCATTTATTTGAATCAACACATTGGTGCATTTATACATTAAACACAACACACGTTTAATTTTTCAACATTGTCATGGAAAATTAATTTTTTAAAATTACTTTAAATTACGACTATGCAATTTGTAATAATAAACACACCACAATGATTTAACCATGCTATTAGGAACATGAACTTCGATACGTTATATTACACTGGGAACAATGATGAATATACTTGGCATAATAAAAAATGTTATGATATACCAGTGCATTGTATTACTTTGGTAGCATCAATGCATTAAATTATAGATGGTGCACCGTGAAACATATAGATGTTTTTTTTAAGGAGAGGGATGGTAGTGCGATTTGTAAGGATCAACACACCATAATGATTTAACAATGTTATAAGGAAAAAGTGCATTGGTGCGTTATATTACATTGGGAGAAAGATGAAAAAACTAAATACAATTGAAAGTATTATAATTTACTAATGCATTGTATTACTTCGATAGCATCAGCGTGTTATGTTGTAGACGGTACACTGCGCAACATATAGCCATTTTAAAAAAAAATGGAGAGGGCCGACAAGGTTTGGATATAATTCAATAAATGATTCCCCTACCTTATATTTCAAACTCCCTATATATTAAGTAAACAAACCCATTAAATCTCAAATGCCCTAAAATTGAAAAACCTTATTTATGAAATGGTAGAGAAAGTTAAATTCAAATGCAAAATTTTGCAGGAAGAAGGAAGGGTTTAAGGTAAGTATTGATTTTTTTGGTTTTTTTTTTTAAATTTTTATTAAATTTAAATAAGAATGAAGATCATTAAAATTTTACTGTTAAAATCTATAGTAATTTTTTTATTATACAAGGTTTTCAATTTTTTTTCGAAATTGTGAATAAATGTAATAGAAATTGTAAAATATTTTAACAACAAAATTTAAGATTCTTGCTATCCAGGGTTTTGAGTAAATCGTCATACCTTTCAACTTATGATCTTTCGACTGATCCAAAATATATTGCAGCTTTGATTTGATCTTCTCTTGGAAATGATCTCTCTTTTAATTAAACCATAATAGAAATTGTAAACTTTTTTATTAGTAAAATAAATAATAAAATTTAAAAAATACTATGCATTTTTTTGAGTGAATCACCATACCGTTTATCTTTGGATATTATGAATAGTTATGCTTCTCCAAAGTATTCTAATATTTCTACACAATGATATTGGTATATCTCTCTTGCAAATCACATCCTTGAAATTTTGGGTAAAATAATGAAATGGTGAATAAATTTTTACTATTTAAAATTCTTTATGAAATTAGATTTCAAAAAAGCAATTGCTGCTCATTTTTTAATTAAAGAAAGAAGAAAAAAATCACGTTTTTTTTTTTTTTAAATTCAATTCCTCGCACATCAGTTCATTCAATAGTTAAGTGCATCGGTGCATTTGTATGAAAAGCGCACTGACATTTATGGGGCTCTAAATATTTTCAACGCATCGACATGATTCGATTTTTTTTCATTTTCGAAATTCCGAAACGGTGCGATTATTTTTTTAAACGTAATGATGTAGTATATATTTAAAAGGGCACCGAGATGGTTGAATTCATTTTTATTTTTAAAGCTCGGGAAAGTGTTATGTACCAGTGTGGATTTTATTTAAACGTTTCGTTGTGTTTGTATGTAAAAGAGCATCGATATGATAACTTATTTTTCATTTTTTTCAGAATGCTTGAAACCAGTGCTGGAATGATTTAAACTCTTTAGTGCTCTAGTTGTTTAAACTGACTAGCGCGGTATATTCTAATTAGCGCACTAAGGGGTTTTGTTGGAACAGGGTCCCCTAAAAGCTACAAATTTTGTACAATTTTGTATATTTTTGGTCTTAATTAGTCTAATGCAGGGGTTTTGGGGTGGGTCAAAGCCCCAAATGCATTGTAATGGGTCAAGGGTAGAACAAGAGTCCAAAAACCATGGTTTGCGGACCATTGGAAGCGTAGGCTAATTTGATATAAATAGATGAACATTTTTGAGTCTTAAGGTAAGAAAGAATTAAGTCTGATGCTAAGTGAGAATTGTTAAATCTGTTGTTGGTCGTTAGGGTAAGGACTCCTGCTGGCTATGTGCGCGAAGATCCTCAGTCGTGTTATGTGCGGACCCTCCTGGCTGTGTGCGCAGGCTGTGTTAGATTGTATTGAGTTTTGAATACTAATATATGTGGATATGGTTGAAGTATTTCTGTGTTATCTGATCTAAGGTATTTCTGTTGATGCGAACTATTGGACCTGTTATGAATACTGCTAGTTATCTTTTTATGCTACGAATATGTCTATGTTATGATATAAATATACTCTTTTGATGATACATTATGATGATATGTGTTGATTACTGTTTATATGCACATGGATGCAGAGTTATTAGCTAGATCCGTGCATGAAAATAGTTTTGTATATTGCGATTATACTATTAACTACCTTGCGAATAGATCTGTTTGGTGCGAACCTGATAAGTTGCAAACGTGGATCTACTTGACTTACCTAATCTCTCTTACGGTGTGGAAACCTGTTTCCAACACCCTCCCATACTGCTTCGAGTGAGACTTTGGCTTGTGCAAGTAGGTCATTGCCGAAAGGGCCAATAGTATAGGGTTTTTTTGGCAAACCTTAACCTCTAAACCTAGGTCAGGACCCCCCTCGAGCCAACAAATGGTTCCGTTGTTGGGACTGGGAGCATTTTGAGGGAGGGATCGGGTAATGCTAAGAGAACATTGGAGACCTGAGAAGAAAGAAATTGAAGAGTGGTTTGAAAAACGGGTTCAGGAATTTGCAATAAAATAGAATCGCAGCAAAATATTAACGGTAGAGAAGTGGAAGAATAAGTACATTTTCACAGAGAGCTACAAATTTTTCTTTGTGACATTCACGACCAAGCTTCAGGTGTGGATTGCAAGGCTCGTAGACTTCTAGAAGTGTTGGAAGGATGAATGGGTCATGCAGTGGACCCTAGAGTTGATCCAGTAGTTAGAGAAGACTGATAACACCATCACTAATATGGTAGTACACTGGGTGGACAGTGTGCTAGGAGGATTTGTGACAGAATTTTCATTCGATCAATTCGTGTCCTATTAGGAGGCAGAGCAGAGGTTCTTCAAGGGTTTCCGGGGTAAATTTTTGAAACCTTACCATTACTGATTAAGATATTATTGTGCGAAAAGTGCATTCTGTGTAGTCACACAGAGTGAATGAGATTCGATCAGAGTGAGGGTACAACGCAGAGTGGAAAATAATACAGAACTAATCAAGAAGGAGATAGATCTATCTACATCCCAATAAGGAATTCAACTACGCATAGCCCTCCAACTACACCACCTTCAACTCAGCATAGGGGTAAGAAATCACCTGTACCTCCACCACCAGAAGATGAGATGGCCTCACACATGAAGCTACCTACCTTTAAGTGTGTGGGGGATGAAGATATGGACCAGTTTTGGTTTGTCACAGAATCGATATGGACTGCGCAGAATGTGGCCAATGATGTTGTGAAAAGGGCGCAGCTATCTGTTGCCTTTGAAGGAAGAGCCTTGGATTGGTATATGGGATACATAGCTCAGCATGTGAATGTGACCATTTCAGAGATTAAGAATGCCCTAAAACAACAGTTCAAGAAGCCTAAATCCTACTCTCAAATAGTAAATGATCTAAAATATTTCAAGCAAGGACCCTCTGAGTCTGTGTGGGAAGCTGACCAACGGCCGAAGAAGGTAATCAAAGAAGGGGAATTTCTATATGATGACAGACAACACAAGGAATGGTTCATCGCTATGTTACTACCTCACCTGCGCGTACCTATGGGTCTGAAAGTTATTGAATCGTAGGAAAAAGCTTTGGAAATTGCTATGAAGTTGGAAGCTGTGCCGAGAGATGATACACAGTTGGGAGTATAGTAAATCCAAGAGAAACTGGGGGCGATGCACATGGAGATTCAAAGTCTGCGAAAGGACCGAGGGAAAGAAGCTAGTCTAGACATATGGTAAATACGGTGTAGGGTATCGGGGCATACCAAGGATCAGTGCCCACTGCTGGAAAAATACCTACAGGCGAGGGGACCCAGTCCATTGCGCCCAAGACCAAGTGGAATTGCATTGGGGTGCGATGATTTTTGTGTAGTCGACTTGCATGATACTAACCATTGCCCCCATCTAGGTGCGTATGTCCTAGAACTGAAGCAACAATGGTGCAAGTTTTTGTGGTCAGTAGAACATGATGAGTAGAACTACTGTACTTATGACCTGATGATAGGCCGGGGAAACCTATATAGGGTACAATCAGACCCTTCTTCTCCAAGATCCCCCTCAGGTATGGGTGGCTACCCAGCTAGGGGTGGTGGAGGAGGCCAAGGTGGAAGCACAGGTAGGGGAAGAGGACAACTGGTCTACTATAACTGCAGAGAGGTAGGGAATTTTGTGAGGGACTGCCCGAACCCTGCGAGACAATCCTACAGATACTGTAGACAGCTAGACCATGTGATTGAATACTGCCTAATTCTAATAGCCAAGGTGCAGGAAAAGCAGCAGACACCTATGCAAAATGTACAAAGGGTTAAGGCAGAACCTTGAGATGAAGGGCCAAGCATTAATGTCATAATAGGTAGTGGCATGGCCACCAGGGGAGCTGTGGAGAAAGCTGAGATGGAGCCTCTTATCTAAAAATCAACCATCAAACAATAAGGTATAAACTTACAGAAGGAAAATGAAACCTTTGTCACAGCTCGCCAAGACTTTGCTAGGGCTGAGGCATCTACTCCTCAAGGCCCCATGAACCTTAAAGAAGATGATGAGGTCAAACCATTTTTTCAGGCATGTATGAACCTGCTATGCAACCAATGGGCCATAGACAACCTCCAAGATTTGATAGAAAAATGCACAGAAAGAACAACCCCACCCATGGAAGTTAAGGATGTGCACAAAATGTACAAGCATAAGAAGTGCACTGGTAGGGAAATGCGGTTAACCGCACAAATTGGTGACTACGAGATGGATCAGGTTATTATGGACCTAGGCTCACATGCAAACGTACTACCTAAGCAAACTTGGTAGCGAATGGGAGAACCCAAGTTGGAATGGTCCACTATCCAGTTGCGAATGGCTAATCAATATAAGATCATACTGTTGGGGAGATTATCAAAGATCATGGTAGATATCGCAGGAGTTAAGGTCTGGGCTGAATTTGAGGTCATTTAGATTGTAGAAGATGCAGATCCCTATCCTACGCTCCTAGGATTGGACTAGCCATAGATATGGGAGGTATCATCAACCTAAAGAAAAGAAGCATGTTATTTGAAAATGAAGGTACGCGGGTGATAGTACTATTAGACCCTGCAGAAGGAGAACGGTATATAGAGTCGGTGCGTGAAGAAGAAGATGTGGATCATATTTATAAGTTAACGACGTGAGATAAATATTGGATCAATCCCACAGCCGATGGTGTAATCTGTTGGGAAAAGGATAGCGAATGTTTCTCTGCTTCCGACGGAGAGATGGAAAATTGGCAGAATAGGTTACATGATGTATCTGCGCTGCGATACCTTAGGATCACCAAGGACTTCTGATGCATCTCCTCCATGGTAAGAGAACTACCCTACTTTGATGGATCTAGTAGCCTTAAGGAGTTTTTGCGAGCATTTTAAGCTAAGGTTCCAAGAGAGAGAAGGTTATGGGCCCTTAATTTAGCTATGCGTGCAACACCTGCGAGGTGGTGGGACACATATAAGGGAGCATTCTAGGACCAGGAAGAGTGTCAGGATATGATGGTCCTACGATTTGAACCTCCCGTTCACTTGCGTGTAAAAACATTCCTTGGGCCAGGGGAGCTGGGCGAACATTTTTTCTCTTGGATAGAGAAGTGGTGTGACCAGACTACAGAAGAATGGGTTCACTTGGTTATTCATGCCTTGGGACCAATTCCCACCACATGGTACTTATATGCGGAGCTACATCAGCGCACCCGCCACTGGGAAACATTAAAAGATGAATTTGTAGGGACATTTTGGCTCACAGGGGGAACAGAGGCACTTGACGAAGCTCTGTAGGATATATATACCTTCGTATTTGATGAATCACACCCCTACGCAACACTTGGGGTACCGACATGGGAAACACAGATGCAGTATATTACCAACTATCACAATATAACCTTAGAAGAGTGCAATGAGGATTCGCACAATGTCTCTATCCTGAAATTTGAGGGAGAGTGCGCAGTTGTGGGAACTCCGCTACAAACTATGGACATTACGAAGCCTTTGAAGCTATAAGGAGTCAACATTGGCATAGAAGAGCAGCCTAAGATTTCTAAAATTTGGGATTATTGGGATGATGATACAGTAGGAAAATTTTCCGAACTTCTCACAAAATATCAAGACTTATTCCCGACGAAGTTTTTGGAGCTTAAAGGGATCACAAGGGGACCTAGGGGTCATGCACATCATGCTAAAACCATATGCACCACTTGTAAAGTATCGGTATTATCAGCTGAATGCTAAGTATAAGAAAAAAGTTAAGTAAGAAATCGATAAAATACTCGCCGTAGGCATCATCGAACTAGTCGAGAAGTTGGACTGGGTAAGCCCAATGGTGGTTTAGGAGAAAAAGGCGAAGGGAGACATATGAATCTATGTGGAATTACGAAAATTAAATGATGCATGCGTGCATGATCTGTTTCCTACGCCGTTCTTAGACGAAATCCTTGATAGCATAGGAGGGAAGGAAGCATACTCATTCACGGATGGGTTCTCAGGGTACCATAAGATCAGAATTGCACCTGAATATCACAAAAAGACTACATTTGCCACTAAATGGGGATCTTTACAGTACACAGTGATGCCGTTTGGACTCAAGAATGCCCCTTCTATCTTTTCACGAGTAGTAGTCGCAGTGTTCAAAGAGTTCATCCACAAATTTCTGGAATTTTACTTTGATGATTGGACTGCCTTCGGCTTAGTAAATAAGCACGTTTCAAACCTGCGCATGATGTTGGATGCCTGTAGAAAGCACCAGATTTCCTTGAATATCAAGAAGTGTATCTTCTGCGTACCCTTCAGAATCTTGCTCAGACATATAGTGTGTCGACAAGGGTTGATTTTTGACCCTGTGAAAGTTGTAGTGATCATAAATCTAGCAGTACCTACAACTGAGAAGCAGCTGCGTTCGATCCTTGGACACATAGGCTACTACAGGAAGTTCATTCAGGGGTACGCATTGATCACAACACCTATGGAAAAGCTACTTAAGAAGGACGTTTCATTTTTTTGGGATGACGAGTGTCAGAAGAGCTTCAAGCTACTTAAGAAAAATATGGTCTCTGTGCCTATCCTCATTTATCCTGATTGGGCGAAGGTGTTCCATGTTCACATCGATGCATTAGGAATCATCCTATGAGCGGTCCTTATGCAGCCTGGAGAAGGAGAAATTGATCATCCGGTTGAATTTTCTAGTAGGAAACTCTCTGGTGTAGAGTGCAACTACTCTACCATGGAACGGTAGGGCTTGGCGATGGTTTATGCACTACAGAAGTATCGAAACTATCTGTTAGGAGGACACTTCAAAATGTTTACAAATCATTTGGCTTTGAAGTACCTGGTGAATAAGGCTATGTTGGGGGGGGGAATTTTCCGATGGCTACTACTGTTCCAGGAGTACGAATTTGAGATCATTGTCAAGCCAGTGAAGTTGAATGTTGGGCTGGATCACTTGTCCGAAATTGAGACTGGCGAGGAAGAAACCACCCTGGAAGAAGGATTGCCTGAGGCGCAACTGTTTTCTATTAAGGTCGTTGATGCGCACTTCGCCAACATCACCCAGTTCCTAACTACAATCATAGCACTGACCGAGTATTCGGTACAACAGAAGAAAGAGTTGGTAATGCGCGCTGCAGACTTTACCATCATTGCAGGTCATCTATATAATATGGGGGTTGATGAAGTACTGTGAAGGTATGTTTTGGAACATGAACGACATGCTATCTTGGCAGAAGCCCATGCTGGGGTAGCAGGAGGTCACTACGCAGGGAAAGTAACGACGCAAAAGATCTTAAGGGCTGGATTATGGTGGCCTACCCTGCATAGTGACTCTCACGACTATTGTAAGGCTTGCGATACATGTCAACGAACCTGAAGCCCATCCCACAAGGATGAAGTGCCCCTTCAACCACAAATGGCCCTACAAGTATTCGACAAATGGGCCATCGATTTTGTAGGACCTATTAAACCACCCAGAAAGAAGACAGGTGCACGTTACATTATAAATGTTACTGATTATGTAACTAGGTGGGCCAAAGCACAAGCGATAAAGGATTGTACTATAGATACTGTTGTGCACTTCATCTTTGGGCAGATTTTGACCATATTTGAATGTCCAAAAATCCTGATGAGCAATAGAGGTACGCACTTTGTCAATGAAACAATACAAGCCTTGACGAAATAATTTCGGATCCATTATGCAAAAAGAACTTCGTATCATCCCCAGAAAATTGGAGTAGTCGAAGCTTTTAATAAGGTCTTCGAGCACACACTAACCAAGGTCTGTAACGCTGATCGTAGCGACTGGGACGTGCGCATCCCATCTATTCTCTGGGCCTATCGAACCACCTATAAGAAGTTGACAGGGAAAACATCGTTTCAGATGGTTTATGGAAAGGAGGCCATTATGCCCATGGAATACATTGTTCCTAGCCTACGCATCACAGCCTTTACGAATATGGTGGAGCCTGACATCATGGAGGAGTAGTTAGTGCAGCTTGTGGCTTTGGAGGAAGACCATTTCATTGCTAATTTCCATTAGTACGTTCAGAAGGCTCAGGATAAAGCATGGCATGATCGACATATTTGACAAAAGTCCTTTGTAGAAGATAACTTAGTTCTACTGTATGATAACCAGTTTACGAAACACCCGAGGAAGTTTCGACAGCACTAGCTCGGGCCCTACACAGTTAAAGAAATCACAAATGGTGGAATTGTTCGATTAGCCACCCTACACGATGATATGCTACCTGGCTATGTCAATGGCAGTTGGATCAAACTGTATTGGATGAAATGACTATATTGCTAGATTAGCTGTACAAAGTGGGCTCTTTCTATCAAGGAAGGTAAGCGTGGATAGTACCATGGTATGCACAGGAGGCATCTGAAGGCGGGGAAGCTCGGAGGGATGCGCCGAAGGTGCAGATGTAGGTTCCGAACGTAGCAGGTGCGCTGGGTACGTGGAGGTACGCTGGGTGCACAAGAGGTCTGCAGGGAGTGCAGGGGTGTGCTGGATGCACAGGAGGTGTGGAAACTAGCCGTTGGAACAGTAAAATCGAGTAAAAAGAAAAAGTTACTGTAGATAGGAGCGGGAGGTCGGCATTTAATGAGGTGATTTCCAGAGATTTTTTACCATTTCCTTGA
The DNA here is from genome assembly GCA_034641835.2 of Pinus albicaulis. NCBI lineage: Eukaryota > Viridiplantae > Streptophyta > Pinopsida > Pinales > Pinaceae > Pinus > Pinus albicaulis. The sequence continues at coordinate 1,443,409,032 of CM076584.1, read as the reverse complement.
TGGTAATTTCCAAGTGAATTTTACCCAACCGTTGGTCGATCGCAAAGGCTATAAAAGGAGAAGGATAGATCAGAAAATGGTTTTGTATCGCTTGAATAGTTTGTACTTGGTGTGTTTTTCCTTGAGGATTTTCTACTGTAAGAGTTTCTGTGCCTATTACATTCCTTTCATGTCTGAGTAGCCTACTCCCTCTAACAGCAGCAATCCAGAATTCATTTTCTACGCCAGGATGACGGCGACTAACCGCAAAAAAGCATCAGAATCGGTGACCTCATTGGAATAAGGAATCAAGGAAGTAGTGGAGATTGAGTTCGAGGGCAAAGAGGTTATCTCCATGGCGAGCCAAACCAAGAAGAAAGGAAAGGATAAAGCTCAAGGTTCAGAAAAACCTGTGAAATGGATTGGGGTGAAGCCCCGTACTTTCTCGAGAAATGTGAAATCCCTGCGAGTGATGCCCCAGGCATGCTCTGCTCAAGAAGAGGCCTATACCGTTGCACCAATCAGTTGGTTACCACCTTTTTTTCGGCCGTGCAGGCCCTCAACATGCACTCCAAAGAAAATTGACAGCCTGATCACCTACCTGTAGATGTTTCTGACCTCGGAAGAGGTCCCCGTCATTGGAGAACCTTTTGGAAGGCTCCATGAGATAAAATTTGATGATCATGACTTGGCCAATCTAGAGGCCTTCCTTGAGTTGGCACCTGAGTTATACCTTGACATAGTTCAGGAAGACAACAGGATAAATACTGTCCCCATGTGCTAGGTGCATGGATTGGCCAGGTCTGGGCTCCTGAACTTGCTAAGGATGTCGCACTTCGGCCACTACAACATCACGGACCGTCTGGAACGTCAGTTTCTTGCCCTGGTTCATGAGGGCTACCTGTGGTTCCAGGATCGAATCCACATCGATGTTGCACTCATTCATCGAATTATTGGCCTTCCCATGAAAAGACCAAACCCTTTGGAGCGCATTGGCAAGAAGTATGAGGGGGAGACTACTGAATATGTGCAAAAACCCTACCATGTGGAGTGAAATACTTGAGGTTACATAATCAAATCCATCAGTGACCCTGGTACGCAGTTGGGTACCATGTTTTTGGCATGAAAAATTATGCAAAAATGCCAGGTCGCAACCATCCCTGCATATGTAATTCAGTTAGTAAGCTAATGCGGGAAAGGGGTCTGCTTCAATTGGGCCAAATACTTGTGCATCGATTTTTTGGCCAACGTCTGAGAATCCCAAGAGCAGGGATGAGTTTTTGTTATTCCTAGTTGCTATTTCTCATTGCGTTGGTTACCTGGGAAGCACTTGAGGAATCAGTCCTCTCTGAGCTCACCCAAGACATGTGCAAAGGGACTCATTATAGAAACTTGTGGGACTCTAAGGATGCGTAGCGTATCGAGGACAACCAAGTCTTATGGGTCCTCTTCCAGAGCAGCTTGGTAGTAGCCATCAACTCCCGACCGTGCTTGTCTCTAGTAGTGTATGATAAGTACAAGAGCATCGCGACATTTCAGATCACCATGCACAACGTCCAAATAAGAGCACGCAAGGATAGAGCCTGCGTCTCGCTCCCAGATATGGTTGCGGACGAGGATATTGATCACATAGTCTGTACATGGCCTCTACAGTGGAAGATTGGCCTCAAAACTGGTACGATGGCCACTGCAGGCACAAGTGCTACAAAAATGACTTCCACCACGGCCAAAGAGACTGGTGGATCAAGAAAAGGCACTAAAAAATAAGGGAACTTCGGCTCACAGAAGGATTCGAAGTAGAAACAACCCACTGAAAAGGATGCAAAAGAAAAAACACAGCTGGATTCGCAACTGGATCTGGGGATAGAAGGATTGGATTCGGGATGTCCTGATTCCCCCCGAGGCATGAAGCAGACAAGTGAGCCTGTCAAGGGGTCTCACAATAAATAGCGTGCCATCCGACCAGAATGAGGTACAGGAGTTACATTGATAGAAGATGATCTGGAGAAGGTTGCAGATGCGGTCACCTTGGCGGCAGAGGAAAAATGGCTAGCTCTCGAGGAGCAGCAAAAGGCCGTGGTTGATACACTTTAGGTAGGGATTAAGGCTTTGTAGCCCCAATAAGATACGTTGCAGAACAGCATGACCCAGGTGAGGTCAAACCCCGCAACCAGTAGTGCAGTCGTGGTTACAGCCAAAAGCCGTCCCTGTCTGCTGCCTGGCACAACCCTCATAATGAGTTCCCCCGACTTAGGTGCACAATTCCATGCTTGTGAAGGAGTGTAGTTAGATCTAGCCCAACTACCTCATGAGTCATTGCAGCTACTCCACACTGTGCTCTTTGAAGAAATCTAGCATCGGGATCATGAAGTGCACCATCAGCTCAATGTAGCTGAGCAAACGATTGAATAAAAGGTTGTTGAAGTAGCTTAGGCCCAGGCTACGTGCACCCTTGCCACCGTGCAATAGAAAGAGCTAGAAAATTTACTTATTAGACTCTGCGTAGATGTTACAGATGAAATACTAGCCACGGATACCCCCCAGGCCAAGATTGAGGGTTTGGTCACAGTATTAAAATCCTCAAGGATGGAGATCTAGGTAGTCAAAACCCAGATGGAGCAGCAGATCATGGACTTGCAGGCCAAGTTGCAACCAGAGACACCACCGGAGGTGTGGGCCCAGCGAGCTGTGTTGGTTACTGTAACCACAAATGTGATTACCGGGCAGATTTCTTAGGGTGCTCAATTTCTAGATATAGCCATGCAGTTATGGACCAAAGTATAGCGTGACCCGATCCTGCGTGAAATCATTTAGGACCTGCGAAAAAAGGAAGAAGCGTTCGAGTAGATCGAAGCCATAATGCCTACTCTGGTTCATGCTCAACGATTGGCATGACTGCGAACTATCCATTCCCTTCGAGATGATATCGACAAACTCAGCCAGAAGAAGAAGACTCTCAGTGACCATCTTAAGACATGGGCTAATGAAGCCCTCAAGCTCTCCCAGGATATTGATGTTGCTGTTAAAAAATTGAACCAGATTCTGGAGGGTGTCACCGCAGCAACAGAAGGATGGACTTCGCAGAAGATAGTTGATATTTCTCAGAACGATGCTGCTCAGAGTGAAGGAGTGATGCACCCACTGGTTGAGGCGGTCAAACTACTACAAGCACAGGTGGAGACACCACCATCGCAGTGACTCAGGACGAGTCATAAGATTGTGTTGGGGGACTGTTGGAATAGGGTCCCCTAAAAGCTACGAATTTTGTACAATTTTGTATATTTTTGGTCTTAATTAGCCTAATGCAGGGGTTTTAGGGTGGGTCAAAGCCCCGAATGCATTGTAATGGGTCAAGGGTAGACCAAGAGTCTGCAAACCACAGTTTGTGGACCATTGGAAGCGTAGGCTAAGTCGATATAAATAGATGAACATTTTTGAGTCTTAAAGTAAGAAAGAATTAAGTCTGATGCTAAGTGCGAATTGTTAGATCTATTGTTGGTCGTTAGGGTAAGGAGTCCTGCTGGCCATGTGCGCGGAGATCCTTAGTCCTACTGTATGCGGACCCTGCTGGTTGTGTGCGCAGGTTGTGTTAGATTGTATTGAGTTTTGAATACTAATATATGCGGATATGGTTGAAGTATTTATGTGTTATCTTATCTAAGGTATTTCTGTTGATGCGAACTATTGGACCTGTTATGAATACTGCTGGTTATCTATTTATGCTACGAATCTGTCTATGTTATGATATAACTGTACTCTGTTGATGATGCGTTATGATGATATGTGATGATTATTGTTGATACGCATGTGGATGCGGAGTTATTAGCTATATATTTGCATGAAAATAGCTCTGTATATTGTGATTATACTGTTAACTACCCTACGAATAGATCTATCTAGTGCAAACCTGATAAGTTGCGAATGTGGATCTGCTTGACTTACCTACTCTCTCTTAGGGTGCGAAAACCTGGTTCTAGCACCCTCCCATACTACTTAAGGTGAGACTTTGGCTTGCGCAAGTAGGTCACTACCGAAAGGACGAGTAGTATAGGGGTTTGTTGGCAAACCTTAACCTATGAACCTAGGTCATGACCCCCCCAAGCCAACACGTTTAAAAGCTATCTAATATTTTATTTTCACATAAAATGGAATATTAATCTAAAATTATTCTTTAGGATGCATCCACATAAATTATAGTAGTTCATAGTATACATTTTCTGCTTCAAGTCACCTTGTTCTTAAAAAATGGTTTCAAAACTATATTGAAATTCAAATTGTGGTTATATGGTTCTCAATATTAATTTTAGATATTCACACAACATTTTATTTATGATTTTTCTCAAATTTAGGGAAAAAATATCAATAATATCAAATTCCCAATTCTTCAAATTCCAGCTCATTCCATATTTCTAATCAAATTCCGTCACGGAGTTCTTCCTTTCCATCTCGAGTAAGTTCAAATTTTATTTATATTTTCATTATGTAATTGAATTTTTATTTTTAATCCATGTCAATTTGAATAAAAATGCATCTAAATTTGCAGGAACCTGATTCATAATCAATTTCAGATGCATAAAATATTACTCCATATTTATTAGGAGCAACATATCGCAAGCAGTTGGTAGATGAAAATGGACAACCTATTCACCTTGCCAATTGGAACATGACATCTTCCTGCTGCAATCCTTGATCAACAATGGTAATAATTGTTTAGTATACTTTTATGTCAATAAACCAATTGCATTGACGTTCTTTCTAATATCATTAATATTGTACTAATGACATTCAATATTTTTTGAAATTAGGATTCTAGTGATGATGATAAACCCACCTACCATATTCCGGAGCACCCCACTACAATGTCAAATCGAGAGAAGGTTGGATTAAGAACAAGAATTAGAGAGGAATCTTACAAAGAATGGTTGAATCAACCACCTATTAAATTTTCACTACATCCATATTCACCAATTAGGAATGACTACAAAAATAGTAGTTATTCATCACAAGTTAGCAATGGAGGCAATCAAATGGAGGTTGGTATGGATGATTACTTACGGGATATGACTGCCATGGAGGAATTTTTTTTAGATGCATTCTGGAATGATGAGCTAATGGATTATGCTCATATGAATATTACCTTATTCGAAATCCCGAAATTAGCTTCCACCACCCCTCTCTTTCAACTTGTAGACAAGTCAAAGTCTACTATGCCAGGGACAACAATGTTGTTGTACAACGTGAAAGCAAATTTTTTCATGTCAAATGAATGTTTCTTGTAAATATTGAGGTAATTGACCGACATGATTTATCAAGTTCTTTATATTGTGTCACACATTAATCAAAGTTAAAAATGGCTGATTTTATTATCAACGTTAAATATTGACATTGTAAAATTATATTCCCCACTAGTTGCAGGACATTAAAAGATAAGGTTATTCCGCGTGATAATGTCTTCCTAGGTAGTTTCGAAGAGGAAAAGAAGTTGTTGAAAACCCTAGGTGTTGAGTACATACCATATCATGCATGTATGAATGATTGTATTCTATATAGAGGAGAATATGCAGACAAAGATATATGTTCGAAATGTGGGAATGAAAGGCACTGTAATTAAAAAAAATGGGTAAACCACATGGTCCTCATAAGATATTGAGGCACTTGCGTATAATCCCAAGGATTCAAAGACTCTTTTATAGCAAAGAATTAGTTTTGTTACAAATTCAAAGACTCTTTTGTTACAAATTCAATAGCCATGAAGCATATAGAGGATACATGGCCTGAAAAATTCAAGGATGAACTACGAAGTCTCTGACTCAACATATCCATGGATTGTGTCAAAACATATTTTTTCCAAAACACCAACTATTGTATTTGGCCTGTAGTAGTGATCAATAAAAACATACCCCCATGGTTGTCCGTGAAGAATGAACATTTTATGTTGGCCCTCATAGTCGCTGGTAGAAGACAAGTGAAGAATATGGATGTCTACTTACAACCATTGGTATATTAATTTGAATTATGGGAAGGGATTCATGTGTATGATGTATCAAGTCCCATTGCAATAGATAGGAGTTTTATGTTGTATGGCATATGTGCTTACACTATACATGATTATCTAGGTTCAGGATTTTTCTCTGGTAAATTAGATTCTTATTGATTTGTTCAGTAACAATATTAATGTTCACATACTAATTTAATTCATTTCAATTGTTCAGATCTTCATCTAATCTGTTAAAATCACCCAAGGATCGAACCTAACCTGGGCCACACCAGCCCTAAGTTATTGTATTTTTTAACATGTTTCCTCCCTCTAAAACACGACGTAACGACCTTGTTTGATCCCGGGTTGCCTTGCTAACGAGGCCCATCCTCAACCAATTGTGCTAGTGAGACTTGACCAAGTTAATCATTTAATTTGAAATTAAAATCATTTATATTAAAATATTAAAAATTTTAAAATTTTACAATATTATATATATATATATATATATATATATATATATATATATATATATATATATATATATATATATATATATATATATATATATATATATATATATAATAAGTAAAAATATTACAATTCAATGAAGTTATATAATGAAGTATAAATATCTATCTCTAGAAAAAAATAGGAAATTTTATTTTCTTTACATACATAATATCATAAAAGTACTTAACATATAGTGATATATGTGCCTTAGAAAATGCACATGCTCTGCCCTGTAGTGATTGCAATGCTAATCCTCACCCCTGATATGCTTTAGACTATATGATGTCTCCTATGGAGGCTACTTTGTGGGGGGGTTCAACCCGCTCCTCCATTGCCATCTATAGCTCCATCTGCCCTCACTTTCTTGAATCTTATCTCTTCACTTGGCCTACCTCATGAGTGCCCTTTAGTTTCTAAGTTCTTCAAAAGGATAGAATTAGTCCCTGGGATAGATATTTCCCCCACCATTCAAAATAAAGCATCTCTTCGTCTTGCAAATCATGGACTGGTTGGAAAATCTATGGGGCTTTGGTTATCGCCAAAAACTATGCAAAAATGGATCAAGTGCCACTAGACACTGAAAATTCAAGGAAAAATTTTGATTTGCTTCTGTTGAAGAGGATATTTCACCTTCTACTTTGAATCCAAATAATATTGAGACATGATATTTAGGAACAAGCCACACTTCATGGATTCAAGAGGACTTTATTTAAACTTATGGACTCCATACTTCGATCTTGAGCTTGACATCTCCACTGCAGTCTCAGTTTGGGTGCATCTCCCCCATATTCCTCTACACTGTTGGGGATATGAATCAATAAGAACCATAGCTAATGTAACCAAGAAATATATTGATCAAAGTGAACCAAAGGAGAATTTGCATGCATGTACAAGAATTTGTGTAGAAGTCGATCTAGCTAGGGGGATACCAGAAGAAATGAAGACAAAGGTCGATAATTATATTCACATTAAACATCTTGACTATGAATGAATACCATTCAAAATTAAGATATGTCATGAATATGGGAATTTTTATAATAAATGCCCAAAGCTCGCAGCAGAGGAAACTCAATAAGCACAAGAAGCACCATGGGAAAAAGTAAAGAGTAAAAACCATTAGAATAAAAACAAATCCTCTAAAAATTCTGTGAATCCTCATGCAATATATTATCCTTCCGCTCCCCCAACTTCTAATGCCAAACCTTTGCTTCATGCATCTCAACCCTCTTACTCCAACTCCTTTAGATCATTAGCCAAAATTCCCGCTGGCCCAGAACTTGATAAACCATGAACCACCATCCCCGGTAATGATAATGAAGAAGCTTTTAAAGACCGTCTTGAAATCTCTTAGCCTCTCCCCTTGCCTTGTTCTCTTCCCTATCAACTATCCCCCATGCATATAATCTTTCCCTTATGGACCCCATCCCCTCCTTAGTAGTTTCCTTTGTAGGGATCCTAATAAGAACCAAATATAAATAAGCTCAAGCACCACAAAAATAATTTCATAATAAATCTGGAAGGAAATATACAAAAATTATGAGATGAAGCAATGCAAAAATATGTGGATATGGGGGTACAACAACCAATGGATACACATCTAGAAGAGGGTCAGTATGGAAGGAAATCCAGACCCAAGAATGGAGAGGTAAGGTATCTTCCACCCCCTCACATGGTAAATAATGAAATTGGTCTCTTATAATTGGAGAGGCTTGTAGAACTTAGAAACATATCCAAAATATATGGATTTCAACTATAGTAAAGTTTAGAATATGAATTATTTAAATTAAAGGAAATTCATACTACAAATATAAAACTTAACTAAACAATTTCTAATTCAATTATGTAATAAGTAGAAGAAGAAGCTCCTAACTTAGGAGAACTTGTTTATCCTTCTCTACAATACTACTTCATGAACAGAAATAAAAAACCACTAATGAAAAATAGCTCAAGATGCATAAAATAATAATCGAAGAGGCTCCTAACTAAGGAGGTCCTTGCTGTCCTTCATTACAAATTCATTCATCATTAATACCATTGTTAGAAAACTGGAAATTTAGAAAATCACTTAAAAGCAAGAAAGATGAATTCTAGTTTTTGTTCCCTGATCAGATAGAAGGAGAGTTTAACTTAAAAACTGGGTTGGCCCTTCATATTCAAATTATAAATTAGATTAGGATTCATCAGCAATCATAACATATCATCATACATCTAATTAACTGATTAAACATGAAACAAAACTAGTTCAGGAAATTGCAACTAAATTAACCAGAAAGTGCACTTAGCTCGGTGTGGAGGCCCTCCACCCTTGCCTTGCACACTATGAGTACTTTAATCTACTCAAAACAAATCAAGCATTCACCATATAGAATAACATAAAATAATATAAAACTAGTTCTTTAATTAGCTCTCAAAGTTTATGAAATATGAAAGTGAAATTATACAAATTCTACATATCAATGCCTTCAATGTATTAGGCTTAAATAGAGAAATATGAAACAAAATTAACTAAAATGGCTCTAACAACCATTTCTATAATTATTCTATCTATTTTTGTTGAGCTCATCCATATAATATCTCAAAATATGGAAAATACCATAAAATGCTAAATTTGGCCTATTTCCTGGGGATTTCCATAATAACAGGTCCTGTTTGACTGGGCCTATTTAAGCTCGGTTTGACCAAACCAATAGGTGCATGTCCATTATTAGTTCTAGATATTTCTAGAAATGTGCTCAGTTTGAGCCCAAGCGTCTTGCAAGTATGACATCAATGAAGCCATTATGGGTATTTCTAGTCCAATCCAAAAATGCACTTAAAATTCAATTTTTGTAAAAACAACTAAAAATTGGAAAAATTAATTCATATACCTGGATATGCATAAATTGGTCAAATTAGAGTGAATATGGATGGTATATGGATGAATAGCATGTAAATAAAGTGTATTTAATTAAACAAAATTGGATAAAAAATGAGGGCCAACATCTCCCCCTTGTTGATGTACAAGCATGTCCTCATGCTTGCTTCTTTCTCTTGAATCTCCCGAGCTCTAATGTAGATACTGTACCTGATCCAGATGCCTCCTACTATGCTTCTTACAAAGGAAATTCTATCCCTTTATACTTTTCTCCTTTATAGATTGAATCCATGACTTTTGGCCTTTCATACTTATACTTCCATGTGTTTTTCTCATTCAGCCACCTGTAAGCTTGTTTAGAAAGAAGGGTATTCTTTGTCTCTAATTTTCCAACTTTCTCATTAAGATTTTCATTTTCCTTGATCAATTTGGGATCATTTTTCCTGTATGTCTTTTTCTCTTGCTTCAAAAGCCTCTCCAAATTTTTTTTTACCTCCAATTGATCTGTCAATTCTTTTATTTCGCTAAGGTGAAACTTTTTCTCTTCCTCTCTTGTGTCTCTGGAAAATGAAGTGGCTTCTACCTCAACATTATCAAAGTATGAATATCTTTCCTATGTCTTATCATAAGCTTCTTTGTTTCAATGATTTCATCCACTTGTTTTGTTGTGGGAGGTGTTTCAACAATTTGTACCTCAAGGACTTTCTCTTTACTGCTTGTGTCTGCTGGACTTTTTCTCCTATATCTCCTAGGAATGGATAGGAAAGATGTTTCTCTCTCAACCATGACAATGTATTGTTGCTTTTTGGACCTTGTCCTTGGATAAAGAGGTGATTTCATTATGCTCTTTGTTTTATGTACTGGTTTAAACTTCTCCTCTATGATTTTTTCTTCAAACTGATGTTGAGTTAAAAACTCTTTCCACACTACACCATTGGTTTTCATTTGATACTCTACAAGAATTTTGATGAGTCCCTGAGGGTATATTTCTGCTTCTTTGGGTTTACTTGCATTACTCACATTCTCTATAATTTTAAACAAATTTTTAGAGAAGAATTATGGAAAATTGACTTTCACTTCTCCCTTGATATGCTGGAGCAATTTGATATGATAGAGATGCACTACACTATGCCTAATGTCACATGTGAAAAATATCTGAATAATTAACACCAACTCTACCCAAGGCTCATTAAACCATTCCCTCAGAATCCCCTTGGTTCTATCAAATGATCCCTTCCTATTTTTCTCCAAAAAAAAATTCCATCCCTTGTCTTTAAAGTGCAAACCCTTATGATATTCTTCCCCTAATAGATGTATATCTAAGGCATGAGAAATGGATTCTGGATTTAATGGGATGACTAAGTTTCCCACCATGGTTTTCTCCTGTGTGTAATTTTTTTATGAACTCCTTTTTGATGCTCTCATTGTGTCCATTAAAATTTTGGAGGAACCCTATTATACCAGCTTGATAAAGTTTTTATATGGTCTCTTTTTCCCAATGCTCAATCTGGAAATATTATGGTTCTACCCTGGTAGCCATATGCTCTGAAAACCAATTTATGTAACCTTGAACTGTCAACATTCTCATTTTGAAAATGAAAATTATGCATACATATAGATCTTGTTGACTTATTCATGCATTTTGTTCCTAGTGATAAGGCTTACCTCTTCTCTGATGCTCTGGACAAAGGAATGAAATCAATATTTTTCAACCTCTGTTCTTTTACAAAAATGAACCCATTTCTTCCACAAACTGATAAAAACACAAAAATTTGATATAGAAATATTATAAAAACATTATAAACATGTTTTTACTAATCTATTTCATTTTCTATTCTCTGTTTTATCAAAATTTTGTAAAAAATCTCCTTTGTTTTGATGTAGAATTTTCTGCCTCTAAATTGATTGTGTCAAAATTTTAAAAACATTTTATGCCACAATGTCTTTCTGCTCTTCTAATTAATACATAATTCTTCCTCTCTTGAGACAAATTAATTGTGCATTCAATCTGAAATGATTTAGGCTCACTGTGCGCAAAAATATTCAACGAATGGCTCACTGTGTATATGTCAACAATCATCAAATAGCTCATGAAATGGCTCACTGCATTTTGAAAATTAACTGACTGTGTAACACTCTGTTTTTTTTTTTTTTTAAAGAAATATGACAATTCCATGACTGTATGTGGAAGTATTCAATTTAGTTTACCTGCTTGGATCAATCCCGATATTTTCTCTGTTTTTAGCCTTGTATCTTGCATTTTCACAACATTACTACTATTAAGACTCCTATTCAATCATCTCAGGATCCTCACGTGCTAGTAGGTGGCAGAGTTAAGCTGACAGTGGCAGAGACATACATTTATAACTTGTAGTTGAACTCGTGTTCAACACAAAAATCCTGAGTTTCATTCATTCTGAAATCCGTTTACCAATGAGAAAAAATTGTTTTTTTGTTCTCACATGCTCTCTTCTATGAGATATTTGCAATTTTGTTGGTGTGTTTGATTAATACGACGATCAGATATCTTGGCTCAAATCCCAGTCAACATAAATGCTTAACTCTGCTCCTCTTCTTATTTCTCTGCTTCCTCTTTTGCTATTTCTTATGCTTAGTTATCTCGGCTTGAGTTTCTCTTTATAGCCTCTCTGTGTTTTATTATTTGATTTCGTTCTTCATAGGGCGTTTGAACGTGTGCCCATGGTTTGCACAGCGTTCAAATTCCTTTCTCTGAGCCTACAATGGTTGTGATGGTGAAATAGTGTAATCACAGGGGTTTGTTAGTTCAGAAATTGCAGAGGCTTAAGTTATTTTGCACATGGTTTATTGTATTGCATAACACTATGTTTTTGAATACGTGTTAACCGTTTTTCATGTCGACCTCCTACTCGGATGCCTCCGTTGCCTAATTTCTCTGACCTGCACTACTTCCTTGCTCCACGGTGTCTACATATGTCCTGTCACCATAAATCACGTTCTCTACTTCACTCATATCTGCCTTCATTCCTTTGCATGCCCATACCATAATCGAAATGCATCATTATTTCATGTTTTCATTGCATTGTTTTTGCATTTCAATGGTGGGTTATGCCATTTTCACATGTGTTGTCATTTTTCATTGTGCGCTCCATCAAATTAGGTTTTGTCAATTGATTTTTTCCATACCTTAGCTTATCATATGATATATGTTTTCACATTTGCGCTTATAGCTTAGGTCTTAATCTTGTTTAATTTAATTTTAAAATGACACTAGAATGGTCATGTTTAAAATTAAATCTCTATCATGACACTAACCTTTGTTTTTTTTGTAGGTCAACAAGGATTTGAATTTTGGGCCTTTAATTCTTGATTCATATGCTTAAGAAAATATTTAGGATTAATGTGATGGTTTAAAAATGATTGAAATAATGGTATATGGAATGATGGTTAAATGTAGGAAAGAGTAATGAAGTATGGTATATATATGGAATGATGGTTAATGTATGAGAATAAATGTATGAAAAGGGTAATGAATAGGTGATTATAATGGGTAAAATAATGAGGGTAGTGGTAGGATATAGTGCAATGGATATCAAGCACTAAAGTAGTCTTAAAAACTTCTAGAAAATTTCTAAAAAAAATCAAAATTTTAAGAGAAAAATTTTCATTTAGTGTACCTGTACTCTCAATGATGTCCTGTTGGTCAAATGATGGTTGAAAATATCTTTATTATCATAATGATGACTCTTCCACGATATATTGAAATGTAGAGAATTATTTATGCTTCATATTTTTGCATCTGATTATCGATTCAGGATCTTTGAATGTTGATGTTGTTCATGTCCCTTCTGCAATTTGTAATTGATGTTTTAGATCGCTTCTGACATGTTATTCTGGCTTGAATGTTGATGTAGTTCAGATCCCTTCTGGAGTGATATTATACATAATGTTTCAGGTCCCTTCTAACATGTAATTTTAAACAATGTTTCAAGTTGCTTCTGTCATATGATACATATCCCTTCTGCAAAATATTATCAATGATATCTCAGGTTCATTCTACACAATATTTTAAATGATGTCTCAAGTCCCTTCTTCATAATATTTCCAATGATGTACCAGGTCACTTTTTTCATGTAATTCATGTTCCTTCTTCAATTCAGCTGCTCAAACTATTTACATTATTTTATTACAAACTTCCCCCTTACTGATGTTAATACTTGTCCTCAAGTCTTGCATGTCTTGGAGGATTAACTTTGCAAATCCTATTGAAGTAAAAACAAAACAAAATTCATAATTAATATTGGCCAAACAAGTTGGTTTTCTGATATGAATTCGAGTTTGTATTGTGCAAGTCTCATGGATTTTCACAACCAAACTCTTTTATTATTTTTATTTATTTTTATTTTTTATTCTTCTAGAACTAAGGAAGGCATATTATGCTCTTCCATTATTTCCATATCGATTTATATTGAAATTATTTTCATAAAATATTCTTTATTGATAGGCCTATTGTAGACTTTAAGCCTATTTCCATTCACTACAAATGAAATTGACGCTTCACCTATTGTTTTTATTCTGACTGTTCCATTGTCGAAGATCTCATATGACCCAAGCCAATGAGTTGTAAAACTTTCCTTGAAATCTTTAAACTTGGAGTCAAACAATAATGCCCAGTCTCCCTTTTGAAAAAAAATATTCTTGATGACTTGATCATGCTATTTTATTCTTTTCTCTTGCACTAGTGATGTGTGTTCCGCTGCCTGATGTCTTATTTCATCCAATTCATTTAATTGAGTCACTCTTTGTGCTTGTGCTTCAGATAGTTCCATTCCAAAATTTGCTGCAAGTTTATATGTATGTATTTGAAATTATATGGGTAAAATGAATTTCTTACCGAATACCAACTGGTATGGAATAAATCCAGTTGTGTTCTTCCATGTGATCCTATAGGCCCATAGTGCATCTATCAACTTTTCCGACCAATATTTTCTATTCATTTTCACAGTTTTTGTCATGATATTCTCCAAAACTTTGTTAGTGGACTTCACTTGTCCATTCACTTGGGGATAGTATGGAGTATATTTTCTATGTTTGATCTTGTACTTTTATGTGAGATCCCTTACAAGCTTGGAGGTTAATTGTGCTCCCTTGTCTATAACAATTTGTCGCGGAACTCCATACCTTACAAATATTTCTTCAAATAGAAAAGAAACCACTATTTCTTCTATTTCTCGTGCCACTGACTTTGCCTCCACCCACTTAGTAACATAATCTATAAATACCAGGATGTACTTCTTTTTCTTTGATAGCGAGTTTATTGGTGCCAAAAAGTCTAGAGCCCATTGCTCAAATGGCTCTATGAGTACTTGTGGCTTTAATGGCTTTTCATCTAATGCCACTGGTGTTCCAATTTTTTGGCAGCTGTCAAATATATTTACATAAGCCTTGGAGTCCTTGAATATTTTCGACCAGTAGTAGCCAAGTTTGAGCACTTTTTATGCCATTAGCTTGTCTGAAAAACGACCACCACATGGATCGTCATGACATGCTTTCAAAATATCTATAATCGTGTCTTATGTAACACATTTTCTTATTATCACATCAGACCTAGTATAAAAGAGGTTATCATTGACCCAAATATACCTAGCACTTTATCTAATTATCTTTCTTTTCTGTTTATTTGTGTAATGGGATGGTAGGATTCCATATGATAAATATTTGGCTACATCTGAAAACCATGGAGTTTTGACAGTTATAGCAAAGAGATGTTCATCTGGGAAATTATTTGAAACTAGATTTGGATCACCAGGTGAATGAAGTCTTGATAGAAAGTCTGCTACTTGATTATCCTTAACTATTCGATCTTGTACAATGATGTTAAATTCTTGCATCAATAATAGCCATCTAGTAATTTTGACATTTCTAATTTCTTTGTTGATTAAATATCTTATGACTGAATGATCTGTGTGAATGAATACCTGATAACATGTTATGTAATGCCTAAACTTATTAACTTCATGTACTACAACTAAAATTTATTTCTTTGTAATAGTATAGTTCATTTCTGTCGGTGTTACGTTTTTTCTTATGAAGTATATGGCATAATTAAACTGGTTCTCTTTCTATCCAAGTGATGCTCCTATAGCAGTGTCAGATGCATCAATAGATATATGAAATGGAAATGGCCAATTGGGTCCTTGAAGAATGGGTGCACCTGAAAATTTTTCTTTTAATATCTCAAATGCATTTTGAAAATTATTTGTCCATTGGAATTCCACATCTTTTGCAAGTAACTTGAATAAATATAGAGCTATTTTACTGAAATTTTCAATAAATCTCTTATAGTAGCCTGCATAACCCAAGAAACTTCTTTCTTCCTTTTCTGTTGTGGGTGGCATTAAATTCACAATGACTTGTATTTTTTCTGGATTCACCTTAATTCCTGAAGAAGAAATATGGTGTCCCAACACTATCCCTCAGTTAATATCATAAAGCATTTGTCATTACTGAGAGATAGATTTGTCTCTATGCATATTTTCAAAAAAATTTCAAGATTTTTTAAACAATCATCAAATTTTCTGCCATACACAGTGAAATCATCCATGTAGACCTCTACACATTCATGGATCAGATCAACAAAGATTACAAGGACTGCTCTTTGAAAAGTAGCAAGCGCATTACATAATCCAAAGGGAAAAACATTATATGCATATGTTCCCCATGGACAAGTAAATGTTGTTTTATCTTGATCTTCCAATGCTATCTTTATCTAATTGTATCCACTGAATCCATCAAGAAAAGGAAATAATTTCTTCCCAACTAATGACTCTAGTACTTGATCAATAAATGGTAAAGGGAAATGATCTTTTAATGTGGCTTTATTGAGCTCTCTATAGTCTACACAAACTCTCCACTTTCCATTTTTCTTAGGCACTACAACTAAGAGAGAAACCCATTGACTATCAGAAATAGGATAGATGAATCCAACTTGTAACAGTTTCTGCAATTCTTCTTTCACTATTTCCTTCATTGTAGGATTCATCCTTCTTTGCAGTTGTCTCACAGGTTTGATTTGATCATCAGTGTAAATGTGGTGAATACATGTCTTTAGATGAATCCCTTGCATATCTGTGTAATCTCAGGCAAAATATTTTGAATATTTCTGTAATAGTGCAATTACCTCTTATTCTTGTGATGATTGTAAGTTATTACCAATATTCAAATTCCTCCCAGGACTGATTTCGATGATTTTACTCTTTGAATTGGTAATTGAGTTAAGAGGGAAAATACTTTCAAATTAATTTTGCAGTGATTGAATAGTACAGTTTTCCTAGAAACAGTAATTTAAAAGATGACTTGCAGTTTCATATTGTGTTATTCTAAGCTACTTCAAAATATTTGGTTTTTAGATGAAAAGATATAATAAATCCTCATTTTCTTCCTCTTCTCTAAAATTATAGACTTAATTAATACCAAGAACAGATTGAATTTCTTGTTGTTCTTCTCCACCAAGACATGATAATAAAGGGGGATATTGTGCTGGAGGATACAATGTCACATGTTTCCTTTCATCCCCATGTGCAATAATCATACTTCCTGACCTGCATCCAACGAAGGCATCTGCAATGGCAAACCATGGTCTGCCTAAAGTTAATGGATGGCCTCTTAATTTTTTTTTTGGATGAAAAATGAGGAAGTATACAGGATACTCCCATGAATCGAGAGAGACGATGATACCTTCTAATATACCTTCTGGTACAACTTTAGATTTGTCTGCAAGTTCTAAAATTGTATTAGTAGTTCTAATGTTGTTCAAATTCAAATGTTTCATAGCCTCTGTAGTCATAACGTTTATAGCTTCTCCCAAATCTATTAAAGTGTTTGGTACGAAAAAACTATTGATCAAAATGGTAACCATAGGGATCCTAGGATCAACATATTTTTCAATTGTTGTCTTTGTACACATGAGACTAGCTAATCTTCCAATAACCTGGATTGTGGGTGGATCTCTTTTTCTTCTGCCATATTTCTTGATGCATAATTCCTTTATTTTTTTTTCATATATCGGAATATCTTTTATTTCCCGCAGCAAAGGAATTTTTACATATGTATTATTTGTTTAGACTCAAAAAGATGATGAGCTTAGTGAAAATTAAGCACCTTCATTAAGCGGGGCTCACAGGCTGTTTTTAGGTGTATGTATATTTTTAGACATGGTGAGCATATTCTATAAGTTTCAGGATGCTATTTGTAGATGGTTGATCAAGCTGGAAAAATAGATGAAATTATATTTTTAGAATATTGGGCAAAGTCTATTTATAGATCGTCGATCTAAAAATAGGTGCATGTCGATTATTATTAACCCTTAATAATAATCTGACAATAAACATCAACTTATTCTCTTGGAGCACTTTATTTTAGTAGACAGATTTGGAAAATCAGCGAGCTGAAGGAATTACGTAATTCCTAGGTTTTATTGGTGGCTTATGCATGAGGACTCAGTTAGAACCGAAGTGGAAAAGTTATGACAGAGTTGGAAGAGTAGTTATATGAGTTGTTATTTAGTTTAAATAAGTTAATGGAGTTAAACTAAGTTGAGCTAGTTGTATCTAGTCTAACTGAAAGATATACTAGTGAGAGTTAAGTGAATTAATTAGTTAATTAATTCACAACTAATAACTCACTAACAACTCAACAGATACAATAGTTAACTACAGTGCATGTCAGTTCCAGTGGAGACCCAGTGGAGAGATAGGTGAAAGCATGGGATGGACTATCCGTTGTGACTATAGTGATGCATTCAATGCATATGACACACATTGGAGTTGCCAATGAGGATTGCACAGTCAAGGCAAGGCCAATTTGAATTCATTCAGTGGTCTTCTTTAGCAGGGATTATGCAGTGGAGGCAGGTTGTCAGGAGGCGAGAAATTGGTGCATTGAGATGCAAATTTCTGCATGACAATGTGTAATGAATCTACATTGTACTGAGAGCTTGATGTACTAAGATTTTTATGAGATTATTACATGATTCCATTGATATACATAATATGATAGTTGGGGCTTTTAGCTTTAAGCTTTCGCGTTAAACAACTGTGTTATGTGCGATTGAATTTATTCACATGTGTTTGCAATTGAGTTTTAAATTTCCGCAAGTTTAATTAGTGGAAGGATTTTGTATTTTGAAAGAAGATAAATATTGTGAGATCAGAAGGATTCGGTAATACATCATTATTAATAAATTTATACATTCTTCAATACATCAAAAATATCAAATTCAGACAGAGACACTGGGATTTTCTGTTGAACTAACCTCTCTAGATAAGGTGGTGTCTGAGTCATAATATATTTTCTCTTCTGAATTTGATTTTCTGGTTGAGATTGTTGACTTTGTTCTCCTTGTTTAGTTTGTTCTCCTATTATTGCAGGAGAATATTTCTATAACGCCTTCCCAGGCCTTAAGTGGACATCTTGTATGGGAAGAATCAAATATGTAGGATAGTTTGTTTCCTCTTCCACATTGTATGTTGGTTTATTCACTTTGTTACTTGGATTAGATACTGGTTGAGTTGGCAATTGTGTTGTTCTAGGAGGTGGCTGGTTAGAGGGAAACTGAAGCTGCTGAGGTTGAGTTAGCATTGGTGCATGATTTTGAGGTGGAAATCGCATTGGTTGATGTTGCCAGAATTGTTGGTATTCGAATGGTTGTTGAAGGTATGGTTGTTGATATTGATATTGTTGAGGCCAAGGTGGCTGGTTTCCATAAATATATCCTCTCCAACCTTGTGTAGGTTGGTTTTGATATTGTTGTGGAGGCCAAGCCTGCCATGCCATTGGAGTGTTCCATGAATTCTGAGGAGGATATTGAAAATTCTGGGGATTTTGTTGAGAAAAAATTTGCGGCATATTTGGTTTCCAAGGTCTCCTTGGTTCCATATATATAGATAATATACCCCTTGTACTTCTTCCATTTGCAGCTATTTCAATTTTGGGCAGTTTTCAATTGCATGATTCTCTGTACAAAATACACACACTTGTATACCTTGCAAAGGAAATTCCCTAAGTAGATGTTTTTGCCTGCACTTTAGAAAAAATATTGCTAAGATTTGATCTTGTTCTTATTTCTCTTCCTGGCTTTTAAAAAATCTACTTGTGTTCCCAAAGTGCTTAAGAGATTTGCTTTGAAATTTTCTAGTAAAATTACTATTTCTCCTCTTGTTACTCAAGTTGCTGTAGTTTTGGAAGCTCTTGATGTAACATCCCTCTTTCCACTTTTTGATCTTCCCCTAGAATATTTCTGACAAAGTTTAACAATTTCATCAAATGGTAGGTTTGAGATATCACCTTTCCCATCACATTGAGGATATCTAAGTATTCATATCTGATACCCTAAAGAAAAATTGTGCAGATGGTATAGAGATTCAGAGAATGTTGTTTCGATTTTTGCAAATTGTAAAGAAATCTCTCTAAATACTCCTCCAAACTTTCATCTTCTTGTTGTGTCATTCTAAAAATGTCTTATTTTGAGTCTCTAGCCCTAAGTAAGCTTGATACCTTTTAAGAAAATTTTCTTCGTATCATCCCAGGAAGCAATTGTATGTTCTCCTAAACCCATAAACCATTTTAATGTTGCTACTTTCAAAGTAGCAGGAAAGAGACAAAGATTGTGTGTGTCATTCATGTATCCATAAGTTCTACATAAGATATCAAATTCGAACATAAATGAATCAGAATCTTCTGTTGACTTTGCATAAAATTTAGGCAATACATAAGGCATAATGTTTTTCATTTTCACTTCTTCTCCTAATATTGCTCTTATGCCTAATATTGGAAAGCCAAAAGTAGCTTCCCGATCATTATCATTTTGTTGTTCATTATCATGTAGTCTTTTGTTTTCATTTTCTCTTTTTGCTTCTTCCTCTATCCTTCTGAGTGCTTCCATTATTCTTTCTTCCTCTCTCTTTTTCTCTGCTTCCAATTTTCTTTCTTCCTCTCTTTTCATTTTCCATTCCCTTTGTTGTCTCTCATATTCAAATATTTGTTCAGGAGTCATAATTGGCATATTGGATCCTTCTCCTTCTTGAGTCATTTCTTGTTTAGATATTTGTAATGTTTCAATATGAGGTTGATTTGGTGTTTCCTCAACTATCTTAATTTTTTCAAGGACAAGTTGTTCTAATTGTTCAACAACTGGTTTTCTTGTTTCATTTTGTTTTCCTAGGCAAGGATTTTCTTTTGGTGATTTCTTTATTTTTACCTCCAAAGCCAACAAGGTTTGTCTTTCAATTAGAGTTAATCTTTGTCCTGATCTCTATTTTTCCTCTAGCTCCTCTAGAGTAGGTCTTCCAACAACTAGTGTTGTTAGTCCTCTGGATGGTTGAATTGTTGGGGGTTTTTTCTTAACGAATATATCGTTCTGTTCACTATCTCTAGGAATAAAGAATCATAACTTAAAATAAAAATTATGTTTTTATTTTTTATTTTTGATAATTTTTTTTTTTTCAATCTTCGTATTTGACCACTTCGAAATATGCTTCCTTGGAAACAATGCCAAAAATGTTGGTCTATTTATTGGGTAAACTAACACAAGTATTTTATTATCAATCTAGGCTTGTAGAAATTAGAAGCATCTCCAAAATATATGGATTTCAACTATAGTAAAGTTTAGAAGATGAATTATTGAAATTAAAGGAATTTCATATTACAAATATAAAACTTAACTAAATAATTTATAATTCAATTATGTAATAAGAAGAAGAGGAAGCTCCTAACTTAGGAGAACTTGTTTTTCCTTCTCTACAATACTACTTCATGAACAGAAATAAAAAACCACTAATGAAAAATAGCTCAAGATGCATAAAAGTATAATATAAGAGGCTCCTAACTAAGGAGTTCCTTGTTGTCCTTCATTAAAAATTCATTCATCATTAATGCCATTGTTGGAAAACTAGAAATTCAGAAAATCACTTAAAACCAAGAAAAATGATTTCTAGTTTCTAGTCCCTAATCAGATAGAAGGAGAGTTTAACTTAAACACTAGGTTGAACCTTCATATGAAGATAAATTAGATTAGGATTCATCAGAAATCATAACATATCATCATACATCTAATTAACTCATTAAACATGAAACAAAACTAGTTCAGGAAATTGCAACTAAATTAACTAGAAAGTGCACTTAGCTCGATGTGGGGGCCATCCACCCTTGTCTCACATGTTGTGAGTACTTTCAGCTATTGAAAATCAATCAATAAATTTCCATATATAATATCAGAAAAGGAGATAGAACTAGTTCTTCAGTTAGCTCTCAAAGTTTCAGAAATATCAAAATGAAATTATACAAATTCGACATATCAATGCCTTCAATGTATTATGCTTAAATATAGAAATATGAAACAAACTTAAATAAAATATCTCTAGCATCCATGTCTATCCTTATACTATCTATTCTGGTTGATCTCAGCCATCTAATCTCTCAAAATCAGGAAAATCCCATAAAATGCTAAATTTGGCCTATTCCCTAGAGATTTCCATAATAACAGGTCCTGTTTGAAAACCTTAGGTGTCGAGTACATACCATATCATGCATGTCTGAATTATTGTATTATAGATAGAGGAGAATGTGTAGACAAAGAGATATGTTCGAAATGTGGGCATGACAGGTAACGTAATTAAAAAAAGACGAGTAAACCACATGGTCCTCATAAGATATTGAGGCACATGCTTATAATCCCAAGGATTCAAAGACTCTTTTGTTGCAAAGAGTTAGTTGTGTTACAAATTCAAAGACTCTTTTTTTACAAATTTAATAGACATGAAACATATAGAGGACACATGGCCTGAAAAATTCAAGGATGAAGTACGAAGTCTCTGACTCAACATATCCATGGATGGTGTCAAACCATATTTCGTCTAAAACACCAACTATTCTATGCATATCTTAGTAATAAATAACAATATACCCCCATGGTTGTCTGTGAAGAATGCACATCTTATGTTGGATCTCATAGTCCCTAGTAGAAGACAAGTGAAGAATATGGATGTCTACTTACTACCATTGGTATATTAATTTGAATTATGGGAAGAGATATATGTGTATGATGTATTAAGTCCCATCAAAACAGAGAAGAGTTTTATGTTGTGTGGCATATTTGCTTACACCATACATGATTATATAGGCTTAGGAGTTTTCTCTGGTAAATTACATTCTTATTGATATTTTCAGTAACAATATTAATGTTTCACATACTAATTTAATTCATTTCAATTGTTCAAATCTTCATCTAATCCATTAAAATCACCTAAGGATCACACCTAACCTTGGCCACATCAGCCCTAAGCTGACTACATTTTTTAACAAGTTTCCTCCCTCTAAAACATGACACAACGACCTCGTTTGATCCTAGGTTGCCTTGCTAACGAGGCCAATCCTCAACCAATTATGGTAGTGAGACTTGACCAAGTTAATCATTTAATTTGAAATTAAAATATCAAAACTTTTAAACTTTTACAATAATATATATATATATATATATATATATATATATATATATATATATATATATATATATATATATAATAATAAGTAAAAATATTACAATTCAATGAATTTATATAAGGAAGTCTAAATATCTATCTCTAGAAAAAAATAGGAAATTTGATTTTCTTTACATACATAATATCATAAAAATACTTAACATATAGTGATATGTGTGCCTTAACAAAAGCACACGCTCTGCCCTGTAGTGACTGCAATGCTAATCCTCGCCCTTGATCTACTTTAAACTATTCGATGTCCCCTCTAGATGCTACTTTGTGGGGGGGTTCAACCCGCTCCTCCCTTGCCATCAACCACTCCATCTGCCCTCACTTTCTTGAATCTCATCTCTTCACTTGGCTTACCTCGAGAGCGCCTTTTAGTTTCCAAGTTTGTCAAAAGGCTAGAATTAGTCTGTGAGATATATCTTGCCCCCACCATTCACAATAAAGTAGCTCTTTGTCTTGCAGAGCACGGAATGGTTGGAAAATTTATGGGGCTTTGGTTGTTGCCAAAAAATATATAAAAATGGATCGAGCATAACTATGTTGGGTGTGTGTTATATTCTTTCCATGACTAGCTCGATGCGCTGTACATTGCGCTGGGCGCAGTAGGGGGGGCGACAGCCCCCCTTATCGGGGTCCGGGGCAGCGCCCCAGCGATTTTTTTTTTGGTGTGCGGTCGCACTCATAGGCGGACCCACCCATGTTTTTTGCATGAGTTTGCACATGGTTTTTTGTGGTACGATGGTTTTCTACCCCTGGTATTTTGTAGATCCGGTCAAGGGAAATACGGTTATGTTCTAATCCAGGGTTAATGGATTGGGGTTTATGTATGCTTCGGCATGTATATATATGTGTTGTAACACTAAAAGGAATATAATGAAAAATCAAGCTGGTCGTCCCAATTTTGGATCCAGAGGAAAATCTCTGTGTTTATCAGTTTTATGTTTCATGCTCTCGCTATTGTTTATTTTCTGTTATAAGATTCGTGTGTAGATAATTTTTGTTCAGGGTTAAAACCTACATTTGGTATCAAAGCTTTTTCAGCTTCAAGGGGACGCCTTTGCTACTGAGGGTTTTTTTCTTGGGCCTGAGGTAGACCCTGTTCAGTGGGAGATCTGTGGGATCGATTCTTGCGGTGAAAGAAGATGGCAAGCGGTGGGAAGATAGAGATCAAGAAATTTAATGGTCAGAGCTTTGAGTTATGGAAGCTCAATATGGAGGATCTGCTGGTGGATAAAGATCAATGGATCGTGGTAGATCCAGGCACTAAACCAACAACAATGTCAGATGAAGACTGGAAGAAACTGGATCGGAAGGCTAAAAGCACAATACGGTTATGTGTCTCAGATTCAGTATTGTTGAATGTATCTGGGGAAGTTATGGCGAAGAATTTGTGGGAAAAACTTGGGACTTTGTACCAATCTAAGTCTCTGGTGAATAAGTTGTTCCTGCGGAAAAAGATGTATAACTTGAGGATGAAGGATGGAGACTCAGTGACAGAGCATCTGAACGCCTTCAATACTGTGGTAAGTCAGCTGTCATCTATTGATATTAAAATCTTAGATGACGATAAGTGCATCAGTTTGTTGTGTTCTCTACCAGACTCGTGGGACAGTTTGGTTATTGCAATAGGTAGCAATACAACTACCTTGAATTTTGATTACATTGTCTCAGCCTTGCTGTCGGAGGAAATGAGACGGAGAAATATGGAGGGTCAAAATGGAGATGCCTTATCTGTACTAGGAAGGTCCCAAAACAGAAACAAGAATAAGGTTTTGAGTGGGAGATCTAAATCTAGAGGGAGATCTAAATCTCCTGGAAAGTCTGTAAAGGTATGCTGGAAATGTGGAAAGGAAGGGCACTAAAAAAAGGAGTGCAGATCTAAAGCTCCTGAGAAAGGAAAGGGATCTGATGATGCTCCTTCTGCAGAGGCAAAAACCACCTTGGATGAAGGTGGGGATGTGTATTTGGCTTCTTCTTCAAGTAGACATGTAGATCATGAGTCATGGCTGATTGACTCAGATGCATCCTTTCACTTCACTCCCCATAGGGAGTGGTTCTGCGAGTATGAGAAATATGATGGTGGTGATGTCTTCCTAGGGGATGATAGGAAGGCCAGAATTGTTGGACGTGGAAAGGTCAAGCTAAAGCTGCAAGGTGGAAGGATTAGAACACTTCCTGGTGTTCTACATATTCTTGCATTGGCCAGAAATCTGATTTCTATAAGCAAGATGGATGATGCAGGTGTAAAAAGAGTGTTCGAGAAAGATGCCTGCAAGATGGTTCGGGAAGCACTGGTATTAATGCATGGAGTTCGGATTGGAACTCTGTACAAGCTACAAGGTAGCATTGTTATTGATGGGTGTAACAGTTCTGTGGTTCTTGAAGGTGGAGCAGAAAGCCTAGTACATCTCTGGAGAAAGACCATCTTTATGGCATCAAAGGCTTGGAAATATTGGAGAAGACGCCGGATGCTACATAGAAATGGTATATGTAGTAGAAGGTATGTCTAATTGTTCTCTGGATTTCGATTTCTGCGAACATTGTGTATATGGGAAGCAGAATCGGGTGAGTTTTCCTTCTGGTGCTAAGAGGGCAAACAAGATATTAGAACTTGTGCACAGTGATGTGTTTGGACCTGTGTCAGTTCCATCACTGGGAAAGTATGTGTACTATGTTTCATTCATAGATGACTTCTAAAGGAATACATGGATATATTTCTTGAGGAAGAAATCTGAATTCTTTGACAAATTTAAAGAATTTAAGGCACTGGTGGAAAACCAGATGGAGAAGAAGATAAAGGCACTGAGGACAGATAATGGTGGGGAGTTCTGCAAGAAGGAATTTGAAGAGTTATGTAAGAAGTGTGGTATAGCATGATAAAATACTACTCCATACACACCTCAGCAAAATGGAGTTGCAGAAAGAATGAACAGAACGCTGATGGAAAAGGCAAGAAGCATGCTCAGTGGTACCGGGCTAGGACACGAATTATGGGCAGAGGCAGTGGAGACTGCATGTTACTTAGTTAATAGATCTCCTTCATCAGCGTTCGAGGATAAGAATCCACATGAGGTATGGACTGGTAAGAAACCCTCTCTTTCACATCTAAGTGTATTTGGATGTGATGCATATGTACATGTTCCAAAGGAGAAAAGGACCAAGTTGGATAATAAATCTGAAAGGTGCATATTTATTGGGTATAAGGATGGTTTAAAGGGTTATAAGCTTTGGAACCCAGAAACAAGGAAGGTTGTGTACAGTCGAGATGTGGTGTTTAGAGAGGTGAAAGATGTTGTTACACATGAAGTCCTACCAAAGGAACTTGAGAAGATAGAGTTTGAGCTAAAGGAGTATGAATCAGACTCTACAACAGAAGAATATTCAGAAGAGGAAGAGCCACAAACCCCAGCTTTGAGAAGATCAGTTCGGGAAAGAAGGCAACCAGAAAGGTATATTCCATCTGATTTCTGTTCAAGTTTTTCCTTAACTATAACTGATGATGATCCTAGAACTGTCAGGGAGGCAGTAGATTCAGAGGATGGAAACATTTGGAAGGAGGCCATGGTTGATGAAATGGAATCCTTGCATAAAAATGAGGCATGGGATTTGGTGGAGTTTCCGGCTGGAAGGAAGCCCATCGGGAGCAAATGGGTGTTTAAGAAGAAGATGAATGTAGAAGGCAAGGTGGAGAAATACAAAGCTCGGTTGGTAGCAAAAGGTTATTCCCAAGTGTCGGGAATTGATTTTGGTGATATTTTTTCTCCTGTTGCCAAAGTTACTTCTATTAGATTACTTTTATCTGTTGCTGCTGCATTTGATTTTGAGATAGAACAGATGGATGTGAAGACAACATTTCTTCACGGGGATCTAGAAGAGGAGATCTACATGAAGCAACCCGAAGGCTTTATGGTGAAGGGTAAGAAAGAACTAGTATGCAGGTTGAAGAAGTCTCTGTATGGGTTAAAACAGTCACCAAGGATGTGGTATCAGAAATTTGATACCTATATACGGGGACTTGGCTTCACCAGAAGCAAGGAGGATCACCGTGTTTATTTTAAATTAATTGGTGACCGTGTTATTTATTTGGTCTTGTATGTGGATGATATGTTGTTGATTGGAAATGACAAAGAAATTATCCAAGATTTGAAGACCCAACCGTTCTCCAAATTCGACATGAAGGATCTTGGTGCTGCAAACTATATTTTGGGCATGGAAATTAAGAGAGATCAGGCAAAGAGGAAGCTCTGGTTAAACCAGAGGAAGTATGTCGAGACTATATTGCAGAGGTTCAATATGCAGGATAGTAAATCGGTGAGTGTTCCTATTCCTGTAGGTGCAAAGCTTTCTGCTGAACAGTGTCCCAAGACACAAGAAGAAGAGGAGGATATGTCCCGTGTTCCATATGCAAGTGCAGTGGGTAGCCTGATGTATGCAATGGTCTGTACTAGACCAGACATTGCACATGCAGTGGGAGTATTGAGCAGGTTTATGTCAAACCCAGGGAAGGATCATTGGACAACAGTGAAGTGGGTTTTCAGATATTTACGTGGCACTAGTGATTATGGCTTGTGCTACCAGGGAAGACCAGGATTGGAAAGAATGTTGGACATTCGTGGTTTTGTTGATGCAGACTGGGCTAGAGATCTGGACCAAAGAAGATCTACAAGTGGGTATGTGTTTAGCCTATTTGGAGGTGCAATCAGTTGGATGAGTAAAAGACAGTCTGTAGTGGCGCTTTCAACTACAGAGGCAGAATACATAGCAGCCACTCATGCAAGCAAGGAAGCAGTTTGGTTGCAGAGATTGTGTTCAAGTATGGGGTTGTTACAACAAGCTATAAGGATAGACTGTGATAGCCAAAGTGCAATTTTCTTGGCTAAGAACCCTGCTTATCATTCAAATACAAAGCACATTGATGTTCAATATCACTTTTTTAGAGATATGGTTGAGGCTAAAAGGGTGTTGCTGGTAAAGGTGGACACTTTGAAGAATGTTGCAGATGCATTGATGAAGTCTGTAAGCACTCAGAAGTTCTCTTGGTGTAGAGAAACAATGGGTGTTGAAGAATTGGCCAAATGAATAAGCTCTCCTGTGGCCCCTTGTGGAAAGAAAACAACAAGTGGGAGAATGTTGGGTGTGTGTTATATTCTTTCCAAGACTAGCCCCATCCACTGTATGTTGCGCCCGACACAGCAGGGGGGTCACAGGGCAGGCGGTAGCGCCCCGGCGAAATTTTTTTTGGTGTGCGGTCCCACTCATAGGCGGACCCACCCATGTTTTGTGCATGATTTTGCACATGGTTTTTTGGGGTACGATGGTTTTCGACCCCTGGTATTTTGTAGATCCGGTCAAGGGAACTATGGTTATGTTCTAATCCAGGGTTAATGGATTGGGGTTTATGTATGCTTCGGCATGTATATATATATGTGTTGTAATACTAAAAGGAATATAATGAAAAATCAAGCTGGTTGTCTCGATTTGGGATCTAGGGGAAAATCTCTGTGTTTATCGGTTTTATGTTTTATGCTCTAGCTATTGTTTATTTTCTGTTATAAGATTCGTGTGTAGATAATTTCTGTTCAGGGTAAAACCTACAAACTAGACCTCGAAAATTCAAGGAAATTTTTTGATTTGCTTCTGTTGAAGAGGATATTTCAACTTCTACTTTGAATCCAAAGAATATTGAGACATGATCTTTAGGAACTAACCAGAATTCATGGATTCAGAGGACTTTATTTAAATGGATGGACTCCATACTTCGATCTTAAGATCAACATCCCCACTGCAGTCTCGGTTTGGGTGCATCTCCCCCATATTCCTCTACACCGTTAGGGAGATGAATAAGTAAGAACCATAGCTAATGAAACCAAGAAATATATTGATCAAAGTGAACCAAAGGAGAATTTTGATGCAAGCACAAGGATTTTTGTAGAATTCAATCTAGCTAGGGGGATACCAAAAGAAATGAAGACAAAGGTCGATAATTGTATTCACATTCAACAGCTCGAATATGAGAAACTACCATTCAAAAGTAAGGTATGTCATGGATATGGACATTTTTATAATAAATGCCCAAATATCATAGGAGAGGAAACCGAATAAGCACAAGAATCACCATGGGAAGCAATTAAAAGTAAAAACCATCACAATCCAAACAAATCCTCTAAAAATTATGTGAATCCTCATGCAGTATATTCTCCTTCCACTCCCCCAACTTCTAATGCCAACCCTTTTCCTCATGCATCTCAACTCTCTTACTCCAACTCCTTTAGATCATTAGCCAACATGTACGCTAGCCTAGAACTTGATAAACTGTGAACCACCATCCTTAGGCATGATAATGAAGAAAATTTTAAAGACCCTCCTGAAATTTCTCAGCCTGTCCTCCTTACCTTGTTCTCTCCCCTATCAACTATCCCCTGTGCACCTAATACTTCCCTTCTAGACCCCATCCACTCATTACTAGTTTCCTTTGTAGGGATCTTAATAAGAACCAAAGCTAAAGAGGCTCAAGCACCACAAAAATAATTTCATAAGAAATCTTGAAGGAAATATAAAAAAAATTCTGAGATGAAGCAATGCAAAAAGTCATGGAAATGGGTGTACAACAACCAATGGATACACATCTATAAAAGCGTCAGTATTGAAGGAAATCCAGACCCAAGAAGGGAGAGGTAAGGGCTCTTCCACCCCCTCACATGGTAAATAATGAACCTGGTATCCTATAATTGCAGAGGGCCTTCTTGGTATATTTACTGGGTAAACTAACACAAGTATTTTATTATCAATCCGAGCTTGTAGAACTTAGAGGCATCTCCAAAATATATGGATTTCAACTATAATCAATTTTAGAAGATGAATTATTGAAATTAAAGGAAATTCATATTAGAAATATAAAACTTAACTAAATAATTTCTAATTCAATTATGCAATAAGCAGAAGAAGAAGCTCCTAACTTAGGAGAACTTGTTTGTCCTTCTCTACAATACTACTTCATGAACAGAAATAAAAAACCACTAATGAACAATAGCTCAAGATGCATAAAAGAATAATAAAAGAGGCTCCTAACTAAGGAGGTAATTGATGTCCTTCATTACAAATTCATTCATCATTAATACCATTGTTAGAAAACTGGAAATTCAGAGAATCACTTAAAAGCAAGAAAGATGAATTCTAGTTTCTTGTCCCTGATAAGATAGAAGGAGAGTTTGACTTAAAAACTGGGTTGACCCTTCATATCAAAATTAGAAATTAGATTAGGATTCATCAACAATCATAACATAGCATCATACATTTAATTAACTGATTAAACATGAAACAAAACTAGTTTAGGAAATTGCAACTAAATTAACCAGAAAGTGCACTTAGCTCGGTGTGGGGGGCCTCCACCCTTGCCTCACACACTGTGAGTACTTTCAGCTACTCAAAATCAATCAAGCTTCACCATATAGAAAAATAGAAAATGATATATAACTGGTTCTTCAATTAGCTCTCAAAGTTTCTGAAATATCAACGTGAAATTATACAAATTCTACATATCTATGCCTTCAATGTCTTAGGCTTAAATAGAGAAATATGAATCAAAATTAACTAAAATGTCTCTAACATCCATGTCTATCCTTATCCTATATATTCTAGTTTAGATCATCCATCTAATCTCTCAAAATCTGGAAAATCCCATAAAATGCTAAATTTGGCCTATTTCCTAGGGATTTCCATAATAACAGGTCCTGTTTGACTGACTTTGACCAAAATTTTTTAATCTCGGTTTGACCGAACCAATAGGTGCACGTCCATTATTAGTTCCAAATATTTCTAGAAATGTTCTCAGTTCGAGCCCAGGTGTCCTGCAAGTATGACATCAATGAAGCCCTTACGGGAATTTCTAGTCCAATCCAAAAATGCACTTAAAATTCAATTTTTAGATTCAATTTTTGTAAAAGATTCTAAAAATTGCAAAAATTAATTTATATACCTGGATATGCATAAATTGGTCAAAATAGAGTGAATATGGATGTATGGCATGGAAATAAAGTGTATTTAATTCAACAAAATTGGATAAAAACGAGGGCCAACATGCCTTAGGAAAGCATACAAATTAAATGCAATACAAGACAATCAAATCAAAAATCCCTGCATTTACACTTCTGAAGGAGACCAAATGAAGTGAGGAGGAATTTTTGTAAATAACCAAGATAATCAGGAACTACAAAGAAACAACAATCAACACAAGAGCGACATCGGGAGGAATTTGCACCTCATGGAATAAAAAAATCATGGATATTTGAAGAATAGATAGAGACCAACATTGGCTCAAGATTGAACTCCACAACAAAGATAATGGGCCTGATCTCATATTATATAATACATACGCTCGAAACCACTATAGAGACAAAGAAACATGTTTGAGTTCATTAACGAGAAACTTAGAAGATGAATGGAATCAATATGTAATAATAGGAGGTGACCTCAATCTTGTTATGAACACTGGAGAAGAACGAGGTGGTTTTTTTCTTCCAGATCCAAGCAGGGACAAATTCTAGGAACTAATGATTGAGCATAGTCTTATATATATTTTAATCCAAGAAACATAAAATACACCTAGAGTAACAGATGAATAGGCCTAGGAAACGTAAAAGAAAATTTGGATCTCTTTGTAATTCACACCAGTCTTATCACTGGCACTGGAACAACAACTTCCAAAATTATCCCAATAGTGGCACCTCACCACAAACCTATCTCTTTAACAGTGGGATAAAGTATTAATGTTGGGTCTCTCCCCTTTTGGTACAATACTTTATGGTACACCAATGATGATATTGTCCAAGTAATTAAACATGTTTGGCTCACCATAGTTAATGGCTCCCCTGGCTTTGTTTGGGAGACAAAATTGAAATTGGTTAAAAAAACACTAAACTATTGGGTAAAAGAAAACTATATAGATTCACATGAAGATAAAAATGATCTTAACAAAGAATTAGCTAAAGTGTAGGAAAGGTTGGAGAGTGAGAATGAATCAGCAAATATTTAAAACAAAGAAAAATATCTTTACTATAAATTATATCAATTAAACATAGAAGAGGAGGAATGTTGGCGACTTAATTCCAAAATTATTTAGATTCAAGTCAGTGATAAGAACACTAAATTTTTTCACATTCAAGGAAAATTGAGAAGGAGCAAGAACCAGGTAGATTCGATTATGGAGAAGGGAACATTCTAATAGAAAGGAAAGAAGAGATCAAGGAAGAAGAAAATCAACACTTCAAAATATTGTTGGCATCATATCCAGAGTGTGAAATCTAGGAAGGAGTTCTTAGGAAAATTCCAAATATGTTTTCCAAAGAAGCCAATACAACTTTGAAAAAGCTAGTGGAAGAAACAAAATTGAAGTGGGAAATTTGTAATTTTCATCCAGATAAAGAGTCGTGAACAGATGTAGTTACCATAGCCTTCTATCACTCTCATTGGGATCTTATTAAAAAATGTCTTCTTAAGATGATTCAATGGGTTTAGAAGAAGCACAAGGTAGAAGGTAACACAAATTAAACATTCCTAGCCTTAATAGCCAAATAAACAAGGCCAACTAACTTCGATAGATTTCTACCTATATATTTGTGTAATTCTTGAGATAAAATCCTATCCAAAATTTTGGAAAATCGAATCAAATATCTTCTCCCACAACTAATTTCTGAAAACCAAGGTAGTTTCCTCCAGAAAAGGCAGATTATTGACAATATTCTTCCAGTATAGGAAGCCATTCATTTCAGATTCTCTACAGAATAGCAAGTCTTCATCATTAAGCTCGACATGGAAAATGCTTTCGATAGAGTAGGTATTATTTTTTTTATGTTGTTTTAGGAAAGTTTTGTTTTGCTAACAAAATTGTTGATTTCATCAAATCTTGCATTCAAAAGCCTTGGATAGCTCCCCTTGCAAACAAAATACTAGGGAAATTCTTTTAAAGCACTCGGGGAATTATACAAGGATGTCCCATGTCACCCTTCCTCTACATCATTACGGTAGAATCTCTCAACAAGAAATTGGAGTATGGTAGAAAAAATGTTCTGACTATCAGAATACACTACAACAGAGGAGTTAAAAGCATAAAACACTCCCAGTTCACAGATGACACAATATTAATAAGAGGGGCATGTACCATAGTGGCTAGAATATTCAAAAACACTTTGAAAAAGTTTTTAGAAGCATTAGGTAGACTCTCCAATATTCTTAAGAGAAGTATATACGAATGGAATATTACTTCTTAAATCCTTAACTACATTTCCCAAATTCTTGAGATCCCTTACAAAGAATAATGGGAGATCCCTTACAAATAAGAATGGTCTCATTTTAAGTATTTAGGAATGCCTCTTTTCAAGAAACATATGAAGGCTGAGGTATGTTATGAGATCATCAAAAAAATAAAGAATAAACTCCAACAATGGGGAACACAATGGATTAATATGGCAGGCAGAGTTGTACTCATCAAATCCATCCTATCAACACTTCCTATATATCAGTACACAAACATGCAAGCACCGACCAACTTAAAAAAAAATACAACTCATCCAAAGGAAATTTCTCTAGTAGGGAGGTAGAACATAAACCAAAAAAATTAATCTCCTAAGCTAGAATAAGGTTTTTGCTCTATATGAAAGAGGGGGGGTAGAAATAAAGTATCCAGAGCTAATTAATTTAGCACTGGAGGCGAAATATTTGTGGAGGCTCATTAACAAGGAACTTGCATGGTGGAAGAAAGTTATTGAGGGTAAATATATGAATTCTAATAGTTAAAAAATACTTCAAACTTAGATTCCAAACAGAACCCGCACTTTAATTTGGAATTTATGTAAAAAAACCCTTCCTCTCATACAGTGACATTAATCCAAAATTCCAGGACATGGGAATGAGGTCAATATATGGGAAGATAGTATCTTGAGAAAATAAAAACTCTCCTCTACATAGGAATTCCAACAACACAAGGCTTGGTGTGAAATGAAAAATATAACTAAGCGTGCAAAATTTTTATAATGATATCAAAATGATTGAACCTCGAAGGCATGGAAACCTCCATTCATCCCACTTGAGCTAGAAAATAAATGGACTCTTCTGGTCTCACATTTAAAAGGTGTTTCATCTATCGATTTTTAACAATAGGACAAATTCCAATGGAACTTGAAAAGGAAATATTACTCAATCAAAAGTGGATATAGTGCACTTCAAGAAGAATGGGAGCAACAACCCCTGTGGCCTTACTGGAAAGTAGTTTGGAAAGATGAAATTCTAATGAAGGTTAAGATATTTGTTTGGACCCTGCTCAGGAGGGGAATAGTAACAATTGGAAATCTCATAAAGTGAAAAATACAAGTTTTGTCTAGGTGCATATTTTGTATGAGTGCTGAAGAAATAATTCAACATTTATTTCTCGCATGTCCCTTCTCTTATAATTGCTGGAGGACTCCTTTTCAACCCGTCCCTGTGTATATAAAATTTGAGGTAAACATAGCTGAATTTTTTTCACATTGGAGCCTAGCCTATCCCTACTTCCTTTAAAAAAACTTTCTTAAGTGATTTTTGAAGAGTCTCCCAATATTCCTTTGTAGACAACTCTGGTTAGCCAAAAAAAAAAAACAATTTCCATGGTAACAAGCCATAGAAAAGGATAATGTTGGCAAAGGTTTGGAGTCTAGCCACCAAAACCATCCTATTAAAAGGAAAGGGAATAATTTACCAACAAACCTTGTGAGCTAAATAATTACTGTGGTTTTAGTTTTTCATGGAAAAAATTCCTCATACTATGCATAAGCCTCCAAGGAACCCTCTCATCCTTCCCAACTGGAAAATTTGACTGAAAGCAGCAGGGACTTTAAGAATTGGATAATAAAAAAAAATCGATTATGTCTTTTCTTTGACGGTGATTCAAATAATAACCTGGGTATAGCAGGTGTAGCAAGAATTTTATTTGATCCTGAAGTGAATGATAAGTTCAATTATGAATGGGGTTTGGGTTATGAATCCAAAAACAAGGCTAAATCTTAGAGTTTTCTTCTAGGAGTCATCATCCTGCGAGAACTTGGCATTCAAAATCCTATT
The DNA here is from genome assembly GCA_034641835.2 of Pinus albicaulis. Lineage (NCBI taxonomy): Eukaryota > Viridiplantae > Streptophyta > Pinopsida > Pinales > Pinaceae > Pinus > Pinus albicaulis. Next base: position 1,443,374,096 of record CM076584.1, on the reverse strand, counting down.
GGAAGAGGAGACTTGACCTTGATCAATCAAAAACTGGTCAAAGGTTCCCAATCCAAAAATTTTGAGATAGGAAAAATCCTAGCACGTGTGCATAATAACTCCGCTCACTTGGGGAATGTGTCCTCCTTCCATTTGATAAGAGAAAACAACACGACTGAAGATCATCATGCAAATAAAGCTTGTCAGATACCACAAGGAGATGCTCAAATCAATGAAAATATAGGGTACATCTAAATTCCTCGATATCCATTCTATAGTACAGAGAATCAAAGATTCCACATCGAGAAGGTCACACTCCCTTTACAAGAAGTCATTTCACAACACGCTCCATCAACCAGGATCAACAAGATTGAGAAAAATGACATATTTAAGGAACACCAACAAAATACTTGTTTAATTTGAATTTTCAATGAATTGCAGATACAACCTTATATTTTTCCAGTTTGTAAGGATCTAATCAGTTAGTGAAATACGATAGGAAGATATAAACAATTTTGTGTAGCTGGTGGGAAGTATGTCGAGGGAGCTCTCGCTACAGAGTTGCATGTTCTCTCTACAATTTGTATCAAGGAATATCAACCTAATCTTTTGTCTTTCTTGAATTAATATAATGATAATTGTTTTTTTTTTTTTTTAAATATCATAAAAGTACTCAAATTATGTCGATATATATATAAACAAAAAAGTTTTGAAAAATATATAAAATTAATTATGGTTGAGTTCATCTAGACATTGTCTATTATTCCATTAGTGGTATCTTGAACTTACTATGTTAAGAAAGTGCACTACAACATTTCTAAATTAGTTTGTTAAGTAAATTTTCTTCCATATTGAGGGGACAATTTGTATTCCTTGAGCTAAATTATTGACAATTATGTAGAGGCTTCACATTCAACCTCCAATGATGTGCCTCTCCTATTGAATTATTATGCCCATGACAATTTCAATTTGCATTGACAGGTTCATGAATTAGGGTAATTTTGAGGTCTAAAATGGGTCTCCGAAGGAAATTGTAAAATAATAGTGGAAATAATAGAATAAGATTAGATTACATCGTCAAATTTTAGAGGGAAAAAATACAAAACTACTTTTTCAACTCGTATTTTCAACTTATTTCCCTATTGGTTTACTCAATTTTCGAGCGTGAATTCTCATTGGATGTGAAATTTGATTCCTCATCCAAGGAGTACCTTTGTTGCATACTTTCGATGGACCCTGTTATACAAAAAATGAGGAAAATCACGCTTTTCATGTATTCCTAATTTTTCGTGTAGCAGAGTCCATCGAAAGTATGCACCATGGGTACTCCTTGGATGAGGAATCAAATTTTGCATCCGAAAGTACTCCCGCTCGGAATTTTAGTAAAACCTTAGGAAGATAAGTTGAAAATACAATTTGAAAAAGTAGTTTATTATTTTATTATTTTTTAATCATTTTACTTTTTTACCCCAAAAATGGTGAATCATCCCCCATGGTTGACATCATCATCTTGAATCCTATTGGTTCATATAAAATTTATTTTGGTTGTACATTTTTCTTAGGAGGCCCATTTTAGACCTCAAAGGTTCTCTAATGAATTTTTTTAAGCGTTGCCTTATATTCACATAAACAATTTCGATTTGCATTGACGAGTTCGTAAAATTTTTTACCTAAAAACATTGCCTTATACAACCTAGGTTATGTGAGATAAGGATTAAAGTTTCATTATGATTATAGTAGTGGATTTTTTGAGTGTTATGTGAAAACAAATATGTCACTCCTAGACTTGAATTCACTACAAGAAAAATACCTTCCAATGGAGGTTATAATGGAGGCTTTTAGTGTTATAAAATTGGAAACGTTTGTCAAAAAAACATTCTTTCATGGGAACACATATTTTAGTGGAGCACATAATGAAACTCCATCACAATTGAAAAAATTTGGGCGACCGAAGATTTTTGCGGATGTTTATTTATTTATTTATTTTTGTGTGCTATATGGACTCATCTACACTAGTTCGTTACATATATACATGCATTGAGCTTCATACAAAATTAAATGCATCGAGACATTAAAATAAAATAGAACTAAAACTCGAAGTGTATACAACACCGGTGCTTATAACAAAAAAATCCCATTGCATTCGAGTTAAAGAGAACCGTACCTTCAAACGTATATCGTGTGAGTGTTTATATAGAAAAACTTCGGTCATTCTTTGATGAAGGAACGCCACTGAGGCATGAAAAAAAATTAATTGCAGTTCTGGTGTGGTTAATTTTAATAGTGCACTGGGAATGGAAATAATGTTTTGTAGAACCCGGGGGTGTTAGTTCCATGATTGCACTGGTGTGTTAAGAGTTACAATGTACTAGAGTATTAATTAAAAATAATATCAGTGCTCTAGTATTCTGAAAAGGCACCGGTTATGCTAAAAGATGATGTCACAGTGCTTTTATTTTAAGTAAAGCACCGATACATTCTTATTTTATGGACACACCAATATTTTTGTATGATATTTTCTCTTTTTTGGAGACATCGACCTATGACAGTTCAATTATTGTAATTTTTTAAATCCATTATTCATTGCAAAATCGACATATATATTATAACAATATTCATATAGATTAATATTGATTAGTGCATTTGTATATGATGTTTGGATTAATTTTTTATATTATCAGATTTCACATCTCTTCATTATAATATTTAATCATCCATATATTTAATAAGTGGTGTAACATTTCACAATGACATTGGATAACAAAATAGAATAAATTAAAATGTATTTTATTATATATCACTAAGAGACTATTTGTCATACAAAATGGGATTGTTATTGATAACCCTTTATCTTTCAATTGGGACACTATGTCCATGATTACATTAAACATAATGTCTGATTTTCAAAGAAAATTATTTCAAAAAATACACCATGTTGCATTGATACCCAAATAGATCATGATTCTTGAGCTACTTCCATGACTTGGAATATTTGGAGGATTTTTTTGTTGATTGCATCGATTGTTTTGATCTTCTTGATCTTGTTACTTCTGCAAACATACAAATAAAGTGTAATGAGTGTATCTACATTGGTGAGAATAATGAAAATTGAAATAAATAATATACATCAATATAAATAAAAAATAAATGTTCCACAGCAAGAAGTGACTCGTGAATTATACACATTCTTTCAAAACCAAATCTCATGCCTACTTTCAACAACTCTTCTGTTTTCGTAGTTTCATACTTTATTTCCTACAAGTTTTATACCCCATAATAACTCATATATTTAATGTAAATGATTTTTTTATTATAAACTCAAAGAAATAAAACAACATACATACTTACAAAATCCACAGTAAATTTTTGATGCCAACATATACTCACAACCCTTATTTAACCCAATGTCAATCAATTCTTCCAATGGCTCTTCTTTGTATGTTAGCACCTATTTGAACACATTCAAGGATGATTGTTGTAAAAAAACTTAAAATATACAAAAGTGAAACCTTGAGTTGTTATAAGGAAATATTAACAATTACTCGCATACTTTTAAATCAACCATTTTCTTCCTTGTCGGTCTGTTTTATGTGTTTACTGAGTTCCATATTGTTTTCTTTTCTACAAAAAAATACTTGAAAAATAAAATTTAATGCTATTTCTTTTGTATGTACAAATTAAATCACGATTACATACATTTGAAGCACATTTTTGTTGAGATAGCTCCTCCTGTGATGAAATTATGGCCATTTCTTTGGCCATCTCCTTATACACTTTTTTGGACATTCATACTGGCATATTTCATATATCAATGCGTTGATCATTTGGGATTTTCATAGTCTTGCTGAAAAAGTAATAAACTATTTTTATAATGATATATGAAAACTATATATAACAAAATTGATATTAATAAATTAATGGTTTGTAGTAATATATATGTATATAATTCTAGAAAACCTTTTTATATAGTTAGGAATATTAGCTTTTGAATGATTCTTTTTTGTTGTTGTATTTTTTTCTATTGCAAGTCTGACATGTCTTATTGACCATTGCTCTGGAAGCACTTCTTATAGTTTAGATATAATTTTTTTCTTATAATCATTGCATTGATTTTTGTATTGTAAGTGTAAAGTACGTCCATACGTTTGTTCCACTAGGTCCCTCATAGTTCTGTAATTTTTTTTCCCCTTTCATTAACCTCCATCACCACTCCATATGATCTAAGGACCAATTCATTGTCATTTACATATTCCATAATTTTTATTTTCTTAGAATGACACTGCTATTTTCCTTCCTTGTTTCTCCTTATAGAACATTAAACATATATGAATTAATAGATTGTTTGAAACATGTTATTCAATATTTTAAACTATTTTATTAATTTAAATTAAAAAAAAATCATATTGAATAATAATTTTTCATTCACCTGATTCATCATTCTGCAATTGTTTTATCAGGATTTTATGCTCTTTTGCACTTATATTAGAAATAATATTATCGACCTTATTCATTTTGTGGCTTTGCATGACACACAACAACTAATACCTATTAGTTAAACTTACATATATTTTAAACATATTAATTTTGTAAATATTTTACAAATAAATTGCCTTCTCTGATTTTTTTTGATGTGTTGTCATTGTATTGATTAATATTTTTGTTACTTGAGACCTTATGAGACATTTTTTTATCAATATACAACTTGTACCATTCAATATAGAAGCCATTAGATATATTTTACAAATAAATCAAATAATTTTATGCTAAAAAAGCTTTGGTAACTGGTGTGTTTATCTGAATCAACACACTGGTGCATTTATATGAATTAACACACTGGTGTGTTTATTTGAATCAACACACTGGTGTGTTTATTTAAATCAACACACTGGTGTGTTTATACATTAATCACACCATGCGTTGAATTTTTCAACACTGTCATGGAAAATTAAATTTTTAAAATTACTTTAAATTATGAAGGTGCAATTTGTAAGAATAAACACACCATACTGATTTAACGATGCTATTAGGAACATGCGCGTTGATATGTTATATTACACTGGGAACATCGATGAATATACTGGACATAATCAAAAGTGTTATAATGTACCCATGCATTGTATTACTCTGGTAGCATCAGTGCGCTATATTACACATGCCGCATCGTGAAATGTATATCTGGTTTTTTTTAAGGAGAGGGATGGGAGTGCGATTTGTAAGGATCAACACACCATAATGATTTAATAGTGTTATTAGGAAAAAGCGCGTTTGTGCATTACATTACATTAGGAGAATGATTAATAGAATAAATACAATCGAAAGTGTTATAATTTACTGATGCATTTTATTACTCCGATAGCACTAGTGTGTTATTTTGCAGACGGTACACCGTGCAACATATAGTCATTTTTTTTTTAAATGGAGAGAACTAACAAGGTTTGGATATAATTCAATAAATGACTCCCCTACCTTATATTTCAAACTCCCTATATATTAAGTAAACAAACCCATTAAATCTCAAATGCCTTAAAATTGAAAAACCGTAGTTGTGAAATGGTAGAGAAAGTTAAACTCAAATGCGAAATTTTGCAGGAAGAAGCAAGGGTTTAAGGTAAGTATTGATTTTTTTTTAATTTTAATTAAATTTAATAGGAAAATAGATCATAAAAAAAATTACATTTAAAATCTATAGTAATTTTTTTATTATACAAGGTTTTCAATTTTTTTTTGTAATTGTGAATAAATGTAACAGAAATTGTAAAATATTTTGACAACTAAATTTAATATTCTTGCTATCCAGGCTTTTGTGTAAATTTCCACAACTTTCAACTTCTAATCTTTCAGCCGATCCAAAATATGTTGCAGTTTTGATTTGATATTATCTTGCAAATTATCTCTCTTTTAATTAAACCATAACTAAAATTGTATATTTTTGTATTAGTAAAATAAATAATAAAATTTAAAACATAGTATGCATTTTTTTGAGTGAATCACCATAACTTTTAGCTTTAGATCTTCCGAATAGTTATGCTTCTCCAAAGTATTCTATTGTTGTTGCAAAATGCCCCTGGTATATCTCTCTTGCAAATCACCTCCAATTTTGGGTAAAATAATGAAATGGTGAATAATTTTTTACTAAAGACTTTATGGAATTAGATTTCAAAAAAGAAATTGCTGCTCATTTTTTAATTAAAAAAAGAAAAGAAAAAATCATGTTTTTTTTTCTTTTCTAATTCAATTTCTCGCAAATCGGCTCATTTGATAGTCATGTGCATTAGTGCATTTATATAAAAAGTGCACCAACATTTCTGGGGCTCCAAATGTTTTCAATGCATCAACATGATTCAATTCTTTTTCATTTTTGAAATTCTGAAACGGTGTGATTATTTTTTTAAATGCAATGGTGTGGTATATATTTAAAAGAGCACTGAGATGGATGAATTCGTTTTTATTTTTAAAACTCGGGAAAGAGTTACGTACCACTGTGGTTTTTATTTAAATGTATTGTTGTGTTTTTAGGTAAAAGAGCATCGATATGATAACCATTTTTCATTTTTTTTTTCGAATGCTTGAAACCAATGCGGGAATTATTTAGACGCTTTGGTGCTCTAGTTGTTTAAACTGACCAGTGTGGTTTATTATAATTAATGCACTGAGGGGTTTAAAAGCTATTTGATATTTTATTCTCACATAAAATGGCATATTAATCTAAAATTATCCTTTAGGACGCATCCACATAAATTATAGTAGTTGATAGTAAACATTTTCCGCTTAAAGTCACCTTGTTCTTAAAAAATGGTTTCAAAACTATATTGAAATTCAAATTGTGGTTATATGGTTCTCAATATTAATTTTAGATATTCACACAACATTTTATTTCTAATTTTTCTCAAATATAGGGAAAAATATCAATAATAGAAAATTGCCAATTCTTCAAATTCCATCTCATTCCATATCTCTAATCAAAGTCCTTCGCAGATTTATCCCTTTCCGTCTCGATTAAGTTCAAATTTTATTTATATTTTCATTATGTAATTGAATTTTTATTTTTAATCCATGTCAATTTGAATAAAAATGTATCTAAATCTACAGGAACCTGATTCAGAATCAAGTTCAGATGCATAAAATATTACTCCATATTTATCAGGAGCAGCATATCGCAAGCAGTTGGTAGATGAAAATGGACAACCTATTCACCTTGCCAATTGGAACATGGCATCTTCCTGCCGCAATATTGGGTCAACAATGGTAATAATTGTTTAGTATAATTTAATTTCAACAAACTAATTGCATTGACGTGCTTACTAATATCATTAATATTGTACTAATGATATTCCATATTTTTTTGAAATTAGGATTCTAGTGATAATGAGAAACCCACCTACCATCTTCTGGAGCACCCCTCTACAATGTTAAATCGAGAGAAGGTTGTATTAAGAACAAGAACTAGAGAGGAATCATACAAATAATGGTTGAATCAACCACCTATTCAATTCCCACTACGTCCATATTCACCAATTAGGAATGAGTACAACAATAGTAGTTATTCATCACAAGTTAGCAGTAGAGGCAATCAAATGGAGGTTGGTATGGATGATTACTTACGGGATATGATTGTGATGGAGGAAATGTTGTTAGATGCATTCTATAATGATAATTTAGTGGATGATGCTCATATCAATAATACCTTATTCGAAATCTTGAAATTATCTTCCACTACCCCTCTCTTTCAACCTGGAGACAAGTCAAATTCTACTATGCCAGGGATAGAAATGTTGTTGTAAAACGTGAAAGAAAATTTTGGCATGTCGAATGAATGTTTCTTGTCAATATTGAGGTAATTGATCAACATGATTGATCAAGTTCTTTATATTGTGTCACATATTAATCAAAATTAAAAATGGTTGATTTGATGATCAATGTTAAATATTGACATTGTAAAATTATATTCCCCACTAGTTGTGGGACATTAAAAGATAAGGTTCTTCTGAGTGATAATGTCTTTCTAGGTAGTTGTAAAGAGGAAAAGCAGTTTTGGAAAAGCTTGGGTGTTGAGTACATACCATATCATGATGTATGAATGATTGTATTCTACTTAAAGGAGAATATGCAGACAAAGAGATATATTCGAAATGTGGGCATGACAGGTACCGTAATTAAAAAAAATGGGTAATCCACATAGTCCTCATAAGATATTGAGGCACATGCGTATAATCCCAAGGATACAAATAATCTTTCATTGTAAAGAATTAGTTGTGTTTTAGGTATGTCATGGCTCACACAGAAGTGATTCAGGAGTTATATGAATCCCAAAAAATTCAATATCCATGAACCATATAGAGGATACATGGCATGAAAAATTCAAGGATGAAGTACGAAGTCTATGACTCAACATATTCATGGATGGTGTCAACCCATATGTTGTCCAAAACACCAACTATTCTATTTGGACTGTAGTAGTGATCAATAACAATATATCCCCATGGTTTTCCATGAAGAATGAACATCTTATGTTGGCTCTCATAGTCCTTGGTGGAAGACAAGTGAAGAATATTGATGTCTACTTACAACCATTGGTATATTAATTTGAATTATAGGAAGGGATACATGCATATGGGATCAAGTACCATCGCAATAGAGAGGATTTTTATGTTGTATGGCATATGTGCTTACACCGTACATGATTATATAGGCTTAGGAGTTTTCTCTGGTAAATTTCATTCTTATTAATTTGTTCAGTAACAATACTAATGTTTCACATATTAATTTAATTCGTTGCAATTGTTGATCCAGGTGGATATTGGTGGCCACCCGCCTATTCCACTTGGGCCCCCACCATTGTCTCTTTCAGTTTTTCAGTTTCGACATAATTTACTACTTTTAGCAGTTTTTCGGGTCCTGAACTTCCGGAGCCGTTTTGAGGCCCTAAACGATGTTTTTTGGGCATCGCGCCTCCAGTCTAGTTAAGCTTGTTAAAGGCCTTTCTTTATTAATATCAAAGAACTGAAATTTTCTTACAGACAGAATGGAAATAAGACTAGCTAGGGCGCTGGTAGCTATCTCTGAGAAGAGATGTGGCGGCTACAGGCCTCTGAACTGAGTTCCAATGAGGCTCGAGGGCATATTTATTATTGAGAAACAATGGAGAATCCTAAACATCAAAAAATCTAACCCTAGGTGATGAAGCGCCAAAACTATGGGCCCCGTTTGGGTAAATTGGTGTTTCAACTTCCCAGGGATGTAACTTTGGCATACTATCTCCGTTTGACGCACATGATACATCATTAGAAAGCTCTATCCGAGGAATACAACTTTCTCCATGAACGAAATGATATTTTCTAGAGGCGCGATGCCCAAAAAATGTCGTTTAGGGCCTCAAAACGGCTCCGGAAGTTCAGGACCCGAAAAACTGCTAAAAATAGTAAATTATGTCGAAATTGAAAAACTGAAAGAGACAATGGTGGGGGGCCAAGTGGAATAGGCGGGTGGCCACCAATATCCACCTGGATCAATTGTTCAGGTATTCATGGTCGCTATCGTGTCAACCTGTATACAATAATTTTGTAGGTCTTGTAACAAAAAGGTATCATGGATGTAAATTTTGTGGACCTTCTCTGACTACAACAATAGTAGTTATTCATCACACATTTGAAATGGAGGCAATCAAATGGAGTTTAGTATGGATGATTACTTACATTTATCGCACTCATATAAGGTAGAGGACTAAGAGGTGGTCGGTCTGTAGCAGAAGGATGTGGCTAGTATTAGGAAAAGGTGGTTGATTTTCTCTACCAGGAGAAACATATGACAAATCCCCTAGCTATGGAATCTAATCGACATCATTACGTGATTGAAAAGAAGGTTTAATACCAAAGGATCACCGACACCCTAAAGGGATAATATGATGGGGTGGAACCACCAAAATGATCATCATCATCATCACCATCATCGTGATCATGATCATCACTTGTTGGCGAGAAGTCAGGTCTCGCGGACAAGACCCAGGTTCAAGAGTTGTGGCCAACAAAGGGGTCTGGTGTAGTCTAGGAACACGCCGGCATTTTCACGCTGCTCTGAAGAGCAGTGCGTCTCACCCGAGGCGTGCCGCAACCACATGCATAGGGGGATGAGATCAATGGCAAGGAACAAACTTGCAACTAAAGAAGGACAGTGCATCCATTACATATACAAAGTTATATACGCAAGATCACTTAATAAGCATTCAGACATTCGCAAATAAAATTTTAAACCAGCATAAACACATTACAAGTACATGAACATCTTATTGAGACAGCAACCTTCCATTGTATTAATCTCTTGGCCAAACATCTGATTACATAGCATTCTCCCTGATAGCTCACAAATCTGATACAGATGGATTTCGGAACAGAAAGGTAGAATAGAGAAGATAAGAAACCATATGAAGAACATGCATGACTCCTCCGCAGACGCCCTGCGCGTCTTTCCCTGTCTCGAGCCTCGCAACCTCTTCAGCATCTATTCAACACTCCCCTCTTTTCAGCCGGGTGACTGTTATTTATTCACCCGCTCTCGCGACTATCAGTTCCTTTGTGGCTTTACTTCGGATTCTCCTGGCTTCTCTCCTGTTATCTGCATGTTCCACTTCTTGTCTTCTGCTATGTTTCCTTCATCTGCACTTGTCCCTGTTCTATCTCCAGCTATCGTATGCTTTCGCGCCGCCTTGGTAGCTCCGCAAATCCTGGTAGTTGCGGCGCGGTCGCGGTTGCCATGTGTATTCATACCGCAACTCAAAAAGGTCAAAATTCAAAATGTCTTAGCCAATATTTCAAAACTAAACAAAAACAAGGGCCCCAATAGGCCCCGACCATAATTCCTTGACTCGTCCACGAGTCAATCACAAATAACAGTTTCTACTTCCATTGCCCCGTTGGCTCCCGTGCTCTGTTCTGCTGTGCCTTCACCCTGCGCCCTTTCCTGCTGTGCTCCGCCACTTGGTTGTTCAAACAAGGGCCCCAACTCCAGGACCCGGCAGAGCGCTGTATCTCTAAGCTCGGTGAAGTGTGTCACCGCTTGCTGCCATTCCTGCACAAGCAAGTCGGCTTCTTGAGAGATCCGGGTGGCGGCGGCCTAGTCTATAGTCGTTGGGACAACCCCGAACAGCGTGGCAAGCTGGGCTTCGGCCTTGGCATCCAGCTGTTGTATGGAGTCGGCATGGGCTCGGATGGGCAGACGAATTTCCCGGATGACGTGTTTGGCCGCTGCCGAGTCGGCCTCAGTCTGTTGCAGTTGAAGTTCGAGCTCGTCCACCTGGGCGTAGAGCTGATCCAACCGTGCCAGGTCCGCGGTCGCCTGAATGTCACGGGAAATTTGTTGCAGCTGGGCAGCGATAGGCTGCGTCTTGACAGTTAGAGCGAGTGAGCACTCCTGCAGACTTCGCAGAAGGGTGGAAGCCGTGGCCGCAGTGGAATGGAGAGTTGCCTGCATACTAACTGCCTGAGTCTGCTTGGCAGTCACCTGTTCTGAATGGACACTCGGTGGATCTGGAAGGGTAGGCCGTGCGGCTAACGCCGCTTGGAGTTCCTCGTTATCTCTGCAAACAACATGGAAAACAGTCCTGAGGTGGTGAGCCTGGAGTGCGATACTGTCCTCTGCTATAGTGGCAGGAAGTGGGGCATAATGAGCCCTTGCAGCGGGCCATAAGTTGGAGAGCGCCTGAGTAGCAATGTTGACCTGCTCCTGTAGGTTGGTCTTCTCCCTAATCAGCTGATTGCGCTGTTCAGTAAGCGCCGTGATTTGATTACGCTGCTCGGTACACCACAGCTGCAGCTCTGTGTGAATCTGCTCGGCCTTGAGGGTCACCTCCTGAATGAGTAGGTACAAGTGTGCTGGACTCCATGGTTCTGCGTTGGTCGTGCTGGGTGCGCCATGCTCCGGCACTTGCTCCTGCGAAGGTTGGTTGCTGGCCACTGGTCGGCTTGAAGTCTCTGGAGGATGGACCGGCGTCTGCTGCTGCACTGAAGTGGCCATCTCGGACTCCGGCCGGTCTTGCTGCGTGGTCTGCTCTAGGGGAGGGGCAGCCGAATCAGCCCCACCATTCGTTAGCCTGGTAGATATAGTAGAAGGAGGATCCTGGGCCGTGGCCACGGGGTCAACCAGCGGTACCACGGCTGCAGTACTGGAGGTGACTTCCACCCCGTGTTCACCTCCGAATAGTTCTCGGATGAGAGAATCTGACACAGTGGCTGATGAATTGGATGGATTGGAGGAGGTGGCAGGTGGTCGGCCGATGGAGGGAGCGGTGGACGGAATGAAAAAAGTTTGAGGGAGGCGAAGGTTGAGGAACTATGACGGATCAATCAGAGGTTCCTCCGGAATCAAAGTCGCTGTGGGTGGAGTGGCTGGTGGATCATCGTCAGTAAGATCCACCACTGGATCTGTGACAGCAATGCGGGCCCTCTTGGATGGAGGGGGGTTTGACGAATTGGGTTCTGGGCCCGGTTCGCCCATCGGTGTGATGATCGGGGTGGAAGTGGTGAATAGGGTAGTGGGGATGGGAGAAATGAGGGGGGCAGTATTGGAGGGAGCACGAGACCGACCGATATGAAATTCAGCAAAGGAGGGAAATATAGGGGCACCACTTGAAGCAACTTGGGTTGCCACGTTAAGTCGTCGTACCTCGTCATTGAGGTGCTCGACGATGGGACCAGCGATTCGGGTAGGTCCGGTGCGGTCTCAGCTGCATCCTGTGGAGGTTCTGCCGCAACCTGAGAGGACCTCGCTGCGCCGGTCGTGGCAGGCCGCTGTGCCGGCAGCATCCGCTCAAAGTTATAGTGGGTGATCCCGTCGTGGACGTGCTTGACGACCCCCGGCCACGCAGAGACCTCCCGGTGAAAGGTGTCGTCATTCAACTGGAATTTGAGGGGCACCATGTGAAAGGTGGTGTTCGACACACAAGTTGGCCGGAGGAAGGTGTGCCTGTGGCTGACCCCAAACCACACCTGCTCACTGTACTCATCCAACAGGTGCCTGGGCACCCGTTGCTGGTTGGTCACCACATCTGTCATCATCCCATACCATGCCCGAAACGCTTCCGCGTTCACCTGTTTGGTGCTGGGGTCTGTGGACACCTACCAGGGGGTGTATTTCATCGCAAGAGGCTAGCTTACGGTCGTCTCCGCCGGCACCCGGATAGGAGGAAGGTGCCATTTCCACATGGCGAAGGCTAAGATCAAGTACCCGTAAATGAAACTGGTGGTACGCTTGTAGTTCTCTTCGCAGGCCGCGAAGAGTTCTTTTAGCACAAATAAGCACCAATTCAACTTGGCGCCCTGGATGCAGTGCTCTGCAATGGAGATTGTGTCCAGAGTGCACTCTCCCTTCGTGTAGTACCGCATCGTCTTGCTAGCGATCAGGTAGCAAGAAAATCGAATTTCTGGCTTATTGATTAAATCAATTTTTGCACCTTTGCCCCCTCGGCGAGTGCCATACTTGGTGTACAGGTCTGAGTCACCCGACTTCCGGGCGCGTTTGGAGGATGTCTGGCCAGCAGCGGAGACATCCGCACCATTTTGAGACAGCCCTGTAAGCTGATGAATGTGTTCGGCATGAATTGGAATTTCCTCATTGAGCCACAGGGACCCATTCTGTATCCGACTGAGGAGGAACCGGGTGCATTGCAGGGCCGGTCCCGTGGTGCCAAAAACTGGAAGAGTCCTCAAATTCATCAAGGACGACTGCTGTAGGCCCCTGAATTCTGATTGCATCCGGCTGTTGGAGCTACTGCCTGGCGTGTAATGGTGCTCCATGTAGGTCTGCCAATGGAGGTGGGGGAATTCAGCTGGGTCGGACAGGTTGGCGTCCATAAATGCTGCATTGTCATACTTGCCCACTAGCGACTCTACGCGGTGAATTCAGCTGTCCAACACTGGTTCGGGGACGGAGAGGAGAGCCCTCGGCATCTTGGTGTGGCGCTGGTAGACTTGGAGGATTCTTCTGGAGTTTCCTTCTGAGTGCGGTGTGCTTCGATGCTGCAAATGCTCTGGAGTCGCTGCAACTTCCAAATTGAACTGGTCCGTCATTCTCGTGCTGTTGATCTTCATGCAAATTATGGCATCCGCTGGCACGAGCAGAGTTGATGAGACTCCATAACGACAATTAATTCTTGCTATCCTTCGAGGCTACGATAATCGTGCGATCAATCGCGTGCCTGTATGTAATCTGGCAGTTGCTGACGGCGTCATGGGAATATGGGCGGACATGATGGCTGAGGGAACTGCGGGTGATGGCAAATGATTACGGTACAATTACTGTCTTCTTATGGTAATTTATGAAGCAAATCTAAGCGATCCTACGGACTGACAAAAGGACTGACGGAAATGACCTGGACTGACACTGGCACGGGGATGGATCCTACGTGAATGACACGCTGGACTGGCGCTGCGACACGCTGGACTCGTCCGCCCCGACCAAAGTCGGTTGCGGGGAGGTACCCGCAACTGACCAATTATTTGACAGACTGCCTATGAACGGAAAAGACTCCCTACACTCATCTCGGTTGCGGGAGAGTTATTCGACTAAGCTACTCTACGAGTTCTCTCGGTTGCGAGAGTTATTGATGAAAAGTGAGAGGTACCTACTCCTGGTAGGGTTTCAGGCGTGTGCCATTCACCCACCCAGGAAGAACTGTACTGTCCAACTGTGCCAACCGAACGGCTCCTGAGTCGCGGATCTCGATGACAAAGTAGGGTCCCAACCAGTGCATCTGGAGCTTGCCTGGAAAATTCTGGAACCGGCTGTCATATAAGAGAACTTTGCCGCCAACTTTGAAGGCTTTGGTTTTGATGTGGCGGTCGTGCCACGCTTTCTTCCTGGCCTTCTGAACCTTCTGGTGGAATTCCGCAAGGAATCGGGCCTCATCCAGCTCCTGTAGCTCCTGGAGGCGTTCCCGAAGTGACTCCTCTTCTGAGAATTGGAGAGATGTTGCGATCAAAAGACTGGGTATAGTGAATTCAGCGGGAATCACAGCTTCCCGGCCATACACCAACTGGAATGGTGTCTGGTTGGTCAAACGTTTCACTGTGGTCCGGTAGGCCCATAATGCCGCTGGGAGGCGCTCGTCCCAATCGTCGCGCTGAGCATTGCAAATTTTAGTCAAGCCCTTCTCAAGAATCTTGTTGAAAGCTTCCACAGTACCATTGGCCTGTGGGTGGTATGGGCTGCTTTTATGATGCTGAATCATAAATGTGTCCAGTAGTGACTTGACCATGGCATTAATGAAATGCGTACCCTGATCGCTAGTCAAGCTCCGTGGGCAGCCAAAGCGGCTGATGATGTGTTCAAAAATGAACCGGGTAGCGGTTTCTGCCGAGCAGTCGTGTACCGCTGCCGCCTCAGCCCACCGTGTGAGGTAATCCGTGGTGGTAATGATGTACCGGGCCTTGGAATGTCGAGAAATTGGTGCGATGGGACCTACGAAATCCACAGCCCACTTTTCAAATGGCCGCAACACGTGCACTGGGTGTAGCGGGAGCTCGTCCCTGTGTGAAGGCCTTCCCGTCCGCTGGCAAACATTGCAACGCTTCACATAGGCCTTACAGTCAGCATGTACTGTCGGCCACCACAGGCCAGCTTGGAGCACGTTCCTTGCGGTGGGTTTCGCACCCACATGCCCTCCCGCAACACCACTGTGACATTCCCACATCACTGCTTCCCGTTCATGGTCGAGAACACACCGGCGCAACACCTCATCAAGGCCCAGTTTGTATAGCTGCCCCGCGATCAATTGGTAGTCGGCCGCCCGAACAACCTGGTGGCGTTTCTGAAGCGGGGTGTAATCCTGAGGGCACTGTCCCGTGGTCAGATAAGTGGCAATGTCAG
This sequence comes from Pinus albicaulis, assembly GCA_034641835.2. Taxonomy (NCBI): domain Eukaryota; kingdom Viridiplantae; phylum Streptophyta; class Pinopsida; order Pinales; family Pinaceae; genus Pinus; species Pinus albicaulis. The sequence goes on along the minus strand of CM076584.1, from coordinate 1,443,358,262 downwards.
CCAGGTAATCTGGTACTGCTTCAACTCGGAAGAGGTCAGCATCCGGTAGCTGATCGTCCAACGAGCCTTCATTCTCTCCCGTCTCCAACCTGGATAAATGATCGGGACCAAAATTCAACTTGCCAGGCTTGACAATCACCTCAAACGTAAATTCCTGGAAAAGTAGTAGCCAACGACATATTCTTCCTTCCAACACAGGCTTATTCACCAGATATTTCAATGCAGAATGGTCCGTAAAGAATGTAAATTTGCCGCCCAGAAGATAGTGGCGGAACTTCTGGAGAGAGTACACCATCGCCAACGCCTCCCGCTCGGTCGTGGTATAATTCTTCTCCGCATTCGATAACCGACGGCTGGCGAAGTACACGGGGTTATCAACTGTCGTCTCCCCGGGTTGCACCAATACAGCTCCAAGTGCAATTTCGGACGCATCAATATGGACATGGAACTGCTTATCCCAGTCGGGATGAACAAGTATGGGTGTCGTCGCCAACTTCTCCTTCAATGTGTCAAGTGCCTTCCTGCACTCCACCATCTACTCAAACGCTTCTGACTTCTGCAACAGTTTCTCCAGAGGGGCCGTAATCCTTGCGTAGTTGCGAATAAACTGCCTGTAATATCCTGTGTGCCCGAGCAGTGCCCGCAACTGCTTCACGGTCTCGGGGGCCTCCATGTGGACGATGACCGCGACCTTGGCAGGATCAACGCAGACCCCTTGCTTACACACCACGTGGCCCAAGAGTGTGCCGAATGGAACTGCAAAAATACATTTCTTCAAGTTCAAGGAAATCTGCAGCTGGTGACACCGGTCAAACATAATACGCAACAGTGAGGTGTGTTTCTTCAACAGACTGTAGACAGTCCAGTCATCCATGTAGACCTCCAGGAACTTGTGAATGTACTCCCGGAAAGCAGCAATGACAATCCGGGAAAAAACAGCCGGTGCGTTCTTCAGACCAAACGGCATAACGTGGTATGCAAATGATCCCCACTGAGTGGTGAATGTCGTCTTTGCTTTGTCTTCCTCGGCGATGCGCACCTGATGGTAGCCCGAGAACCCATCAGTGAAGGAATAAGCTTTGTTCCCCGCGACATGATCTAGAACTTCATCGCTGAAAGGAGTGGGAAACGGGTTGTGGATGCAAGCATTATTCAGGCTCCAGTAGTCGACACAGACCCAAATCTCCGCTTTGTCCTTCTTGTTCTGGATGACGATGGGACTTACCCACTCGGCTTCTTCTACTGGAAAGATGAGACCTGCAGCCAGCATTTTTTCAATCTCCATCTTGACCTTCTCTTTGATACGTGGATTCAACTGGTAGGGTTGGTGCTTCACCGGTCTGGCCCCCGGCTTCAACGTGATGCGCATTTTGCCCAGATCCCCCTTGATCCCCTTCAGGTCCGCAACTGAGGACGGAAACAAATCTTCGTATTCTCGGAGGAGGCTGAAAATTTCTTTTGTTGTCTCCTCGTCCCAGTAATCTCCCACCGTTGCGAGCTTAGGTTTCTCGTCCGTTCCAATGTTCAGTTTTTTTTTCTTTAGCGGCTGTAAATGGACTCCTTCAGTCGTCGGCTCTTCACTGATGCTCCGCTCGCCTTCCTTTTCGTCAAAATAGAGATGCCTGAGGTCCTCCAAACTATCATCCTCCGGATCGCCATCAATCCGGTGACAAACCAACTCGCGCCTGACCTCAGGTCGTGACACAGCCGGGCCCTTGTCGGGCTCGGGCTGGCGGAAAAACAAGACCTCCTTGATTTCCTGTAGGGCCTGAGACTCCTGTGTCGTCTCCCCTTCGAACGAGAAGAACCAAATGGACTTGTCCGCAACTGCCTGCCAAGAGCGGGTTTCCCGTTTCCTTTCTTCCTCCAGGTACCAGGCCTGGGGAATGGTGCCTAGGGAGTGGATAAACCTGTGGACCCACAGCTCCTCAGGGTATCGTGTGCTTTGCCACTGTTCTTCGCAGGCCCACAAATGGTGTCGCGGGTCTGAAGTTCCGTGATACTTAAGCGCACTGGAGGGTCCTTCATCCTCTTTAAAGCATGCTCGCAGAGCATCCGCCACGCAATCCCATCGCAACAGAGTGTTGCAGTGATTTTTCCACCACCGTGCCGACGTTGACTGCAAGGCCACATCCAAAAGTGGTATCCGGCTTTCAGTTGGGACCCGGTATTCCACCTTGGCAATAAAAGTATTGACTGCTTGCATGTTCAACAATGTGGGATATCCGCGGATCTCAGTCCCTACCCATCGGACTTGAGCAATGGAGGCACATCTTTGCGTGGTGGTCTCATACCCCCCTTGCTGCTAGTCTTCCCAAGCGAGTTCGGATCCGAGCTTCGAGATCTGCACACTCCGCCAACTGACAGAGCCAATCGCGGTCGGGTTGATATAGTCATCCCGCTGTCCTGCGGTCATCTGGTAAAGGTGGTCCATCATCTGAGCGTCCTCTCGATTGTCCATTGTTTCCATATATCGCGGGCCCTGATACGGGTCGAGAGGCTGGGTGACCCGTACCTCCCCATCCTCAAATATCATCAGCTCCTTCTTAAGGTCGATGATGGCATAATTCTCAAAAGCCCAATCAATGCTGAGTAAGGCTGGATAGGGATCCTTGTCACCCATGATATCAATAAACTCAAAATCGGTGTATGTCTTCACCCCCGCAACGTCGACCTCGACTCCCTCGAGCCGGCCGATTGGCAAAATGCAGTACTGGTTCGCCATCCTGAGTTGGATTGGTGAGTAGGCTAGCCGTGGCCTTCCAAGAGCCTCCCATGTCTTTCGTGGCAGTATGTTGACGTCGGACCCCAAGTCCAACATGGTGTCGCTGATTTGGAACCCTGCGACCTGCGTGTTAAGCCGGAATTCTTTGCCTGTTCGTTGCTTGTTCCGCTTGACACGTTGCACGTATTGAGGGCCAGCGTCCGCTGGGTCTCTATGTTCTGTGCGCCCTTGCAGTGCTCCATCCAAAGCATGCTTGAGCTGCTGCCACAACGCAACGTTATCAACAATCCTGAGGAATAGCCGGAGCCAATCCTCGACCACAGTACCTGCGACGTTCTGCGCACCAGATTCCGGCAGCGTGGGCTCCTCCAAGCCTCCCTCATTTCGCAACTGGGCGAATGCCTCAACTGCCGCCTGGAAATACTTCTTCTGGACTTCGGGCCTGATCAACTTCTTCGGGGATGCTGGCCGAACCACTCGAGCTGGCTCCTTCCCGTGGGCATCCTCTCCAGTCTTCTTTCCGCCCCGCGTTACTATCGCGACGTTTTGCATGTCAGGGGTTGCAGCCACTCGCGGTTCTGAGTTTATCAGATTCGCTCCCCTCTGCCTCGCCCGTTCTTCCCACTTCTTGATAAGCTCCGGACAGTCTTCTGTAGCGTGGGCGTTGACCCTGCACTGGGAACACCAGGGTCGTCGCGGAAGGGGACATTCTCGAGCCACGTGACCCTCCTGGTCACAGTTGTAGCATTTTACCGGACCGCGTCCGGCTGTGCGGCCTCCCCGCATGCCTCCGCCTCTTCCTCTTGGAGCCTCGTTCACCCTGTAGGAGGGACGGTCCAGTCGGTCCGCAAGTGCGTCGAGAGCCCTGCACTGCTCAGTATTGTGAGTCGTGGACACACAAAATTTGCAGTATACATTATTCGGGACTGTGGAGTACTTCTGTAATATCGGGCACATCCGAGGAGGATTCCCCATCGTCCGGAAAATCTCACAGTACTCCGTGGTGGAGGACCCCGGTTGCGGTGGGAACCCCGCAAAGGTTTGTTGCGGCTGGTAGACTCCCTGCGGGTTCATCGCCGCACCACCCCCTGGATTGCTGCGACCGTGGGTCCTGCCCCTGCCCCGCGCAACCGAGGACATTCAGTTGCGACGTGGCCTTCGACCAAGCAATGAGTACACCAAACATTCGGTCGCGCTGGTCTCACCGGCTGAAGTTCCTTGAGCTTTTCAGTCAAGCTGGCAATCTGGTGTTGCAACCCTATCAAAGAAGGATCTTGCGGCCCCCCCCCGATATTCCTGGGGGTAGCCCGCCATGGCTTCAATCTTCATGGCCTGCTCCAAAGCGTCCTGCAGATTATCAATCTTCTGCTGAGTAAGAGGGGTTCGTGTCAAGGGGAGCAGAGCCTTGATGAACTAGTCCCTCTGGTGGTTTGGATCGATCGGGTAGCTGAGTTTCCCGATCGCGTCCTTGAATCGCCGCATCAACTCCCATGCGGTCTCACCTTCCTTCTGCTTAATTTCCCACAGCTCTGACAGGCCCTGCTGGTCTGTCTGGGGGAGCTTGAATTCACGGACAAAATCCCGCTTCACGTCCGCAATTACGGGGTTAGGATGAGCCTTGGACCACTTGATAAACCATCGCAGAGCCCTCTCTCTGAGCGTGGTTTGGAATTCTATTAACTTCCCAGCGTCTGGCGTCTAGCGAGCCCTCCAGATGGCTTCGCACAGGTACCAGTGCTGCTCTACATCATCATTGCCCTGGCCAAAAAAATCTGCATACCGGGTGAAAGATCCAGCCATGTGTACTTGCGGAGAATTGACCAGGATAAAGCCTCCCGGTCCTGGTTGCGCAACAGTTCCACTAGGAAAAATACCACTACTAGTAACGCTGCTGTTACCGGACGTTACTGACACTGATGCACTACTGTATGACCGACTCAATGCTTGTAACTGAATAAAAATATTGCTTAAAGGTTGATATAGTACCAGGGGAAGGTCGGGATCCTGGCCATGCAGAAGGTGAGAAGTAGGGCTGCCTGGAGGGGTGGGTGCCGTCTGATCTTGAAACATTCGCTGCATCACGCCGTGCCATTCATCATCGGAGCTCTCTTCGGGCTTCATCTTTCCATTATCTTCGCTAGTCGTTACTTCTCTTTCTTGCGTCGCTGGGCTCCCATGCACCCACTGCACTTCCGCTGCTGTCCCGTCTTCTCTCCGGGTATCCAAACCCATAAATCCCGTCCTCTGAGGCGCCTCCTTCTGATTTTTCCTCTCGATCTCTCTTCTCTTCAAATCTCTCATTACCCTTCTTCGCCACCTATCGGCGATCTGTGCTCGCCGATGTGCACGTAGCTCCCGCAACTTGCATGCGGCCTCAGCATCCATTCCCCACTCCCCACTCTCACAGTCTACACAGCATCGGTCCCCTCAACCCTTCCCCCAGTATGGGTGGTTTACGCTTCCATACCCGTTTTATGGAATTCAATCAACCCTTTGTCCACCATCAGGGCTTTGATCCACAGCGGAATCTCCTTCAACAGCTTCCCTCTCAACCCTGAGTGGAAAACAGCCTCGGCCTTCGAGAAGGATTGGTAGCACTCAGCAGCAAACTCCACAACGTATCCTTCCAAGGTGGTCCTTACCCAAAACTCCACTGCGCGGGTTAGTTCAGTATCTACCCGATGCAGTGCCACCAGGTCTTCGTGCGTCCACCTGCGGTTTATCTTCCGCAAACCTTCTTGGGGCAGCGTCGCTCGTAACCTCCGCAACCAATTGTAAAGGTCCATAGGGAACCTTCCCCAGAAAATTTCGTACGTATCGCTGGCTGAGTCAGAGAAAAGAACAAGCTCCTTGATCACCGCCTCCTTTTTCTTGGTCAGCTCTGCTTGCTGAGCAATGAACTGGTCAAGATGATCATCCCACCATCGTCGTATTACCCCTTCAAAGATCCTTGATACCATGATCTAGATCCCCTCAGAACATGTAGGTCCCGGCAACGGAACCATTTTTTGGCGAGAAGTCAGGTCTCGCGGACAAGACCCAGGTTCAAGAGTTGTGGCCAACAAAGGGGTCCGGTGTAGTCTAGGAACACGCCGGCATTTTCACGCTGTTCTGAAGAGCAATGCGTCTCACCTGAGGCGTGCCAAAACCACATGCATAGGGGGATGAGATCAATGGCAAGGAACAAACCCGCAACTAAAGAAGGACAGTGCATCCATTACATATACAAAGCTATATACGCAAGATCACTTAATAAGCATTCAGACATTCGCAAATAAAATTTTAAACCAGCATAAACACATTACAAGTGATACAACATCTTATTATATTAAATAAATCTCCATTGTATTAATCTCTTGGCCAAACATCTGATTACATAGCATTCTCCCTGATAGCTCACAAATCTGATACAGATGGATTTCAGAATAGAAAGGTAGAATAGAGAAGATAAGAAACCATATGAAGAACATGCATGATTCCTCCACAGACGCCCTGCGCGTCTTTCCCTGTCTCGAGCCTCGCAACCTCTTCAGCATCTATTCAACACTCCCCTCTTTTCAGCCGAGTGACTGTTATTTATTCACCCGCTCTCGCGACTATCAGTTCCTCTGTGGCTTTACTTCGGCTTCTCCTGGCTTCTCTCCTGTTATCTGCATGTTCCACTTCCTGTCTTCTGCTGTGTTTCCTTCATCTGCACTTGTCCCTGTTCTATCTCCAGCTATCGTATGATTTCGCGCCACCTTGGTAGTTCCGCAACTCCTGGTAGTTGCGGCGCGGTCGCGGTTGCCATGTGTATTCATACCGCAACTCAAAAAGGTCAAAATTCAAAATGTCTTAGCCAATATTTCAAAACTAAACAAAAACAAGGGCCCCAACATCACTATCATAATCATCATCATCATCATCGTCATCACCCTCCTCATCATCATGACCATCCTCATCTGATAGATGTGTTGTTTCATGATGCCCTACATCCCCCAACTCTGCCACTAAAGTACTAGATCCATGACATGATGCATAAGAGAAATCATATCCCATAGACAGTTCCTGTAGAGATTCAAAAACATCGAATCCATGTGGATATATTGATTCCTCACAGTGCATAATCCCTGTTGAACCAAAACTATGTTCAATATATCACAGTTTCCATCTCACATTGCATAGCATGCTTCCGCCTCCGGATGATCTTACCCCCCTAAGGATATACTTGACCCGTAACCTCTTGGGTCTCACCCATATCCTCATCTCCATTGTCCGATGGTGGGGGAGGAGGCATGTCCCCATCATATGAGTTGACATCTACAAATTATATAGTACAAAAAAATAATTCTATAATTTCATTAAACAATTTAATAAAACAAGTTAAAGAATGTGCTACTAGAATAAATTTAATTCTAATTCATTAAAACAAGAAAATGAAAATAGATTAATTTAAAGAAAACACTAATATTACCTCTATCATCTGGAGGCTTAGCCACTATAAAAAGGATATTTGGACACCCTCTTTAATAAATCCCCGCATATAGATACCCCAAAATGACAAACAAATGGTCATCCTCACTGACCAGTAGCGCCAGTGCCTCATCCAAAATCATGGCCAGAAACTCTGGCATGCCCCTCATGGCATCATATACCCCCACATGCGCATTTGGGCCTTAGTGATCGACCTAGGAGGGCGATGATAAAATGTAGGCCTTATCCCTGGAAACCTAAAAAATATAAACAAAAAATATCGTAAGAAAAAGAGAAGGTCTCCCTCCCTTGTCTCTGTAGTGCACGAATTTTATCTAAAAATATGAAAAAATACCTCAAAAAAATGGCAAAACATATGATGCAATATGGTCCCTAAATCAAAGAATCAACATAATAAAAAATAGGGCAACTAATTCACTTCCCATCACCACAAGAATTTGAAGTGGTGTTGATTATCAATGAGAGGCACCTAGCCTCCTCTGTAGCAAAAGAAGAAATTCGTAGTCCACCATAGACCTGAAAATATGATGGATGGATCGCATGAGGCCCAATATATCTCAGAATGCATGCAATATGACTCTCAACTGTAAAACCATGGGGGACATCAGGGAACTGGAGAAAATCCTCCCCTCTCCTGGATAGGCTAGTGATAAAGTAAATTTCCTCCTCAGTGGGTTTATACCACAACTCAAGACCAACATGGAAAGATTTTTGCTGTACATTCCATCGGTAGTTTAGATGCACCAATAGGACACAATGTTCCTTCAGGGATGTACCCTCTTAATAGTACTTGAGGAGGCCTACATTGCACAAGAGGGCTCGGGTCACAACAGTAATAGGGCGAGGGTATAAATCCATCTCCCTCTCTCTCGCCTACCATGGTTAGACCATATTGTATGGGTCTCCTTGCTACTCCTTCTCCTACTATTGATCCCTCTACTGATGTATCTCCTACATGATTGACATATAAAATACATCAACCTCATACATAAAATACATTTTTTTGATTAAATTAAACATGTATTTATAACTATGGAAATATAACTTGCAATAAAAAAAATATTACCAGTGCACATAAAACACATTCATGCACCAGAGTTGGTGAAATTTCAACTATAATTGAACCACCATGGGTGCAGACATAAGTATGACACACCGTGGGTGTTTTAGAATTTTATGTTTTCATAGGGGTATTTTGATTTTAGATCTGCAAATTCTAAAATCATTTTTTAAAGGAGCCACTGCAAATCTGTGTGATTTTTTTTTTGCATATTGGTGTGAATATTGTTGTAATAAAAAACAAACGCTGCCCCTCCAAACATTCAATCGATTCTGGAAAATCATTTCTGGCAAATCGCTTCTACATTTTCATTCAAATTGATTCAAATCGATTCTGCAAATTCCCTGCGTTGAGCATTCTGGCATTGATTGGTTTGGGTATGGGTTTCTGCATTGATTGGTATGGGTTTCTGTGCTAATCCATTCAGAATATATTTTCTGCACTTTCAATCCATTCATCATCACAACGTTAATCCATTCAGTATTAATCTACATATTTTTGCTTCTGCAAAAGATTGTTTCGCTTCTGCACTTTCAAGTCTGAATATCGATTCTAAAATCGATTCTGCACTTCCTGCTGCGCTGTATAATATTGATTATGCACTTTCAATCTGCAATAACCGGCGTTCTGCACAAAAGTCAATGCATAACGATTCTCAAACCAACATTCAACCCATTTTTTCTGCGTTTGACATCATATGAACCAGCCATTCAACCAGCGTTCTGCACATCGTTCTGCACTTTGAATCAACACTTTCAATCCAACGTTTTCTTGGCTTGTGATTAATTTTTTTTTTCAGCGTTTCATGTGGAGTTTAAGAACAACGTTTCATGTGGAGTTTAATAACAGCGTTTTGAACCAGTTCAGTCAGCGTTTCGATCAGCAAATAACCAGCGTTCACGTTCTTTCATGTGGCAATCTGCATTTGATTTTACATCGATTTTGCAAAACATCAGTTCTGTAATCAATTCATTCATTCAAAGAGTAGAGGCCACTGTTTTACATTGATTCTGCATCAATCCAGCATTTTTGTGGCATCAGATTTGATTGATTCCAGGCTTGGAGGACTTCATTCCAGCGTTGAACGGATATGAACCAGCTTTCCAGCGTTGAACAGATATAAACCAGGTTTCCAACGTTGAACGGATGTGGCATCACATATAATATGATTTTAATTGCAAAGGAGTTATTAATTTTTTTTTGGTAATTGGAATGTTTTTTAAATTTGTAATTGTGCTTTGCAATTAAAAGCATATTTTATTTGGAGGAATAAGTTGAATAAGTAGAAATATTTTTTTGAAGCATTGTAATTGGAGTAATAAGGGTGTTGTAATTTTTTGGAGTAATAAGGAGATTTTTGTTTTGTAATTTGCTTATGGAGTGACAGTGTGACTCAAAGTAATTTTACTTTGAGGGGGGGGGGGGGGGTAATTTTTTTTTTACCAGTTTGTGCAAAAGCACCATTGTAAAAAGTCAAATTTTGAAAGTTGCCTTGTAAAAATTTGAGAAATTGACTAGAGCCAAGTGCAAAGCTCAGTCAATTTTCTCCTGTTTCGATGACTATTTGAGGGTCAAGGCCAAGCCCTGATAGTTCGTTTTTTGTGTCGTGTGTGGTTGTTGTGTTGCGCATCTTGATATTTTTTGGAGCTTGATTCGTGGTGTGAAGTCTTAACACTACAATGTCTAAGTTGATTAATTTCTTTTCTGATTCCGACAAACTTGAAGGCTCAAAATCTTACAAAACATGGCAACACCTCATCGAAAGCACTCTTGTTTATAATGAACTATGGCATGATATTTGTGATGGAGATGTAAATCCAAATAAACCTATAGATGCAGTTGCGCTAGCAAAATGGGAAGTTAAAAATGCCAAAGCATTAGCTCTCATTAAATCCTCTGTCAATGATGAAATGTATGTCCATATCGAAAATGCAAAAGATGCTTGGTCTGCTTTGAGAACTTTTAAAGAGTTGTTTGATACTCAGCCTCAATCAAAAAGAGTTGACCTACAATTAAAATTGTTGCATCAAAAATTGACTGAAGACGGAGATATTCTTGAATACATCTCTAGACTTAAGAATATTAAGCAGGAAATTGTTAATGCTGGTTTTCAAGCAGTTGATGATAGTTTTATGGTCACAATTTTAATTGTTGGGCTTCCTTCTTCCTACACACATTTTTTAGAAACTTTACAGCTCACTGGAAAGTTAGAAAAGCTAAAGTTTGATGAGCTCTGCGAAATTTTGACTCAACATGATAAAAATTTTGGGAAGAAAAAGAAAGTTGGTGAAGATTTTTTTCTCACAGAAGCCAGTACTAGCAACTCCCCAACTGAAAATTCCAAAAACAAAGGCAAAGGTAATTTTAATCAAAATCAAGCAGTGCAAGGTCGTGGTCACAATCAACACAGAGGAAACAACTCCAACAGAGGCTCCAATTCAGGTAGAAACAATTCTCAAGGCAGAGGCAACAATCAAAATAGAGGATCTCAGCAAGGCATAGGACATAATCCAGGAAGAGGACAATCTCAAAATAGAAGACAAAGCAGAGGTCGAGGACAGTCTCAAGGCAGAGGACAATCTCAAGGAAGAGGCACTGATTTAAGTCAAATTGTTTGCAGGCGATGTAACAGAGTTGGTCACTATGCTTCAGATTGTCGCACATCTATCAATAAAATTTCTAAGTTTCAACAGCCTTCAACACAGTTTGCAAATGATCAAGATCAAGATGCTAATGACTCAGAATATGTCTTCACTTCTTCACCAGCAATCCAACTTTCCTCTTATGTTAAGAGTGATTATGAAGATGCTTGGATTTTGGATTCAGGAGCAACTCAGCACATGACCTGTAGACGAGATTTCTTTTGGAATTTTCAAGAGTGCCATCTTAACTCTATCTTTCTAGCAGATGATACAAAACATACGCCTTATGGAAAAGGTGCAGTCAAAGTTTTTCTCCTTGACATTGGAGAAAAAATGATTTCCAATGTGTGGTATGTTCCCACCTTTAAGAAAAATTTGCTGTCTTTGGTCATGATTCGACAAGCTGTACATCAAGTAATTATGGAAGATGGCTTAGTTAAGATTAATTCAGTCAAACAGAACTTCCAAACAGTGATGATAGAATATGAAGACAGAAAACTGTTAAGGATGAAAGGGACAGTTATTCCAAGGCATTCTGATTTTGCAAGGGCAGTTTCTACAAGAATTTCACCTATAAGATTATGGCATGGAAGATATGGACATTTGAATTTTGATAGTCTTTCTCAATTGCAGAAACAAGGGATGGTTAAAGGACTTCCGACTTTCAATAAGGAAAATGCAAAATGTGAAGCTTGCATTTATGGAAAACAGAGTCGAGAAAGTTTTCCAACAAGTACTTGGCACGCAAACAGGCTGCTGCAACTAGTTCACAGTGATGTGTGTGGTCTACTACAAAGTTCATTAGGTGGTTGAAAATATTTCTTGCTATTTATTGATGATTTCAGTAGAATGACTTGGGTTTACTTCTTGAAAAACAAGTCAGAAGTATTTGATAAATTTAAAATCTTTCAACAACTTGTTGAAAATGAGGTCAAATAAAAGATAGGTACTCTCAGGACAGATAATGGGGGAGAATTCAACTCAAATGAATTCAAAACTTATTGCAGTGAAAATGGCATCAGAAGGAATCTTACAAGTGTTTACACTCCACAGAAAAATGGAGTCGTAGAAAGGATGAATCACACATTGTTAGGCATGGTGAGATCCATGTTAACTTTCAAAGGGTTAAGTCCAACATATTGGGCAGAAGCAATCCATACAGCTGTCTATCTAAGAAACAAATCTCCAACTGCTTCGTTAGAAGGAATCACCCCTTATGAAGCTTGGTTTGGTTTCAAACCTAAATTTAAACATCTTTGAGTTTTTGGATCCATCTGTTATGCCTTAGTTCCCAAAGAAAAGAGAACTAAGCTCGATTCAAGAAGTTTAAAATGCACCATGATTGGCTATTCAGATGAAAAGAAAGGGTATCATCTTTTGAAAAATGGAAAATTTATTGTGAGCAGGGATGTCATTTTTGATGAAACAGAGAGAAAGAGTGCTGAAGAAATCGAAAGTCTTCTTCACAAGTTAGAAACTAAGGGCAGTAAAAGGAAAGGAAATATGCAAAGTCAACCAACTTCACCAAATTGGTATGAACTTGATTTTCCTTCCTCTGAAGATGAGTCATTGAGTCCATCTATTTCAACACAATCATCTGGGTCTTCTAGCAGTTCATCAGCGTCTCCAATCAACAGCAGTTCTTCTGACAGTGATTCTCTAGATTCACCTCCTGAACGACCAACATCAGTTTACATTAATCCCCTCTACAATGATGGAGACTTCTCAGAACCTCAAACAAGTGAGCAACAACTTCCAAAATGGGCAGTTCAACTCTTGAAAGATGTAAGGCCTAATGAACAAAACAAAACAGGAACAAGGGGATCAAAACGAAATGAAGGAAATTTTGCTTTGATAGCAAATGATTTTACTAAACCTTCTTATTTTCAAGAGGCAATAAAACATAAAGCATGGCAACAAGCAATGGTTGATGAATATCAGGCAGTTCAAGACAACAACACTTGGCAACTTGTTGATTGTCCTCAGCATGTTAAACCTATCGGATGCAAATGGGTTTATCGAATTAAGTACAAGCAAAATGGTGATATTGAAAAGTATAAAGCACGCCTTGTTGCTAAAGGATTTGCATAGTAGGAAGGGATTGATTATGAGGAGACCTTTGCTCCCACAGCCAAATGGAACACCATCCGCCTCACACTTGCCTTAGCAGCTCAGAAAGCGTGGAAAGTTCATCAAATGGATGTCAAAAGCGCTTTTCTCAACGGGGACTTACAAGAAGATGTATACATGACACAACCGCCAGGGTTTGAAGTTAAAGGGCAAGAACATAAAGTCTGCAAATTAATCAAGGCTTTATATGGATTAAAAGAAGCTCCCCGCGCCTGGTATGCCAAAATGGATGAATACCTTCGCAAAGTTGGTTTTCATCGCAGTGAATCTGATGATACTTTGTATGTGCGTCAACAGGGAAAATATCTGGTCATTCTCATTATGTATGTTGATGATTTGATTATTACAGGCAACAATGATGATCACATTGAACAGGTGAAAAAGGAGTTGCATGCAGGTTTTAAGATGACAGATTTGGGACTACTTCACTACTATCTTGGGGTTGAAGTATTCCAACGTCCACATCAGATCTTCATTTCCTAGAGAAAATATGCAGCATAAATTCTTCAGCGATTTGGAATGCAGGATTGTAAGCCTGTCCTTACCCCTATGGAACAAAACTTAAAACTTTCAAAATTTGAAGGGGGGGAAAAAGTGGACAGCACGACTTACAGACAGTTGATTGGCAGCTTGATTTACTTGACAACCACTCGTTCTGATCTATCTTATGCAGTTAGTATTCTTTCACGTTTTATGCGGGAACCATTATATAGCCACTGGAATGCAGCCAAAAGAGTTCTTCGATATATCCAAGGAACAAAATATTTTGGTCTTCTTTACAAAAAGACTAAAAATTTTGTACTTGGTGGATTTTCAGATGCCGACTTTGCTGGTAGTATTGATGATAGAGCATCAACCTCAGGTTAATTAATGAACATGGGGTCAGCTGCAATTTCCTGGAGTTGCAAGAAGAAAACTATAGTGGCCACTTCTTCAGCAGAAGCAGAGTATATTTCAGCATGGGAAGCAGCATGTGAGATTGTTTGGTTATGTCAAGTTTTACAGGACTTGGGGATTCCTCTAGCAGAAGCTACTTCATTATTCATCGAAAATCAATCAGCAATAAAGCTTGCCAAGAATCCAGTTTTTCTTTCAAAGACAAAGCATGTGGACACCAAGTATCATCATATTAGATCTCTCATTGCAAAGGACGTCATCAAGCCAGTGTCTTGCCCTTCATAAAATCAGACCTCCGACATTTTCACAAAACCTCTTGGTAGAATAAAGTTTACTAAGTTCAGGGATGAACTTGGTATCTGTTGTAATGTATCTTTGGATCATAGGGGGGAATGTTAGATGATCCAAAAATAATTTTTATCATAGGTTATAGTATTTGAATAAAATAATTATTAATTTAAGATATTAAATTAATAATTATTATTCTATAATATTTAATATATTTGTGAGATATTTAGAATTAGAAATTTGTTATAAAAAATTAGGACTCTAGAAAAGAGTCGTTTCCTAGGCTCTAAGTTAGGAGTGAAGTTAGTAGTGTGGTTAGAATCTCATTTAATGTAAATGGCCACTTGTTTATTTTCCAAGTGATCCATAATTAGATTAAGTTAGAGCATAGAGCTTATAAATAGGTTAGTTTCCTATTTTCATTGTAATGTGTAATGAGAGAATGAGAGTGTGAGTTTACATGTGTAAAATCCTATAATTTTCCCTGTAATCTTTTTGCTTGATCAATAAAGTTGTGTGTCTGAGGACACTTCTGCACTTTCATTGGTGTGTACATATAACCTATTGGAACCACAATGGTAAGTTCAGGTTATTGAATGCACCATGATATAGGAATATTTTTAAATATTTATTTCCAGTGCATTTGGTAAATATAAACGCATCGGGAATGATGCACCAACACACAATTTTTCGCATCATTCCCAGTGTGTTTATATTTACAAAACGCACCACCACAATAATGGTACGTTATGTTTGCGCACTGAAACACGATTCACCTTGTAAATTTAAGGGCGCTCGCTACTGGTGTGAACCAAACATATTGAATGCACCTCGTGTCAATTTTTGTTTTTTTGTTTAAACAATAACAAATTAAACCTAATTTTCAATTCTAATCCGCTAAAAAATAAAATTATAAATAAACATAGAGATTACCTAGACATTTGGTCATGGGGGATGCATTATAGACATGTAATGGAGAAAAATAAGTTTTCACATTGCTTGAAAAAATTGGAAACTCAAATAGTGGGCACGGTACTAAAAGGTGGTGAGAAAGAGAAGCAACATCGTCAAGGTGTTTTCACATGGAAATAGTGGCACTGGTGCTTCAAAGCTCAATCACACTGTAGATACTAAAAATGAAAATTACAGTCGGGAGGGTTTTTTATATTTAACCCTCCTCCAGTGTGTTTCGCGAAGCACAATAGGGTGGAATATATCGAAAAGCATTGCGTTTTTTAAAATTTAAAATTATCGCGATGCTTTATTGAGATGCATCGGGGCTTTATGTTACCCTTAACACACCGGTTTTCAGGTTTTACAATAGCATCAGTCTTTTTTTAGAAAGTAGAAACCATCTATCGGTACTCCTTATAACATGCCTCGGGGCGTTGCTATACATTTACCGCACTGAAATGTGATTATCTAATAGAATTGATACGTTTTACTATATGAAGGAGTCTAGTGCTAGAGAATTTTTAGGCACCTGTGCATTTAGGTATTTAGTGCACCATGGGTTTTTATTTTTCAAAAAAAAATTCTACGGTGTAACATGTTATATGCAGCCCTAGTGTGTGTAGTGATAATAAATCACCAGTGCGCTTGGATAATTTAGATGCAATTCCAAAGAACTATCTTCTAAAACATTTGCCCACCCACCTCCACTAGTGACCTCTGCTACAAAAGGAGTTTTGGAGTATTTATATAGGGGCCTCCACAAAAAATACCGCTAGAAGGTCTTTTCCCTGTAGTGATTATAGGTTATTTCATGCCTACAAAGGGTTAGGTACCACTTTGAAGTGACCTTAATGACGATGAATAATAATATCATAGGATCTTGTGATTGATTTCAATGCTTCCTTTGTACCCGAATACTGTTCTACTTACAAATTTATCTGTTAATGTTAGATATAGTTTGTCATTGATCTCAATGCTTCCCCTTCTCCCCAATAGTGATTTATTTGCAAATTTATTTACAAATTGTTTTTTTTTATGAACACATGAAAAAAATCACTTCAAAAATAGAGCATAAAGATCATTGAGAAAAATCACTCCAAAAATAGAGCATAAATATTATTGAATCCTAGAAAACACCAATGTTAATCTATAATCTATAAGGATAGTGCCCAAAATCAAATGAAGAATGACATTCTTTAGATCCCTATCACTTATGTGGAGAGAGTTAGGTAGCTTCAAACCCTAAAGGAAAACATATGACTCGACTAGATTATTAGAAAAAATTCCAATACTCCAAACAAAAATGTGTTCTTTTTCCCTCTTTATACAAACCCACACCCACCTACCCCTTAGGAAATTATATTTTTTATAATAATAATAGTGATTTTATTTAAAATAATATATATATATATATATATATATATAATTCTTTTCACTACTTAATTTAGAATTTAAATTATTCTAGATTAATTTATTATAAATAATTTATTTCAATTTATTTATTTGTTTTATTATTATGATATCAACATTTACCATGTTAGGTTGTTTTTGAGTAGGAAGTTCCCAAGGTATTGAATGATAAGAATAAACTAGGTATTGTTGATTATCTTTTAAGTTGAATAGTTGGCTCTAATGGATATCTTGTGACTTTTAAAAAGAATTATAATGTTAATTTCAAGTTATATCTATGTAAAAATTTATTAACCAAAGAAAAAGGGGATTATGTAGTTTCATTCATAAATTCACTAAAGTAAACAAACCTATATAATAAAAAGAGAAAAATAACATCTATGTGTTAGATCTTAGATTTTTTTGATCCATATGATAATGAAGTTGTCTTTAAGATTAATCACATCATTAAAATATGGTGAGGTAAAACAACATATATGTGCTAGATTTTAGAATTTTTAAATCCATATTGATAATGAAGTTGTCTTTTATATTAATCACCTCATTGAAATTTGTTAGACATTTAGAACTATCTAATGTGGTTTATCCTCCGGACAAAGGTGAAAAAATCAATGAGTTAGCCATTGAGAATTAACCATTAAAAATTAGTTATTAGAAAAATAAAATTAATATTATTTAGGTATTAAATTAGATTAAATTGAATACATCATATTAAATAAAATTAAAATAAAAGTATAAATTACTAATTAGCCATTATGAAATATTTGTTAGGAGTTACTAATTAGAACCATTGAAATAATAATTTATTAATTAATTAATTAACTAGTTTTTATTATTATTATTTTAATTTAACTAATAATTATTATTATTACTTTAATTTAACTAATTATTATTATTATTATTAATTTAATTTAATTTAATTTAATAATTATTACTTTAATTTAACTAATTATTATTATTATTATTATTATTATTATTTTAATTTAATTTAATTTAATTTAATTTAATGAGACCACTCTAACTTAAATTGAATAAAATTAATATTTAATTATAACATACAATATAATTATATATGTATATAGATTATAAAATCAAATTAAATTAAATTGAATCAAGAAGAGAGGTACTAAATTTCCAACCATAGTCCTTATTGAGATTGATTGCATGTTTCTCAATCTCAATGGCTTTTCTTAACTTCTTATGATGGAAGTGATCAACTCATCCTCAATGTAGACATGGTGCTTGGATTTCTTCGGTCAAAGTTGAGGAGCGTGAATGACTGTGCTTAATGTCTCATACATATTCTTGGATTCTTTGGCTAATAGAGTAGACCCTTTTCATGTTTCACAGAGTTTTTAATAGATCTAAAAGAATTTCTAATGGTATTAAGGGGTTCGAAGGTAGCAATTTTTTTTATTTAAGAATATGAACAATCTTATAAATAGTCCCTAAATAAAAAGAAATTGTACATAAATAACACCTATATAATTATGTGAACTTACTCATGATTTCATTGAAATAAAAAATACATATATAATGATTCATTTATATATATATATATATAGAAAAAGAGTTACTTGATTCAACTTTGAATTGGATAAGATTAAACTATGTGTTGCTCATTCATTTTTAAAATAAATAGTTGACTCAAGTGAATATCATGTAACTCTTAAAATATAGTAATATTATTAATCTCAAATTCTATTCCTAGAAAAATCCATCAACCAAAGAAAAGGGACGGATTTGTGTAGTCTCACCCATAAAGTCATTAAAGTAAAGAGTGAATGAAAAACAAAACAAAACAACGCCCATTGGATCATGTGCCCTCACCCATGGGCTCATTAAAGTAAGGAGTGCACAGACAAGGAAAAAGAAATACTTTGTTGAACTTTGAATTGGTATCACGTCCATGAAGACTTTTTTTTTTTTTTTGTAAATTCCATAGGACTTGCTATTTTCTATTATTTAGGGCAAGTTGCCAAATAAATACATCATTACATTGGTGCCTCAACCTGCTCGAAGGAAACCAGGTCCGTTGGCCACCTTAAAGAGTTAAAAGCCAACCAAAATTGGTATTGTTTCAGTCTATCTGTAGCAGCTAGTACTACTCTACTATGTCCATAATATTTGCAAATAAAGCAGCATCTATAAGTGCTATTGACAAAATTCATGCAAAAAGACTAAAAATTAAGGAAGATTATCCATCTGAAGAGTAAACTGGTGCTGGGTCCTTAGCTGTAGACCCTGGAGTCTCCAATTATTGCAGTGATAGCAACTGTTGCTCAATTCTCCCTATGCGTGCATTCTGCTGCATTTGAGTCTTTGTCATTGCCCTCATGTCCTATTTAATTTGATTCAGCTCAAATAAAATAGATGTATGAGCGTCCTGCTGTTGCATGCTGATCAGAGCTTTTGCCAATACACACTTAAACTTCCAATAGGTTTTGATGGTTTGTTGAAATAAGGAGATCCTTCCCCTGGTGCTCCTAGGGTCTGTGATGAAGTCAATGTTTGCTTGATGTTCTTGGATATCCACCTCTTCATCGGTACTCTGTTTTTCCCAGCCATGAATGGTCTGGCGGATATGATCGGGGGTATTTGCTGTATACATTTCTGCTAAATGCTCGAGAACCTGTTGAGTAGATTTCTGACCTCTTTTAGAAGGTCCTGGATTAGCCTCAGGTTTGACATCCCTAGCTACCTGGTTTCGGATTGATGCTCGGGACCTTGTCATTTTTAAACCTGAAACTCCTATTTGATGGCAATGAAAAAATAGAGCTTGCTTAGGTACTAAATTGAAGATAATAATCACCACAGTCAGCAATTTATAGATAGTAGAGATAACATGTAACATGGTATGTAAGATGCGACATCGTCCATCATATATCACAGAAGAAATCAGAAATATCTCGAATTGATCATCTATACCCAGAGAACTTTGACCAGGGTGGAGACAAAGAGACAGGGTAATAATACGAAGGTATCCCATTTAATTCAGGATGTGAAAGCCTATTCTCCCAATACCATACATGATATGAACCCCAGTGCACTCGGTGAGATGACTAGAAGACGTAATGCTTAAGTATATGACCACGTTCCTGTGCATGTGATTATTACCGAAAGAATTTCTACTAATTTATATGAAAATTACCAGAGATCCATGAGACATAGACAGAGATATACCAAGACTGGAGAGTAGGAAACCGGAAATTAAAGCAAACTTTCCTACGAAACAGAGTTTTACCCTTTCATCCAGAACATGACAAGGAATTAAAACATTGAAAACCCGATTAAAAAGGAAACGAATAGTCCTACATTTGAGGTCCGGGCTTCTAAAACAAGGGTCGATTTCCAAATCATGATGCAAGTTTAAAATTGGAACAAACACTTACAATATTGAAACCAGCAACGATGATAGCTGCAATCCATGCGATTCCTCTGACATCGAAAGTAAACCTGTTTGTAGAAGAAGGTAGAAATTCATAACATACCACCAATTCCTGCTCCACCTGGTCTGAGACGGCGTTAGCTTCCCCTGCGTCCTGGGCGTATCTGCAAACAGAGCTCTGCAATCGCGGACTTGAACAATAGGGGGGAAATCTTGCAAGCTACCGAAGATAATGGTTGCGAATGCCGACATGCATTTAAGATAAGTCATGTCGCAAGCTTGCATCATTATTACCTTACATCGTGTGCGCATGCAAAGGACGGGCTCTTTCCAGTTATGTTGACAACCATCTTTAGGATCAATGAGTTCTGACAGCCAGATGATCATCCAACCTTGTTTCTAGGTGGTACCCCTATCGGGGATCACGTCCATGAAGACTTAGAAACATTGTTCATCTTAAATTTTTAGTTCTATAAATGAAATATTTTATTTCGTAAAAAATTAACCAACCACACATCAATTATAGTTTTAAAGTTGTTAATTTCATTACTTTACACTTCAAATCTCAGCGTGCAATTTGACTAGCTCTACCCTCCAAATCTCCACGTCCAAAGATTTGGAGAAAACATGAAAGTTAAATAGCATTTTAATTATTGAAAGCGCGCAAGAAACGAATGGACTAAAGTGGAATCGAAGAGTCGGAATCGATTATAAAACTAATTCCAGTGGAGGAGGAGAAACGAATTACGAATTAGCTTTCCTCCGGGAGATCTCAAAGAACTCCAGAGACCGCTGGGAAGAAAGAATTAATTGCACGGTTGCTTTGCAACGATGGAAGACAAAGTGCAGCCCACCATGGAAAAGTTGACAGCTCCTCCACTTGATCGCCCTTATTCTTTGCACGAAAAAATAAGGGTGAGAGAAAATTTTCAGAGAGCTTTAGATTCGAGCAACGGGGTGATGAAGTCGAGGCTACTCCGTGCTCTCAATATATCATGCGAGGAATTAGGCGAGCACATGCATTTCGATATTCGCTTTGATTTGTTATGTGACGAATGTCTTTATAGGAAGGTCCACAAATTCATAAATTGCGTCTTTCGTCACAGCGGCCATGAAATGAGCAGCGGTGATGACGATGACGATATTGATATTCGTATTATAAGTGAATTGGGTGAAGAAACTCCTGGTGGAGGCCATCGTGACCAGGCCGGTCCCAGTAATTTTGCTCCTGAATTTTCTCAAAACACCCATTGAAACATGCAGCTTCCCATGTACTAGTTCAAAATCAAATTCAAATAATGATGGTTATTCTATTATATTATATGATATAAAAGATTGCATTGTTGAAATTTTGTGGGGGTGACAGCTTAATTGGTAATCTGAGTCAAGTGAAATAGTTGGAATTTTAGTGAACTCGTTCAATTCTTTTCTATTGTGGTTGATAATTATTTTTTTAGTTGTTTCAGTTTATGATACTTAGATTTTTAAGTAAAATTATTTATAGATAAATGTCTTTAAGATTAATCATATCATTAAGAGATAGTGAACGTTTTTAATCAACTAATATGATTCATTGTTAAAATCCTAATGTAAAAGACATTTATGTACATTATGGATCACAAAAATTTTAGATTTAACATAAAACCATCTATTATAGGAACATCTATTATAGGAAAACAAAAAGACTAATTTTTACTCATTTTTATTTTCATGGTGTTTTTCAATTAATCATTATTAATTTTTGAGAGTGAATATGGATGTCTATTTAATTAATAGAAATTGAAATATGTGCATATAACACATATTTAAGGTGAATACATTAATATTTAAGGAGATACGACTCTCTTTTTATATTTCAATTTGTATAGAATACTAACAACATATATTTACACTTTATTTTGATTTACATTTACATTTGGATTTGTTTTCTCTTTGTTGTCATTCTTGATTGTTTATTGTGCATTGTATATTATTTATTTTAGGTTGCAGTAGTTTTATGTTTTGTGATAAGGTAGTTAAAATTTTTTGCAAAAGCTTTTACAGAATTTTGATTTTGGTTGTATTTTCATTATTAATAAAATCATTTTTTTTTACAACTATATTGTCTTGTAAAATCTGTTTTATTATACATTTTTTTGGTTGCCAATTATTTTTCAAGTGTTTTAGTTTAAAGTGGCAGTTAGATTTTTAGGTAAAATCATTTATACATGAATGTCTTTAAGATTAATCATATCATTAAGATTTAGTAGAGGTTTTTAATCAACTAATGTGATTCATTGTCAAAATCCTAATGCAAAAGACATTCATCTACATTATGGATCACAAAATTTTTAGATTTAACATAAAACCATCTAGTATATAAGCTATAATTTAATAACTATATTAAAATATTAAATATAGTTAAGAAAAAAAAGGACTAATTTTTAGTCACTTTTATTTTCATGGTGTTTTTCAATTAATCATTATTAATTTTTGGGAGTGAATATGGATGTCTATTTAATTAATAGAAACTGAAATATGTGCATATAACACATATTTAAGATGAATACATTAATATTTAGGAAGATAAATTTGGGTAAATCTATTATTATTTATAAACAATTTTTTTAGGTGGCTTGTGTGTCTTTTTAATTCATTATTGTTGTTTGAAAATCTAGTTATTTTACTTTTTTTTAATCAGTGTTAACAACTCTCTTTTTATATTTCAATTGTATAAATACTAACAACCTATATTTACACTTTATTTCCATTTACATTTATATTTGGATTTTTTTTTTTTTTTTTTTTTTTTTAATTCTTGATTGTTTATTGTGTATTGTATATTATTTATTTTAGGTTGTAGTAGTTTTATGTTTTGTGATAAGATGGCTAATTTTTTTTGCAAAAGCTTTATATTTGGATTTGTTTTTTTTATTCATTCTTGATTGTATATTGTGTATTGTATAATATTTATTTTAGGTTGCAGTAGTTTTATGTTTTGTGATAAGATGGCTAAATTTTTTTGCAAAAGCGTTCGAATTTTCATTGTACTTTTCCTGGGTTAAAATTTTTTACAGAATTTTGGTTTTAGTTGTATTTTTATTATTAATAAAATCATTTTTTTCCGACAACTATATTGTCTTGTATATCTCTGTTTTATTATACATTTTATAATAAGAGATTCTCTTTGTTTTTATTGGGGCTTATCCTCTACAGAATTCAGGGGCTTCAAGCCCAGATTTTGACAAATTTTTTTTTTTTCTATTTCTGCTAGCTTATTATATGCTTAGTTGTAAATAATGTATTTCTGATTCATATATTTTCATTTTTTACTTATGTAAATTCTTCCTTATATTTCTATATTATAAAACACAACCAAAAATAAATTTAAAGCTATTTCTACATTATAAAACACAACCAAAAATAAATTTAAACCTATAGTTGTAACTAAGCACACTGTTAACAAACTTAGACCATCCTCATCAACACTTTGGCTATATTATAGCCCACGTTGTGCTCATTCAAAAAAACACACTTTTGCAGATATGTCCACCCCGTTGATCCGTCTTAAGCTCAGCGCTTATGGTCAACATCTTACCACGCAACTTGTATACACACCAGGTTTGTGCAAGGATTACTCATAACAACACTTTTTCTGCTTTCAAAAACAACTCCAAATTTAGGTGCCTCTAATCAATTTTCAGTATTATGTTATTTTCTCCTGTTTGGTTGGCACCATTCTTAATTCGCGAGTTCATTCTCAACTCTACCAAGATTTAGTCCACATGTCGATTTTTCCTCTGCAACTAAATTGGAAATCAATACTATTTCTGCGCCTCCAATGGATACAAGAAAGAGAAAGGAGAGCGTGAATATGATGCAGCGGCATTCCATTAGATTTTGCATTTTTTTTTTTCGGAAAATATTTTCTTTGATAGATATTTTTTCTTGTTGTATGAATTTGTTAGTTTTGCTGAAGTCTATCCAGAGGACAGATGTAAATAAATGATGGTATATGATGGCATCTAGAATGGGGACACTTAGTAGGAATTTTTGAGGGCCGTTAGTTATTGTCTTATTTTGTCATGACATATTTCTTTTTTGGTCTAGAGACAAGAAACATAAAATGAGGAGATATCTGGTGGTTAGGATCTAAAGTCTATATGATGCTACTTGTCTATTTAAATTTCCGCAATACAAAATGTAATAGAAGTTATGTTTGTTTTGTTTCAATGTCTGTTTGAATATGTGTCAAATTATAGCCCACTCACAAAAAACAAAAAAACCTAGGGACTATGGTCGAAACCTATGAATTTAACCTATGCACTTACCGCAATTGGCAACACTATTGGACAAACAAAGCACGTGGACCCGAGAATATTGGGCACAAATGATAAGCGAATTGTGAATTGGTGGAGGTTAGTTTTGCGGTGGCTCTGCCAAATTATGTGTATCTCATATGGGGGCAGCATCGGCATAAACAACGCGTGGATTACTGGGGAGTGCCCTTCCGGTGTTTGATCTGCCATCAAACAGGTCATCTAATGAGGCGATGCTCTACACGACACAAACAAAAGGGGCACTACAAGAAATCATGGCGGGGATCACAGAGGGAGAACTTATTAAAGGGTTCACGGGATCCAATCCACTAGGGTATGTCATTTGTGCCTTCTTCTGATTTTGATTCATACAAAACATTCATTTCTCACCAAGAACAGATTCCATCATACCAGAAAGGGTCGGACCACCTTGATGACACACCCACAACATCTGGACAAGTCATACCTGTCACTCTGTCGCACCCTCCTCCCATTATCTCCGCTCCTTCACAACACCGTCCTCTCACTAATTCTGCTATTCCACCAGTGCACAAGAACATCGACTTCTGTCCTTCCAACTCAACAGAGACTTTGTGGATCCTAACTTGGTGGCAAACTTGATTGTATCTCCTTCTATGCCCCCGTTGGAATGGGCTTCACCCCCATCTTCCCCTGACCTAGAGCTGGGTGCTCCTGGTGATTCTCCTAGGAACACAGTGGGGAGCAATATCAAATCTTTATTGGGAAATCCAGCTCTTGACCTGGCCGCTCTCACTGTTTTTGACAAGGCGACACTGGACACTCCCATATCCATCTCCCCTACTTCTGGTAATAATATCATTGTGTGAAAGAAAACAAAATCTGGGTCTCGACACTTCCGCGGAAGGCTTAAGACAAAGTCTTTATTCCATGAGGACGTGAGAAATTTTCATGACATTCCCATTTCTTCAGTAGAGGACCTTTGGGCACTTAGAGCAGGCAGTCATGACCCTGTTTCAAAATGAATTCCATCATATCCCTCAATGTCAGGGGTTTGGGCGACCCTACTAAAATTATTCGCCTCAGAGACTTTTTTTTTTTATTTGCAACCATGCATGGCTCTTTTTCAAGAGACCATGGTTTCTAGGACAAAAGCCATTGGTTCTTTACTTAACATTCGTCCTGGGTGGCGCGTTGTTGGGACAGATTTAGTTGGAAAGGTAGGTGGCATGTTGGTTATGTGGAATCCAACATGGCTGGATTTCCGGGCATATAGTTTTTTTGGGGGAATCATCTTATATGGATCTCTAAGAGGATATGCCAAAAATGTACACATCATTAACTTATATGCTCCATGTGACCATTGCTCTACATTTTGGGACTAACTTGAGTCATCCTAAATTCTGTTTGTAACAAACTTGATTGTAATTGGAGATTTTAATGCAACTTTCTCGGAGGCCGAATCATGGGGACAGATATCATGGCATGATAAAATGGCTGATCGTATTGGACATTTATTTACTGATAGTCATCTTTTGGAAATTTTTCCTATTCCCTTGACCCCCGACTTGGACCAATAGGCGTGTGGGAGATGAATTTATTGGGAATCGGCTAGACAGGGCTATGGTATATGAGGACTGAATACATGATCTGGGAAATTTTCGATCAAAGGTGGCTCTAGACACCATATCTGATCACGTGATGATTATATTATCATGGCGATGGAGCCGACTACACGTAGTGCTCCCTTTAAATTTAATAGAATATGGCTTCAAGATCTTGGTTATAATCTTTTGGTAATGGATTTCTGGAAGAATATTATGTTGGTAGGGAAGGATAGACAATTCTCCACAGACTAAAACAAAGAACAAAAACATGGGAAAATAAAAAAAGGAAAGCATTGTGGTTGGAGCTCATTTTGATTTCTGCTAAGATTGAACAAATATTTGAAGGGATGATTGATGTACTCCCGGATCATCATGCATATGATAAGCTGCGGCGAACAAATGGTCGTCGGAACACTAAATCTATCTGGAAACATGAACTAGAGGATGGTACTAAGATATATATATATATATATACTACAAAGGATATACACGAGGCGACTTTTAAATAATTTTTAGAATTTTACAAAGCCGAGGAGGGTATTGATTTTCGAAGCTAGGAATGGGTTCTGGAAGATATGCCTGTGATGTTTGATGGTGCTGAAAATGAGGTCATGGGGAAGAGCATATCTAAGACGGATATTGAGGGGGTCCTTAAATCATTTGCACATGATAAGAGCCCTGGCCCAGATGGATGGCCTGCTGAATTTTTCGTTCATTTTTTTGAACTAATGGTTGATGATCTATTGTCGATTACCAAATAGATCAAGACCTCAGGCCATTTACCTGGTGGCATGAACTCCACTTTCATTACACTAATTCCAAAATCTTCGGATCCTCAATCTTTCACCGAATATAGGTCAACTTCTCTACGTAACACTATATACAATCATTGCGCAAAGGCTTAAAGGTTTTATGTCTGGTTATATATCTATGGCGCAGCAGGGGTTCTTAAGAGGATGATCCATCCATGATGCTGTGGCATCAACCCAGGAAGTAATACATACAATCCACTCGTGCATCATGGAGGCTATGATATTGAAAGTCGATATGTACAAGGCATGTGATTTGGTGGACTGGTCGTACATCAGATTGTTGCTATTGAAGGTGGGGTTGTCAATGAGGAATATTAGATGGATTATGGATTGTATCATATCAGTCAGTTATGCGATCATCATCGATGGATCCCCTTCATTTTTCTTAAAAGCTGGCCGGGGACACAGACATGGATTCTCTCTATCTCCTCTGATCTTCATCCTTGTCATGAATGGCTTCAGTAATCTTCTTTCAATGGCGAATCAAGTTGGATACTTTACGAGTTTATCCTTTCCCCCTAATGTATCTATTTCTCATTATTTATTTGTAGATGACTTACTTGTATTTGGAAGGCTTCTTCGGAACAAATGGTTCTACCTACATTACATCCTCCTGCGGTTTGGTGCTACTACAAGATTGAACATCAACAAAGGAAAATATCTTTTGATATTTTCATCAGGTGATATGAATGAAATAAACGTTATAGTAGATTTCTTGAGGGTTCAATCCAAAAGGTTAATGGATGGGTTCACCTACTCGGGCTTCAAGATGAAACCATGTGGTTACAAGAAGGAGTATTAGTCGTGGCTTGTGGAAAAATTGAAAGGTAGGATTCTCAAATGGTCATGCGTATGGTTGTATTTAATTGGGTGTTATATCCTTATCCAAGTTGTTTTAGTATAGTTTATAGTTTACTAGGGTCACCAATTTTTTTTCTTGTCCACATGGTGGACCAGATCAATGTGGTGATAAAAACTTTCTTGTGGTCTGGTTCATCCAAGAAGAATAATATACACTTATGTAAACTCCACATAATTTCAATTCCAAACGAGCATGGCGAATGGGGTCTCCTTGATGTACGCACATTTGCAAACACCCTTCTTATTAAATCTTTCTACAGGGAAATAACCTCAAAGGGAATTTGGGCAGAGATTATACACTATAAGTATGTACATGGGAACCCATTGTTACAGATATATAGAGGATAGATTATCACGACAAATAAGGAATCTATCATTTGGAGGATTTTCAATAAGGTGATGCATCTAGTAAAGGACATATTAGTATGGAAATTATGGAATGGTCACAACATTGTCCTGGGTTGTGATCATATTCTGGGTGTCAGTAAAGGTAGGATGCTGGATGATAGGACCATTCATAGAATGATACACAGGGGCATCTTCCATCTATCTAAATTGATCATGTGCTGGCAACAAGGGGTCTCGAAGTGGAAGAATGCATCACATATTGGGTTGTCGGAGGAAGCACACACTTGGAAATTGTTTACCAATGCCATAAAGAATGGGGGGCTATGTCATAATCAAGACTCAGGAGGGTTACAAAATCATTTGGAATGGGGCTTTGATGGGGGAAGGTTTGATTGTAAAGGAAGTATACACGGGAATTATCATTAACGAATTAGCAAAGAGAATGCCATCCCCTTTTAGGAAATTCCGGAGCTCAAAAATTCTCCTTAAGATCCTATTATTTGGTTGGCTGGCGTGGAAAGGTCGTATCCTGACCTGGGATAAAATTATGAGATGTGGTTTCTATGGTTTGGGATGGTGCTCTTTCTGTCATGAACTAGAGGAATTGGCACCTCATATTTTCTTATTCTGTAATTTCACATGCTCAATATGGGTTTCATTATCTCGTTATCACATAGGATCGGGATGTTGCCTGGACATCTTCATAAATATATTTGAAGTTTGGGGTGCATTGAAAAGTATTTATAAATAATTGCATTTCTATTTTATGTGGGAGGTCTGGCTCGCACGAAACTGTTGCATTTTTGAAGGAGAATCAACTAATATATCTTTCATACATGGTGCGATTATGGTCTGGATGGCTCATCAGCCTCATCATGCATATCCTACAAGGGACAAGTCAGAACGTCTCCGGCCACATCCCATTACTTTTCCGGCCATATACTTTGATGGGGCTCAACAAGTTGGATGTTGCGGATGTGGGGCATGGATTAAATTGGAGAATGGAACAATATCAGATTTTTTGGAACGAAAGGGAAGGTACTACCATTAAAGCTAAGCTTCTGGCCTTATGGAGTGATATGTGGGTTGCCTATAATTTATGCATGCAATCAGTTAACATATATGTGGATGCAAAAACTATCATTGATGGCATTGGAGGTAAAACTATTTTTAATCCAAGGGGTTTGTAGGGATGGATTACTCTTGTAAAACACTTTCTCCAAAAACTCAATGATCCTCCAATGCTGCATATATATAGGGAGAACAACACTAGGGCTGACTTCCTAGGGTCTCCTCGCTCCCACAGGCAGTATCAACATTGCACATTATAGAGGGGGGATACTGCTCAATGATTTTGAGGTCCCTCTGTCATGATCCTTCCATAATTGATGTCGGGCCTCTGTTCTTGACATACGGTCCTTTTCCACAGGTACTGTTTAAATGTAACTTGCAAGTTTTTGTTATTTCGGATAGTGTTATATGATGCATCGTTCACTCTAATGCCTCGGGTCACCATACAAGCGAGTGAGACAAGAAAGCCAGTTAATATCATTGTTTTGTAGATAGGTTTCTATAATTGCAATACCGTTTTGGTTTTTGAATGTGGTGGATTTTCTACACAGATCCTCTCTAGGGCATACACATTTTCTATCATGTTTCTCTTTATATGCCTCTTTTATCCTTTTGTAAGAACATATATGAACATAATTAATATGAGGCATTGGCACCTGTCGATGTGGTTTTTGTATATGGAAGATCTAATTCCCTAAAATTTATGAGGGTCTCCCTATTGCAGTGGAAAGGTTATTCGTAATGGAAATTTGTGGACACAGAGGTTATGAAACTAATATGTTGAAGATATCAAAGATCATGTACTATTTATTTCTAATATAAAACAACGTTTTTTCTTTCTTGAAAAAACCTATGCACAAATCAAACATTGAGAGGAGTTGCTAAGAGATTGTGAAATGACCGAAATTACCAGTCTAAGGGATTTCGTCATGGTAGGAGGTGTGTTTATCGAACCATCCGCTAACCAAGTTTCCTGAGGAGATGCAAGAGAAATTTTGAGTGGCACAACAACAACTCAAATTCCTAGGATTTACGTATTTGCAATAAAGCAAGAAAATTTCTGTTTTTGCGCATCCCCCTCATGCGCAATCCACGAGAACCATGGATTTCACCTAGGTTGTTCTCCATTGTATTATTTTTTCCCGTGGGCAAGTTTCAATATTTCCCCCTCGTCTGCCCTCTCTTTTGCTGACATCAAGGCCAAATCCCTCCACCCCTTGCAAACCACCTGCACCATGGATTTACTCCCACTTATCATGGCCATCAAAAATATGTTGCGGTTAAATGAGGAAGAGTTGTTGGGATTGGGTCTTGTGGAATAGCATCAGAATAAGAACTAGATAACCACCAAGCACTTAAGCACTAGAAGTAGAAAATGAAAAGGGTCTCTTTGTAGGGTTTTTCTTGCCTCAAAGTGGTATCAAAATGGGAAGCTCAATAGAATCTGAGGAAAAAAAACGAAGGTTATTGTGAAAATTTTTATGGTGGGATAAGTTGCAACCTTATAAGAAAAGAAAAGGTAAGGAAAAAATCAAAATTTGGAATAGGATGGTGGAAAATTTTAAAATAAAGTTCATGCAGAAGGATTACTACCATAATTTGTTCATGCAACTGCAAAATCTAAGTAAGAAAACCATGGTAGTAAAGGAATATACCAAAGAATTCTATAGAGGTAACAATCTATGTAGGCCACATAGGAATATGTTGAGAATATGGCCAGATATATAAATTGACTAAGATATGATATTCAATATGAGATTGTTCTCTTTCCCTTGAAAACAATTGAGCATGCCTACGCGGTAACTTTAAGAGCATAGGAGAAATTGGCTAGAAAACAAAGCCTAAGAAGCAAAGGAAGGATTCGACCAAACGGAAAAGGATCTTTTAGAAGCAGAGAAATATTACAGATTCCAAAGGAGAAAGAAAAAGGCTCTAACATCCAATCAAAAATGGAAGGAGAGTTGAGAGGCAGAATATTTTTCTCAAGGAGTAGATGCAAAGAATAAGAAATAAGGTGTTGTATTTGTGGGAAGAGAAGACACATAATGGAATTGTCCTGAAAATAAGATAGAAAATGAAAGAGGGGCTAACGTTGCAGAAGCCAAATGTTGCAAGAATCAAGAAACACATGAGAGACCAAAATTCACATACATTTTAACACAAGGAAACCCTTACGTTGAAACCCTTTCACAAAAAAAACCACCAAAGGATGTTTTTGTATTATGATGATAATCAAGGAACCAAATTCAATTACATCATATTTTTGTGAGAATCAACTTATAGGGGGGCCCAAAAATGTTCAGTTCAACAACCCCAACTTGCCTAGAGGTTGCAACCTCGCATAAATGCATGCCCTAGTCTACTTTAGCCAAGTGTTCTACTTTTCATACAATTTTTAAACTGAGAACAATGACCTACCTCAATATTACAAAATTAAATTGGCTTTGATATATTGTCTCTCTACAACTCCACCTTTGTTTTTCTCATACACACCTAGTATTGGCACATAGCCATACAAACTCCTCTCTGCAACTTACTATTTTGTTCCACGTTGTTTTTGGCTCATACACACATCACACACACATAGTTGTATTCTCCCACAAGGAATCGTCCCATTACGACATACTAAGAGTTTCCTAGCGCTCTGTCACATATTTTGACAACCACATTAAGTGAATCAAATCTTGCAGGAAAGTAAACATTGGTGCACAAAACTAGTAATCATCATCATACATCATTTTTTCTTACACAATACAATTGATCCTTATTTTATCATTATGGCTCCCATTTTCAGTTAAATTATCACAATACCTATTTGTATTATTTTAATAGAGAGTGCATTCTCAAGATGAAATACTTGTCCTCCATATCATCTATCCAATAGCAGGGGAAACCCGTTACTGAAACAAATGCATTATAGCAACCACATAAACTGTTTGGTATTCTGGCATCGAATTCTAACCAAATTGGTTAGTTTAGAAATTATAGTTTATCACTAGTTTTTTAGTAGTGTCTATAGCTATATCTCCAGAATTAGCTAACATCCAGATTTAGTGAATGTCTTCAAACATGTCATATTGTGATGCTTAAGGATTTGGCATCATACACCCAAGGGGCTAGAGCTAATGGCCTAATTGTTGATAACTCAGGGGTCATGGGATTTTTTGATTAAAAGATAGTCTAATTGCTAGATTATTGGCTTGCCAACTAAAAACACCTTTTGAGTCTTTTTGTGTTGTGTCATACGTAGGTCTGGAGATTAGATGTCAGTATTAACACTTCTCCCCTGGACTAGAAATCCCCAACAAGGTTGCATCGCTCATCTATAGACTTTTTCCTTTATTTTTAGGTGTGTAAATTGATCAACTTCAAAGCCCGAGGAAATAAAATACATGGAAAAACTTCAAAAAAATGATATCATCGCACGATATTCAATATTTCTGCCACAAAACGATTATGACATCATCTGTTTTATGTGTCTCTTGTTAGCACTGCCATGTGTCACTCGAAAGTAGACCCCTTTGGCATCTGAAAAGCTAAAATCTATATGAAATGTATCACAATTCTCAAATTTTGTTAGCTTATGCTAACATCTCCTCACCATCGTCGCTACCACATGTATCTCAGCCAGATTTCTTATATGAGTCGCACACAGGTTAGGATTTAGGGGTTGAGGGTCAGTTATTTGTGCTCCTGTTGACCTACCAATCGACTAAGCCAAGGGCTTGACAAACCCAACTAAATTGACTTATTCACAAATTTTCCTAAGTATGAAATTTATTTAACAAATAAATATCTTACAAAACACAAGGTCTATGCAGAACCTTGAGTCTTGGAGCTCTAGCATACTTTAGTTGACCATAACTCCATTATTCTTTGTATTTTTTCAAGTTGTCTTATTTAATTGGAAAGGTATTTCCAAGGCCTATCCATCTGAGCACATATTAAAGGAAACTTAGTGAATCCCCTAAGACAGAAGTACCATTAAAGACTGTGCCACCCAACCATCATAGTTATAGATATTTTTAGCTCCCTCACTTATCATGCTACTACAATGGTTCTCTGGTAAATGTTGTAGCTACAAATGGACTCGCCTCAACTTAAAATTCCTTGGAAAGCTTCATGGAAACTGCATCCTTGGCATCAATGGCAACATTTTCCACAAAAATCTCCCCCTTTGTCATTGATGGCAACATTCACAAATTTTTTTGTAATATTGATGGGTTTAATCAAATAGAAACAATCCCTTAACATCTTTCAGGCTCTTCTCCTCTTGAAAGCACTCCCCCTAAACTATCATCCTCACAAGCATTTTTCAACCACTGCTCATCCTTGGATGTTGAAATTTCACAATGTTTGCACCACTACTCCCAATAGTTCATATACTTCTTTGAAATCAATGGTAAAGGATAGTAACATATCCCCCTCAAGGCATGCCCACATTTGACGCCCTTCTCCTGCAACCTACTTATTACATCAACCATCGTCATAAGTAGTTGCAGACCATTTCCTAAGCTGAGTCAATAGTTTGTTGATGATACTACTCCAAGGTTTTGCCTAAGATATTCAAATGGATCCCACGATAGGGGTTTGTTAATATGTCTGCAATTTGTTCATTAGTGGCCACATAATCAGGATGAACAATATTGGCAAAAACATATTCTCTCAAGAAATGATATTTGATTAGAATATGTTTTATCTTTGAATGCATAACAAGATTATTGGAGATGTTAATTAATAGTACTCGTGTTGTCACATATGATTGGGATAGGATAATTTAATTCTACCTCGATGCCTTTGAGATTGTGCTACATCCACAAAATTTGAGTGCAACAAATGGTTGTATCTATGTATTTGACTTCTATCATGGATAGAGAGATTTGAGACTTACTTTTTGCTAACCCAAGATACTAGACAGTCTCCCAAGAATAATGTTTCTCCACATGTACTTTTCCTGTCATCAATGCTACCAATTCATTTAGCATCAGTTTAAGCTTTTAGATTTTAATTTTCACTTCTAGCATGCTATAAGGAAAAGTTTTTTGTGCCTTGTAGAAATTTGAAAATTATTTTCACTGCACTAAAATGGCTCTCTTTGGTACTTAATTAAAATTTGTCCCCCAGGCCCACTGCTTTCATAATGTCTGGATGTGAAGTAGTCAAATGCAACAAGCTTCCAATAATTGATATATAGATTGTATGATTCACCAGAGGAGATTCATCCTATTTAATTAGCTTACAACCAATCACCATAGGGGTACTCACTGGCCTGCCATCATTCATCATGAATTTATATAATATTTTCTTTAGATCCTTGGATTGAGAAAGGAAAATACCCCTACTAGATTAGGTAATTTTCAATCCAAGGAAGAAGGATAACTCCCCTATCATTAACATTTTAAATTATTTTTTCATTACCTCAACAAATTGTTGTCCCATTTTTTCCAAACCACTGGAAAAGATAATATCATCTACATAAACCACAATAATTAGCAAGTGATCATTTTCATATTTAGTACATATTACTATCGGTATTCCCTCTTTTAAAATCTTGCAGATAAAGATATTTGTCTAGGCTAGTATACCATGTTCTTGGAGATCGTTTGAGCCCATACAAAGATTTTCTTAATATGCAAACATAATATTCATTTTTTTAGAGCAGGGAACCATCGAGTTATTCTATATAAACTTATTCTTCTAAATATACATTGAGGAAGGTTGATTTTATTTCCATTTAAAATAATTTAATATTCTTATGGCTAGAAAAGTCTAGAAACATTTTAATGGATTCCATTCTTTCTACTAATGCAAATGTATTCTCAAATTTTATTCCCTTTATTCATGAATAACCCTTGCATAAAAATATTTCTTTATTTCTTATTTCCAATAACATTTTTATCTTTGTGCCTAGGGAAAATTTCCCAAGTTTCATTTTTCTCAATCTGGTCCAACTCTTCATTGATTGCTTTCACCCAAAACTTGTCTTCGCTAGCCTGACTATGATTTTGGCCTCGATTTTAGAGATCAGTGCAAGATTTGCATGAGTAGAACTCCATTGTGTTTCTTTCTTGTTTGGACATCGAGCCTTCAATCACTAATTTCTTTTTTTTTGGGTTTTTATTTTGTACATACCTGGATGGGGTCTTATGCCTTTGTGTCATATCCTCTTCTTCGTCTTCTTCCTCTACTTCATCATCTTCTTGATCTTCATCTTTGAGAGTAGAATCCTCCTCATCATTTGACTTCTCAATTTTTTTAGACTTCATTGGATGATGAAGTGTTTCATCAATTACAACATCGATGCAGTCTTCAACTCTCTTTTTCCTATTGTTGAAGCATTTGTATCCTTTTCTCATGATTGAATATCCAAGGAATATAGGGCCCCATCTATTTGAGATTCAAACTTTCTAATGTATTTATCATTTCTCTTGATATAATATTTTCTCCCAAATACCTTGAATTGTTTTATATATGTTGGTCTTCCTTTCCAAAACTCATAGGGGTTTTTATCAATGTTATGCCTAAGTTGTGTTTTGTTTGATAAGTATACAACTAGTTGAGCTACTTCTCCCAAAAATGTGTGTGCAACATTCCTTTCATTCGTAATTTCTCTAGTCATCTTTTGAATGGTTTTTGTTTTCCTCTTAACCACTCCATTATGTTGTGGTGTTGGTGCTATTGAATATTTCCTCCTTATACATGTTTTTCACAGAAATATTCAAATGTGTTTGAGGTGAATTATCCTCCCTTATTAGATCTCAAGAATTTAATATTTAGTTCCTTCTCATTCTCAACATTTTGTGTCATATCCATGTTTGATATTTTTTTCTCAACTAACAATTCACTCCAGATTCGTCAAACACATACACATAGTTGTGAGTCATTATTGAATTTCCACCAAATTTCCATTTTCTACTTTTCATATCTTGTAATCTGTAGAGTGGAGAGTCACATAATATTCGTTATCAAACATTTGGCTTATGTTAAATAGGTGTGCTTCATGCCATCCACATATAAAACATTTTTTCTTTGGTCATTTCATTTAGACTAGCTATGTTCTTTCCTTTCATTTGTGTAGGAGCATTATTTATGAAAGAGACATTGCCATTATTTTCCTCTTTTAGAAAAAAATTGTTATTTTATTCATTCATATCCTTGAACAATACACTATAAAAATATGATTTTACTTCACGGTTGTGTGTATATAAATAAAGTATACATTCCTCAATTTTATCGGTCTTATGTTTCCATCGCTTCATGTCTCTTGGATGCACTGATTGTTCAAATATTTGTTGTCTAGATGGAAAAACAAACTTGCTTATGTATTCATTTTCCTTATGTCCAAATTTATTACATTTTAAACACTCAATTTCATTCATCAGGGGGGAGCAGGGGGAGGAGGAGTTTCTACTCCCATAGAATGAATTTATGGATCTAGGTTTCTAATAATATCTAGATCTAAATTTTTTATCTCTTTCAACTTTTACATTTCTACAATTAATTGCTTTATGTCCAAAAAATGACATGAGTACCAATGTCCATATAGAATTTTTTGGTTCATAAAATTTGAGGATTGATGAGCTTGAACATAATGATTGTAACTTGGGTTTGTTGTTGGTTGATTAACAATTTTTTATGGGGGCATATTTGAAAACTTAACAAACTTTCTATAATGTTGAGTGATTTTCTAACCTGTCTTTCATTTATCATCATTGACTCTTCCTTGAAATTCCATTGCATATATTTTGAGACCTATGAATCTTGTGGACCCGGTACTAGCCTTACTCTCAAAATGTTTTTGTGGCTCTGAGTATCGCATACTTTCCTTATTTTTTGGGGATCTTTGACTACTCAGAATGTGGTATAGCTTCTTTATTCCTTCAACAATTTTGTTTTCGAAATCCACCTCCATTTTGGATTTACCAAGGTATTCTCTCAAAGATACAATCTCTACTACTAAACTATGGAAAGTATCTTCCCATTTCCTGATTAATTAATTCAAAACCTCTTATTTCCTTTTTGCTTCCTCAAGCTTGAGTTTCAGAGACAAAATTTCTTCTTTATACGATGCTAGAATTATTTTCACTTATTTTTTAATCATCGTTTGTCTCAAAAATTTATTTTCATCCTCTATGTTATTACAATACTTTTTAGTTCTTTTAAATATTGTGCTAAAATTTCCTTGTTCTTAATAGCTTCTTCAAGTTTATGTCTTTGATAAATAAACTCTTCATTATTAGAGTTGTGCATACCTTCCTCAGCTCACATCAACCACTGTTTTAGTTTCTTATTATTATTTCATGTATTCTTTAGCTCATCAAGTGCATTGATGAGCTCTCCTTTGACATCTACTAGAAATTCTTCTTCCTCGCCAGTGTGAGTTGTTTTTGGACCTAAACTCGTGTTCAAATTCCATGAGTAAGAATTCATTAGGCTTAGATTCTAAATACTCTTCACTATTTTCTTTTGAGGCAGAGTTTCCCTCTTTAGAGTAGAGCCCCTTTTTGAGGGCTTTCTTCCTTTGATATTTTTGAGCTTTATCTCTAGGCTTTTGATCCTTTTCCTTTTTTTGGATTCTCTTTATATGGAAACTTTTAGGAAAAATTCCCAACTCTTCCAAATCCAAATAATTTGAAGGGTAAATTTCATTATACTTACATGAACCATGTTTTAGCTTTCTAGAAAAATGAGACAACTCCTAATCATATTCATAGCTAGAAAACTCTCAGTGATCTTTGTTTTCCTTCGTCTTCTTTGAGACTTTAAATGTTTCATCCTTTGGCTCAACTTTCTCTTTTCCTATTCTCTTCTCATAGGTTGTGAGTCTCACTTTTGTAGCTTCTTCATTGTGAGAGACTTAAATTTTGTCATCTCTTCTACGGATGATATTTTAGCATTAAAATATATCAATACCTTTTGGACTACTACATCATTTTAAGGTCCTCTCCAGGTCCTCTAATCATATTTTCTATCTCATCAACTCTAAGAAAACATTCTGCTATATTTCCTTCTTCATTTATTCTTAAAATCTCGAACCTGAACCTAAAATTTTGAATCTTGGCATGTTTAAATATATCGTATCCTTGATAGATATTCTTAAGCTTGTACCATACTCCCTCGGTTGACTTACATTGCATTACTTTTACTAGTTCAAATTGATTAAGGCTAAAGAGAATGGAATTCTTGGCCTTTGAATTTATCCCATAAACCTTTTTACCATAAACATATATAGGAGAGGTATCTGAGATAACATAGTCAACTAATACAGAAATCCAAACATCTACACCTAGAGACATGAGATAGGCTTCTATCCTAACTTTCCAAAATACATAATTTGTACCATCAAAAACTAGTATCTTGCTTGAGTAAGCATCTTGAATTTCTTATTTGTCCATGATTCCCTATGGATCTGCCTTTTAGTGATTAAGATATTCCTGAAGCAACCAAGCTTTGATAGAAATTGTTGGGAATCAGGAATTACTGAGAGGGGGTTGAATCAGTAATTAACAATTTTATTTTCTTATATGTTGAGAAATTAAAATTCCAATTGAAATAATCAAGAAACACATGAGAGAACAACATTCATATACATGAACACAATGATTTACATGGAAACCCTTTCGAGAGAAAAACTACCAAGGCTTGTTTTTATATTATGATGATAATCAAGGCACCAAATCTGATTACATCATATATTTTTTTTAAAAACCTCATAGGAGGCTCCAACCCCCTTTAATTCAATAATCCCCAACTTTCCTAGAGGCTCCAATCTCTCATTAATGTAGGCCCCAACTTTCTTCAGTCAATTGTTCTACTTTTCATACAATTTTCAAACTAAGAATAATGACCTACTTCAGTATTACAAAATTGAATTGACTCTTGCCTCTCTACAACTCCTTCTCCTTCACTCTAATCATACACACTTATTTTCCTTTACCACTGTTACTTTTTGTATACTTCACTCTATATTCTACACTACATACACAACATTGGCACACATCTATAAAAAATCCTATGTGCAATATAATCTATTATTACATGTTTTTATTGTCTCATACACACCTCTCTTAGACACTGTTCTATTCCCCCACAATAACTTATCCCATTACAACATTACAAAAATATTTTCCTCATGCTTTGTCATGTACCTTGAGAACCACATTAAATGAATCAAAACTTGTAGGAAAGTAAACATTGAATCACAAAACCAGTAATCATTATCATAAAATGTGTTTTCTTGCACGATAAAATTGATCCTTAATTTCTTAGAATGAATTCATTTTTAAATTAAATGACTACAATACATCTTCATACTTTT
This sequence comes from Pinus albicaulis, assembly GCA_034641835.2. Classification (NCBI taxonomy): domain Eukaryota; kingdom Viridiplantae; phylum Streptophyta; class Pinopsida; order Pinales; family Pinaceae; genus Pinus; species Pinus albicaulis. Next base: position 1,443,319,001 of record CM076584.1, on the reverse strand, counting down.
AACATAGATTGCATCCTCAAGCTAAACTGTATGAGACTTGTCCTCCATGTCATCTATCCAAGACCAAGGGAATTCCATTATTGAAACAAATGCATTATACCAAGTGAATTAATTTTGATCCACAACCTCCAACCAATGTAGTTCAATTCCTTGTCATGTTTGTTTATATGGCATCGAAATCTGATTAGTCTTCTTAGTTCAGTAATTCTGGTCCATCATTGATTTTTTAATAGTTTCTATATCTATATCTCTAGAATTAGATAGCTTCCAAATTTAGTGAATGTCGTCAAACATGACATCTTGTGCTACTTAAGGATATGGCATCATACGCCCAAGGGTTTATAACCAATGGCCTAGCTATTGAGTTCTTCATTCTACAACACGGGTGTTAGGGGTTATTTTGATTAATAGATAATCTAATTTCCAGATTGTCGATTGGCCAACTTAACACACATTTTGAGTCTTTATGCATTGGGTCCTACATAGGTCAATAGATTAGAGTTTATTGTTAACACTTCTCTCCCTAGCTGGGTCGAAATCCCTAGCAAGATTAAACCATTTGTCTAAAAACATTTTCCTTTGTTTTTGGGCACGTAACTTGATCAACCTCAAAATCGAGGAAATCAAATACAAAAAAAAATAGTAGAATGATCTTCAGGCACCGATTTCAAGTTTTTTTCCACATTATTATTATAATGTCATCTATATCATGTGTCCCTTGTTTCCTTTTCCATGTGTCACTCAGAATTAGACCCCTTTGGCACTTGAAAAGCTCAAATTTGCATGCCATGTATCCCAGGTCAATGGTGCCATGTTAGCCTATGTTGACATCACCTCACCACCATGGTTACCACATGTATATCTACCACATGTATTAAAAAATTCCCATATAGGTCGAGAGTCATGGGTCAGGGGTTATTCATTTGTACTCCTATTGAAACTTACCATCCAGAAAACCTCTTGATTAGACCGACCAACCAACTAAGCCAAGGGATCGACCAACCCAACTAAACTGACTTATTCATAAATCCACTTAAGTACACAATTTTTTTAACAAATGAATATCTTCCAAAATACAAGTTATATGCAGAACCTTGATTCCTGTAACTCTTCCATACTTCAACTAACAATAACTCCACCATCCTTTGGATTTTTTGAGGCTTCCTTATACCATTGGAAAGGTCTATCCATATGAGCATGTAGTGAAGGAAACTTAGCAAATCCCCTTAGACGAAAGTGGCATAAAATACTTGGCCACCCAACCATCATAGTTATAATATTTTTAACTTCCTCACTTTTCTTACTACTATGATGGTTGTCTACAAAACACTACAGCTACTAGAGGATTCATCCTCAACTTGAAACTCCTTGGAAAAATTCATGGAACCCACATTTTTTACATCAGTGACAACATTTGACATCAAAGATAGTAGAGTATGCCTACTAGGAAGCTTTAAGAGAAGAGGATAAACTGGCTAGAAAATAAATCCTAAGAAGAAGAAGAAGCAGTCCAGTAAACATAAAAGGACCCCCCAACAAAGGAAGATTACATACTCCAAAGGAGGAAATATAAATCTCTAGCATCTAATCACCCATGGGAGGAGATTCCAGAGGTAAAATATGTTTCTAAAGGAGTATAGGTAGAGAACAAGAAGTAATGTGTCATATTTGTGGGAAAATAAGACACATATCATGGATTTCCCTTGAAATAAGACAACAAAATCAAAGAGGGGCTCACATTGCATAAGCCAAAGAAGAGGAACCAAATACAGGGGTAAAAGAAGAAATTACTGAGAGAGGCGAATCCTTGATGATGAAAAGATTTTTGGTTCAAGTAGAAAAAAAAAATCCTGAACCAAAAAATGGAGAAATATGTTTAGAACAATATGAAAATTCAAAGAAAAATTTTGTAAAGTGATCATTGGTAGTGGCAGTATTAACGATATGGTTTCTACAGAGATGGTGGAGAAGTTAAGTTTGCAGATGATGGCACATCCTACTCCATACTAAGTGTTCTTGATATCGAAAGGACATCAAATTTTGATAAGTGAACAAATTAAGATAGAATTATAGATTGGTAGCTATAGGGATGAAGTGCAATGTGACATTATTCCTATGGATGTCTATCACATTTTTATGGAAATACCTTGCAGTATGATAGGAGAGTTTTTCATGAAAGAAGGAGGAATACATACACCCCTTAAAAGGACGGGTGTAACCATGTGTTGTTACCATTGGATGATGAAAGGAAAAAGGAAGAAGCATGCCCAAGCATGTTGATGATGAGCGGGAATGATATATTGTGAGAAAATACGAAAGAAAAAGAGGTGTACTTTAATTTAATTCGAAAATAAAGAGTAGTGCTTACTAATATTGTGTTAAATAATTAGTATGATGAAATTCAAGAATTATTAGATGAATTTTATAATAATATTATATATTAGTTTCCTAATGAATTACCAACCACAAGGGGCATTAGCCATCACATATATTTGATCCCAAGAGCCAGTCTACCAAGCAAGGGAACCTATAGGATGACACTCAAGGAGAATTAATAAATCCGAAATCAGGTTCAATAGCTATTAGATAAGGGACTGATTGGAGAAATTCTTATCCCTTATGTTGTACCTACAGTTTTGAATCCAAAGAAGGATGTGGGGTGGAGAATGTGTGTAATATCCATGGTTGAATTTCCTTCAAAAAAATATAATACAAGGGTCAAGGGACACATATTCTAAGCTGAATGGTGGGAAAAACATCCTAGTGGTTGTCACTTCAGTTTATTTATGGCTAAATAAATAGGCAAAGGAATTGGAAAAGGAAAAAATGCATTAATTGGAATTTTTATCTATGAAAATATTGGAAAATTGGAGAACAGGAAGGTGAAAGGTTATGAATTTGCATGATAAGGAAAATGAAGAAATTAGTGGAATCAATGATAAAAAAGGATTATGAGGATCATTTCATGGCTTTTTGTCAGTGTCGCCCTTTGTTCAGTTTGTGAGGGTTTTGGCAGTTATATGGTGTATCTCTCTCTATATTCTCTCACTCTCTCATACTCTTGCGCACTTAGAGAAATCCTAGAGAATTGTTGGAGTATGCTTGGAGCACTCTAGTTTTCATTGGAATTGGAGGAAGAAGGTAGAGTAAATTGGGAATGTGAAAGGGAACAATGGGATCAATGACTACAACTAGATTTTTTTACAAGTATTGAGTTACATGTATGGTTTCCTTGCTATTTTTGGCATGCATGGTACATGCATGTGCTTTCCTGGTTATGATTTTTCATTGGCATGGAGAATCTCCTAGATTGACAGTGGTTTTTCCTAGCCTTCTGATTTCCTAGATATCCATGGTGTTATGGGTTTTCCCATTTATTTTCTGATTAGTGCTCATGTTCCTCATGGTTGTGGTTTGAGCTACTAGTTCCTAGAGCCTTTGTTGGACAAACACCTTGGAAGCCCTGAAATAGCTTGGGTTGAGTTAGTAGTCCTGGAAGCCCTAGTTAGACAAACACTCTAGATCCCTTGGTGGGTTGAGTTACTAGTCCTATAGTCTTGGTTGTAAAAATTATCTAGAGCCTTGCGGCAACTATGGGTTGAGTTACTAGTCCTGGAGCTAGGTTGGAAAAAATTCTCTAGAGCCCTAGATAGCTTGCGTAGAGACTGATCTGTTGATGGTTATTGATGTTCGACCATGAATTGGAATCACTAGTTGAGGGTTGAGGCGGTTTGGCCTCTGGAAACCCCGGTTGAGTTTTTTTTTGTTATTCCATGAGATCCCACATTCATGCTTTGAATATGGCACAAGGGTGATTGAATGAAATAAATATTTGGTTCAACCCAATCTATGATCGGGTGGTAAGTGGAATTACCTGACTTGGTTGGAATTTTCATATGTTAATAAGAGATGTTTTCTATTGTGATTTATCAACATATGTATTTATTATGATGGTGGTATTATGGTTGAGTTTCCATGTTTTATATGTTTATTATATTTTGGTTATTTTTTGGTTATATGTTGGTTATATGATGTATTATGTCTATGGATATTGACTTGTTTTGATTTGCTGATGAATGGTTAATGATTGCATGAGCTAATAGATGTTATTTTAGCTATTATGAGAGGTAATTAAACCTTATTGATGATTCTCAAATACGTTTCAGAATCCTACAATAAGATATGCATTCATGACCTATAGATTACATGTTCTCCATATGTTTGACAAAAAAATTGTCATGGTTGGGCTTGGTTAGGTCAATCCCTTGATCAATTTTTGTGTTAGAGTATTTTTATTTATAACATTTATTGTTTTGGAAAGTTTCATCATGTTATGGGTAGTGATCTGGAGTCTAGCCCTAAAAAAATGGCACAAATTCTGCGGTTGTAGGCATGGAACTGTGAAATTGGGACTGCATTTACACCTTTGCAGGCTTATGCATGTGACCAAAGGCGTACAACTGCATGGATTTGGGCTTGTTCATGTGAATAGGAGTTTAGGTCAGTGAAAAATCAATATGAATCATGGTTTGGGCACCTGGAGGGGTGGTTAAGCTCTTGTGGGTCCTATAGCTCATGAGGAAGGTCATTAAAGTTTTGGTTTTTCGATTCCACTTCCTTAACTTTGATTAGGAATTTGAGTCATATCATAGTAACTCTCTATCACATATTTACCCTAGTGGACCGGTGAGCTTGGGTAAGTGTGGGAGGAGGGTGTTACAGAGTGGTATCAGATCTTCCAGGTTCAAACACTTCAACTATACAGGAAGAATGTGCTTTTCATGCATGCATAGTAGGCTAGACATGCATCAGGGTGGTAATTATTTAGTTTGTGTCATCATGATGCTATTGTTATGTTATGATGTTGATATATTGACCGAGATGGAGTAAGAGATGCAGATCACGAAAGTGAAGTTTTAGCACTAAACCTTGCGGTAAGAGCTAATCATCATATTGGTTTGTATGTTGGGCATGCAGTTATGTTTCTAAATGGTTGTTATATACATTATGGTTATATATATGCTTGTCATTATATTTTTGTTGTGGTTACATGCATGATAGATGCTAGTTGTTCAGTGTGGTCATATGTACATCCACCAATTAGTCATGAATGGTAGTAACTTATTGTTATATGAATTGTGGTCATACACATGATGATTATGGTCATCAAATTTAAGATATTGATATTATATGTATCATGCTAATATGTATTTTCCTATGCATATGGTTATGGTTATGATATTCAGGTATGAGTCGATATATTTGTGATATTGTGTCGTACTAATTTGGACTAACTTGTGAAGATGTGATAGCCTCCACTGAGATACATTGAGGTATGAATTTGATTATGTCATCTATTTGGTTTGTCTAACATGGTATGTTTACAAGTTGTTCGAATGCTTTATTAATTGCATGAGATGAGTGTGTGTCTATAAGTTTTCATGAAGAAATTATCTAGTTTAAGATGGTTATGGTGACACATTATGTGTTGCGACAGCTAATATGTACTTGAGTGCAAATGGGTGCTAGTTGTAGTATGATGACCAATGACTATGAGCTGATTATGACATGATTGTTAGTCTTGGAAAGGGTTGATTTCAAATTAATAGACATGATGTCTTGATATTTGGAACATGTGACTGACATGTGTGAGTAGTTGTAGGGTAATATGCCTGGTATTAGCATGACAAGGTAACAATTGATTTGTTTATATATCTAACAGATGGGTGATGTGATAGTGCATAATGAGAATCAAGTGCAGCAAGGTAAAAGATAAAATAAGGAATTGGGTGAGAATTTCTTCACCTATGTTTGGAAACCATAATTTCAAATGCATGAGTGATTTGCATGAATATAGGAAGTCTTCATAACCTTGATTTTGTATGAAATTTTGTGGATATGTGTTAGATTCATGGACATGCATTTGATGGGTATATTATCTATATCTAGTTTATAGTTATAGTTGGAACTATCAAGGGAATTGTGGTCCCTTAAGATATGTCATCGATGTGTTCAGTTACAAGGAAATGTGTTTGGCACAACAAGGTAAGATAATTGGTATATTGCTATATTTATTTATTGACAATTATCTGTTTGTGGCAGCATGATGCATGGGATTTCATGGAAAAATATATTGACATGAAATCTCAAAGAAGGCTTGGGTTGAATTTTCCCTTGGAATAATTGGGAACCCATGGGGATTGAGTCATTGTGTTTGTTACTAGTTTTGTGCTTTTGGTGCTTTTTCATTTGTTTACACTTGATTTTCAGTTTGATTTTGTCTAGTGCATGTCCATGCCACTTTGGTTTGGTGTCATATTTCTATTGGGTTTTCATGGTTTTCTTGTTATTTGTTTTTTTTTCATGTCTTTTATGTTTTGAGGGTCTTGAGAATTGGTTAGGGAAAGAGGAATTTAATGGATCTCAGGAGGAGCTGAATGAAACCCAACAGGTAATGTATGACCCAGATGAATCCTGGTGCATGAGTAAAGAGAAATTGAAGGCATGAATATGACAGCTAGTTGGATTGGTTGGGTCCATTGGGTTAAATGGACATTGGTAGGACAGACATGAGAAAGGTAAATTGAATGGATCTGAGGTGTCATATGACTTGTCTAAGTTGAGAAATATTATTCTCGATGTTGTGCATGAGTGCACAAATAAAGGAAGTTTTATTAACCTAGATCATATGATATCTAGTAATTGTGTTGTGATCATGATTATGATGATGTTTGTATATGTATATATATGTATGTATGTATGTAATTTTCTAACAGGGTTGTCAGGGATCATGATTTATTTATGCTAATGATTATATATGTATGTATGTATGTATGTATGACATTGTCTAACATGGTCGTCAGAGATCATGATTATTGTATGCTGATATTTATATGTGTATATGTATGTATATATGTCATTGTCTGATAGGGTTGTCAGGAATCATTCTTGTGGAGGAATGATTACTTATGTAGGTGAATGGTATGGAGGGGTTCTTGGTTTATGAGGAATCAAGTGGGAAGAGTATCCTTGACATATCTATGGGGTTAGCATCATGTGGATATGAATTGATATTATATGAATATACTATGTCTATGTTTATGTTATGGACAGGTAATGTTGAGTGGTACATCAGCGGAATGAAAGTGATGTGATATGTGGCATGTTGGAACAAGAAGGAATAGTGGAAATACACTAGAATCAAGGTTTCTTGGTAGAGTTATTGTGTGGTCTCTAGATTTGTAGTACTAAATTCGTGTATCTGTCATTCATTTTGTACGTATAGTGTTGTTTGCATGTTTCATATGTGGTATTGTGTACATATGTTGTTGTGTTCATGTTTTATGTATTGTACTATGTACATATAGTGTTGTGTGCATCTTTCATATGTGGTACTATGTACAAATGGTCTTGCGTGCATGTTGGATATACGGTGCTGTGTACATATGGTGTTGTGCACATGTTGGATATGTGGTGTTGTGTAAATATGGTGCTGTGTGCATGTTGGATATGTGATGTTGTGTACATATGGTGCTTTGTGCATGTTTCATATGCAGTGTTGTGTACATATGGTGTGGTGTGCATGTTGTCCATATGGTGTTGTGAGCATGATTGTACATGTGGTATTGTGTACATGTTGTGCAAGTGGTGTTGTGTGTAGCATCTCCTCCCACATTTACCCAAATTCACAAGCTCTTCGGGGTAAACATGAGATGAGAGTTACTATACGAGATCCGATTTCCAAGATGCACTTATGGAAAATGGGTCCACATGTCCAAATTTGACTCCAAACACCCAGTGAAACATGATCACACTATTATCATCCTAATTTGACCCAAACCTTATTATTTTCAATTTCATTTCCTTAAATTTAACACAAATTTCTATTTTTGGCATTTTTTCGGGTTCAAAATTTCTCAGGTTGTTTTAGGGGCATAAATAGAATTTTCAGGGAAAACAGAGAGGGTAGATAAGTGTGAGATAAATTTATAATTCTATTTCAATTTTTCTCATGGATATCTTCTAAACGAGGTATTATGATAGTCAAACAGAGATTGTATGCGAAAGTTATGACCTTAGGAAGTTGGAGGTTCAAATTACTCATTTATACAAACGCTTTGTGTACATTGTACTCTACAGTTTATAAATTCATATCTGAACATAGGGGTCTGATACGTATCTAGAAAATAATTAAAAATGTAAAATTCCCTATCATAATAGCTTCCATAACATTTATTAGATCATGCATTCAATAGCCAATAATTTACCAATCAAACATGTTAAGAGCCATAAATAGAATCTGTCATGAAACCCTGCTTATTACCAGCGTATAGCCAAAATAATAACAATGATGAAACAACCTTAAAATCCAATGAAGTCACAGACTTCCACGTACCTCTCGAACATAGATTGGGTTGAACCAAATCTCTATTTCATCTAATAATACTTGCACCATATTCCAAGCACGAATGTGGGATATCATTTAATAAAACAAGAAAAACCAAACTAAGGATTCTAGAGGCCAAACCACCTCAACCCTCAAACAGTGATTCTACCTCACGATTCGATATAACTAACATCAACAGATCGGTCTCTACCAAAGTTGTGCATGGATCTAGAGCATTTTTCCAAACCCAACTCCAAGACTAGTACCTCAACCCATAGTTTCCGTAGGGCTCTAGATCGTTTTTCCAACTAAGGCCCCAAGACTAGTAACTCAACCCACCAAGGGCTCCATAGCGTTTTTCCAACCAAGGCTTCCAGGACTAGTAACTCAACACACGTTATTCTAAGGATTCTAGAGCGGATTTCCAACCAAGGCTCTAGGAACTAATAACTCAACCCACATCCATGAGGAACATGAGAACCAGTCAGAAAACAAATGGGAAAACCCACAACACCATGGTTGTCTAGGAAATGGAAAGGCTAGCGAAAGCCATTGTCAATCTAGGAAATCCTCCATGCCAATGACACATCATAACCAAATAACCACATGCATACACCATGTATGCAAAAACTGTAAATCAAATCATACATGTAACTCGATACCTGCAAATAAATGAAACTATACTTGTTGATCTCACTGTCCCCTATGCTTTCCTTATTTCCTTTTCCTTATTTCTCCAAATCCAATGTGCTCCAAGAATGCTCCAAGATTTTTTTAAGTGTGCAAGAGTGAGAGAGAGAGAGAGAGCGAATAGAAGAGAGATTCAAGATAAAAATAAAAAAAGCCATGAATTTATCCTCATAATACTTTTTATTATTGAGGCCTGTATTTTCTTCATTTTCCTCTATTTTCCCTTCAACTTTCCTCACATGCAAATCAATGACCTTTCATCTCCCTTTTCTCATATTTTATTTTATTACATGAATAAAATGCGAATAAATGCCTCTTTTCCTTTTCCAATGCCTTTGCCAACTTCCATATCCATTAAATAATCATCGGTGATCCCCATTACTATGTTTTTTTCCAACATCCAGCTTGGAATACATGTCCCATGACCTTGGTCTTATTTTATCCTTTATTAACTTTATTACATGGATTTTTAACTAGGGTTATTACATTGTGTGCATGTGGTGTTGTGTACACGTTGTGCAGGTGGTGTTGTGTACATGTTGTGAAAGTGGTGTTGTGTACATGTTGTGCAAGTGGTGTTGTGTACATGTGCTACTATGTTATTTTTATTGTGTGCATTGTATCGTGACATGTGTATTTGTTGTGTTATACTCTGTGTACATATAATTGTATGTTTTTTTGTACATTAATTGTAGGTTTATTTGGTGTGTGGTACATTGGGTGTAGTGAAGATAACAAATAAAAACAAACAGTAATAACAGAGAAATAGAAACATGGTGGAAAATGGTTTAAGCCTAACTGTATATTCACAAAGAATGATGATACAATATAAATACATAAAGCTATGTCTCAAGATAGTTAGTATATCTTGGACATGCAAATCTCTTGGTTGAGTGAATATCTCAACCACACACCAATATATGAGGCTAAATAGTTGGAAATAATCACTCAAACAATTAGACCTGAACAAAATCCCAAGTATTAGGAACATAATCATTCTACAATTGATGATAAAACCAGAGACAAATAGGAATTATATTTTACAAGTTTCATAATTTTATTATTTTGCAGATACTTGGACTTGTTGATTGTTTATGTGAGTATGAGGCTAAAATTCCCCCCCTAAATCATAATTCCAGAGTAATAACATGGTACCTTATCCAAGTCTTCATGTTGAAATTGCTAATCTAAGCCTCAATGAGAAACTTCCTAAAATATCGCCAAAATTGGATGCCGAAAACTCCATTACGAAGAGAGTACTAAACCAAGAAAAGTGAATCAACTGCAAGTCTGACACATCCCTAAAAATTCCTGACAACTCAATAAAATTATAAGTTGTAACACAAAAATGATCTATCTATCATTTTCTAGTTCTAATTACCATCCAAGTGAACAAAAGGAATTTCCACAAATGTACTCTCAATCAACATCCAAATCACTTTCCCACTGGAAAATTTCGATGTCCATTGGAAAATTGTGTTGTTTTCGAAACTTTCAGTATGGAAACCATAAACATAAGTCACCCCCTTTGTCAGCTGTAAGGAGATGGAAAAACATCTATATTTGTTTGACCCCCGCTCTTCATATGTAGGAGTGTTTCACTGTTGTACTCTGCCTTTCAGGTGCATGAGAGTACCATATTTTCACTATTCGGTGCAATATTTGTCTTCATGTCAGATTGAATTCTGCGATAAAACATATACAATCATTTGAATATAGATAACCACTCCTAAGGATCAATCCATGCATAATTAATATTCAATCTGTGAGGTTGGTTTTGTTTGCAAAATCTCTCTAATGAGCGACTCTTCTTGCCACAATGGTGAAAAGGATGGAGATCAAAACAATGATCTTCCATATGATCAGTTCTTTGACAATGTTGACATTTTGGTTGTTCTTCAACTTTCTCATTGATTTCAGATGTTGCTTGAACAAGAAATATTCCACTGAAGAACTTGATTGGTTTTGAATAACCAGTAATATGCAAATTGTTGTAATCTTTTTCATATCCTAAACCATATCTATTTTTCTTGTATTTAATTTATTTCCATTGTTTGATGATTGGCTTGGAAAAATAAGGTTGAAATTGATCATGTAAAACTTCTATACTTGAATTTGTATCATTGAGTGGTTTGGAATCATCATCTTCTGCATTTTAATTTGTATTTTCGAATGACTTTGAAACACGACATTGTTGCAGTAGCTCATATCATTGTATTTTTGTTGGAGAAACTGAACAGTCTCATGTGCATAATGTAGATTCCTTTTAATATCAGCAAGAGTGGCTTTGTTTATTTTCATTGTATCCTCAATAGTAGATAGTATTAGATTTTTCATAGACTCTAAAAATTTAATACTTTGCTCCATCTTAACTCACTCCCTTGAACTCTTGAACTCTCTCACTTTCATTTGTTTCCTTAAACTTGATTTCTTGAATTTCACGCTCGCTCGATCTTAGACTTGTACTTTGCTTCTCTCAATTTCACACTCTTGATTTATTTTTAATGAGTTTAGGGTGTCTGATACAACCAAAAATGCACCCAATTCGATGGTTTTTATAATGTAATGAGCAAATTACTTCTTACGACTTTTGAAAGAACTTAACCCTTATCAATTTTGATTAAGGCTTGGGTTTCAGGTTCAACCGAGAATGCACCCTTTACAAACATTTCTTGAATTCTCAGCTCATCCACATATCACTCCAAAAAAAATTAGAGATATTAACATAAGAATAAGTGTCCACGTTAAACCTTTAAATTTTTAACCCTTAAAAAGTGTTTTCCCAACTCTAAATTTCGCAGATTGAAAAAAGACTTGTGACTTTAATAATTTTAATTATTTTTCTTTGGACTTGTACGTATATCATTTCCATGCAAGCCTTTGATGCAACTCTATCTCTGTAATGCTGCAGAAATTTATGGCTCATTCTGTTAGCTGCTCCATTTTATCATCATTATTACACCATGCATATTGATGGCCCCATGCATACATTTATCCTCATCACTCCATGAGAAACTACACAGGTCTCTTCAAGCTCCAAAACAAATTCCAACATAGGTCCAAATAGCATCATATTGTATTTTTTCACTTATTTTCCATGAAATTCCACACAGGTATAAAAATATGCCTTGATAATGTCGATGTCGAGGGCTTTGGTCCATTGCAGTGGCTTGAATTCACAAGTTATCCACAATCTTCGGACTGCCAATCTTCAACGAGCTTGCAATGTAGGTTCACTTTGGTTTTATTTTGACACTGTGGGTTCTTTTTCCTATGCTTTGGAAGCTAAGCACAATGCCTTATTACACTTGTTAGCATGTTAAAGTGCACACAATGGGTGGCTGATCTGAAATTTATTTTCAGTTAATTTTGTGCTAATATCAGTTTCAGATTTAACATGAAAGTGCTTTGGTTTTCTTCTTATACAAGGTTTTATACATGTGCTTATGATTGACAATTCAATAAAATTGATGAGATTAAGTGTATTTCAAGAACATACAAGCATGGAAACTCAATTCCGAACAACAACATATAAAAAAACAACAACCACAAATAACTGAGTCAAATATACATGTTTCTGATGAAGGAGTTCACCCCTCCTAGGATACATCTCCTTGGTCCAGATTCATAGATTGGGCCTTTGTATTAGCTTCAATTGTGAAAAAGTGTTGTTTAAAGTATCCTGTTGTCTCTGCAACCTTCTTCAATGGCTTCAAAACATCAAAATCTACCAAGAAAGACTCTTCTTGAGCCAAAATTGGTCGAAAATTTCCTCAGTTATGGAAAAACCAGTTTTTCCTAGTATTTCTCCACTAAATCTGGAAGCCCACCAGTTAACTCCACTAAAAGTTGAGCTTCCCCACATTTGGCGGATCCGCCAAAATATACGCTAAGATAATCCGCACTTAATGTTAATATAAGCAAGTATTAAAGTGTGGTTAACAACCAGCTTAGCGCAAAGCATGTTTTAGCACTAATCGTGGGTTATGGTACTAACCCAGATTAGTGGCAAGATAAGCGGTTGATAATCATGGCTTAACATTTTTAAATATCCTACTGAAATAATATTGGGCCATGGTTTTGAGTGCTCGGACATGTGGGAGGGGCCTGACGGGGCTAGCCCCCGTCGGAACCCCCAACCATAGGGTGGATGAACTTCAAGTATTGGTAGAGTCCTTATAGAGTAAGGAACACTATAGATGGTATAATGGTAAGCATTGGAGTTAGTTTAGGGGAGGTCGTAGGGTCGACCTTGACCTTCGCCCCTCCGTGGTCATACATTTTTGGTGAACGTAACAAAAGGTTTAGACTTTGGATTAAAATAGATATGCGAGTAATATATGTTGACAATATATGCACCCATAGTATTGGTTCAATCCTTTGCATTCAAAACTTGGAATAAAATATATATATGCGCACCCATTATGTTATTCATCCATAATTTTCACTATCTGAATATGACTAAGTATCGGTTCTAGATTTCTAGAAACAAAGTTCATGAACATTGTGAGTTCTAGAAATCTCACTACCTTCATTATCCTTGAGATAATTTTTTCACTATTTCATCATCCAATCATGTCAATGCTTAGCTCACCCATCCCAAAAGACCCATCATGGGCTCATGTCACTCATTTTGTCTTTTTTGTGTCACCTTTGGCCTTAGCCCTCTATTTTGTTTTGACTAATTCCTCCATTGTTCATCTAGGGCTTTTAAGGGCATTTTTTCTTGGTTTCATGACCTCCATGGTTAAACATCAACAAGGATTCTATATTGATGCTCTTAAAACTCCTCCTATCCTTAATATACCTTCATAAACATTTCCCATCACTCTTATCCCTCAAATTCATCATTTTTTTACAAAAGCTAGTCTATTGCCACGATTTGACACTTTTTAAGACTAGGTATGTGTTTTCCCCTTTTGGACCCCTTTCCCTCTCTAAATTCTTGAAATTTCAATTTCCCATACTCTCTAACATCTATCCCTATCCCCCAAAATTTCCCCAAGAATTTAGACAACCCTTAACCCCTTCATTCCCCTCTCTCTGCAAGGAAGTCCTAAATTCCCTACACCAAACCCTAATTTCCTCTTCCAACTAAGCTAGGGTTTGATATGAAAAATAGTCACAAGAGCAAAGGATTCATTTGATAGACCATGTCAGCAATAATAAGTCCATATCAGCTCATAAACATCATGCCTCCATCATTTTCCAAGAATTCATTCCAAGGGCCTAGTCATTTGCCACACCTAGGGCCCGTTTTGCTTAAAAATATGTTTCTGACCAAACAAAGATGAATTTGGAAAACGTGAGAGAGGTGTTTGTCCATAATAGGGCCAATAGGAAAAACCTCCTTCATTTTTTACACAGGTATCATGGTTTGGGAGCAATATCAAAAACACAAGTGTCCCATGAGAATTTCTGCACTGCTGGAGTGACCTTTGGAAAATACAGTTTTCTCATAGCTAGAGTGTCAAAATGACTTGATTAATGAGTCAAAATACACCTATACTTGAAGATATTTCTAATGAGCTATCATGATCTCAATTTGGAGTTATGGAAGGCCTCCAAAAGTTGTCTGCACCAACACTCTGCATTTTTGTACCATCATTCAACACGTTTTGACCAGTGTTGGGAAAATCAGTTTTTGGACAGGTAAATGGACACCAAAGTTAAAACAAAAGGAATTTTTGGAAATTATACTCATAAATATTTCCAACAAGTGATCACGGAGCCAAATCCGATGTCGGTAAGGGGTCCAAAACTCAGCTACAAGAGACCTTATTTTTTGCTGAAGTGGCACTACGCACAGAGGTTGCCTAGTGTGTTTTGGACCAAAAGTCAACAAAACAAACTCATTTATTGAAAATAGATATTTTTGAGTTTTTTGAGGCAAATTACTCTAGAATTAGGTGCAAATATTTAATTTTGCATTTATTTCTTAGGATATTATGTGCCTTGGGCCTTGCATGGTCTCTTGGCCATAAATGACATTTATGATTATATTTGACATTTTCCTACCACATTTAGGGTTTTAGCCCTCATTTTCTCCATAAATAGAGCATGAGGCCCCTATGTATTTTTTTTTCATTTGATGAGCTAGGAGAAGAATTTTGTTTTGTGAAGTGGATGAATGGCTTGTTTGGCTTGATGATGGAGAAGCTTGTTTGCAGGATTCCATAGCTTGGTGAATGGTGATGTCTTCCTAATTTTTCTATTGTTTCCTTTGTTATCATTATGTTTCATGTTTCTTGTCTATTATTAAACAGAAAAGTATAGGTTGAGACATGTTATTTGAGGCACCCCAATCCTCCAGTTTGTTATAGCTTTGATTTTTTCTCTTTTGGCCATCTTAAGGAATTCTTGATTGCTCCTTAGGTCCACCAAAACTTGTTTTAGTTTCATGTATGGTTAGTATGCTAGCTTACAAGTATGATTCATGGTATTCCTTGCTTATTTGAAGTTTTCAAAACCCTATCTTGAAGCCTTTCTGTGAAATATTTATTGTTAGGTTAAGTCAAAGAGGTATCGCTCGATATTTCCCTTTGTCCATGCTTACAAACTTGTTTTAGAGTTCCCAATAACTTGATATATGTTGTTTGGGAGTTCCCTCTCCATTAATTGAGTTATTTGTATTGTCTTATGTGTTTTCCCAAAATCTGAAGGTGAATTTCTAAAGTTAGAAGCTCTTATGCTTTCTATGTTTCACTGGAATTTTTCTCTTGGATGTTTATTAGTGTAAATTATTTTTTATTGAGCTTAATGGTTTGCCCTACCTCATGAGTTATAACTTTTAAAATATATATGCTTAAGACCTCTTAGTTTTTTTCCCAAATTTGATGTTCATTACACCTCATACATCACCTTAAGGATCCATTCACCTTGCTAAATCGGCCTTGAAACACACTCTGTTTCATCATTTAGACACTCTTGAATTTCATTTGACTCCATAGCCCACTGAATTTGATAGACTCTCACTCCACCTATTCCATTTGACCATCTTACCCAACCAAAACAATCAAAAAACCCTACACCTAATAACTAGCCTAAAATGAAAACCCTAGAGAAAAAAGAACACATCCTTTGCACGCAATAGAGAGATCCCTCTCTAAGTCCAGGAAGGCTAGGTCCTAGGACTCCAAAGTCTGGTTCCATGTTACCCTGTCATTTGGTTTGTCAATCTGCCAAATCACGGGACCCTAACACATTACAACCTTGAAGTTAAAACTTCAAATAAAACAAATATGCCATCCAACCTTGCCATGGGGGAGGGCACATGGTAGCCTTCAGCTGCACCACGTGGCCCTTCTGCATGGCCTAAAAATTCACCATTCAAAATAATAATCCACCATAGAAGAAATTACAAACATAGGATTAGGAGGACAATTTAAATTTTCCTAGGCAACATTGGTGAATATTATTGTGGCACTTGTAATAGTGTCATTGGCTGAAAACTAGAGAATATTCCCTGAAGATTCCTGAGGTGTTGACTAGACTACCAAGTCATTAGTCTGTCACTATTCTGCACATTTTTTACATGTTTGAGAAAACGAACGACCATAACTTACTCATATGAACTTAGATTTTGATGAAACGAGTTGCGTTGGAATCCCGGTGATGAGATCTATTCAATCATTATAATTTGGAGCATTTATGAGAATTTTCATTTTTGAGCAAATACTAAGCCTCTTATTAGCAGCTTAGCTTCTATGACGCCTCTAATAATGCGCAACCATAATCTGCAGCCACACCAAATAATTTAGGAAGAGACTTGTAACATATTCCTTGGTTCATCTCTTGAAAGATGCATGCAGATTGTTGGCTGATCTATTTTCAGGTTGTCCAACAATTTTTCAGGTTGGCTCTATACACTGGCTCCTCCATGTTGGATGAATGTTGGTCCTTCCACAAGAAACTCTTCAATGTTGCTCCTTAGTGATGCTATTTCTTCCACAAGGATTCATAAATTTTCCATGTAGGCTAAATATCCACACTAGTATTCTCTCTCACATAGCATTTTTAATTCACTCGGGCATATTACAAATTCTTCAACATAATACAAAGAACGTCCACCTCTACCAATGAAAAAAAATACACTTTCAACGCTGCCACAATACACAGTTGAAATTATACTTGTGACTTTGTAGATTCATAGCAAGGGCTCGTCTACTTCAATCAACATTCCTTTCTTAGACTTCCACACTCAGCGTTGATCTCAGAGCAGTCCATGTACAGATCCATATACAAATCCACTTCCTTAGCATCCATTAGCTCTCACAACTCTCTTCTCCTAGTAGGTTTTCTCATTTTCTCCATACTCCGGCACATTTTTTGGACACACAAACTAAAATAACTCCCACCGTAGCAAGTTCGTTCCACATTAAATATTTAAGTTATATACCTATAAATCTAAACTTCATATGAGAAAAAAAAATCATTTAAGAACTTGTGCATTGAATTATATACCTTGACTTTATAATCTCAGTGAAATGAACCATGGAGGAAAAAAATCGAATTTATAAATCGCTCTTTCAACGTAGTTCATAATATATACGTAGCAACACGGAAATTTCATAAGAAGGTATCATCCAACTCAAATTCTCTAGCGTATAAATCGATTTATTTTTGGAGAGATATGTCGTTTCTTCAACTTACTGGTTCGAGAAAGAGGAAGGTTGGTTGTTGCAACAACAATCAATAATTCTCCCTATAAGAATTGTTCTCCTACGCTTCCATGGCAGATGGGATCTTCACACAACCTTTCAGAGCTCTTCACATAAAGTTCTCCTCATGATTGCAGGCCTCCTAAACCAAAACAAACAGAGAAAGTATGCATTACATCAAATGAAACTATAAATTTTGAATTGATCAGTGACCCTGCTTAAACGGAACAAAGTAGTATAGAATTTTTGATCTATGCATTCACTAAGGGGGCTTCACTCAGTGAACCTCTAACATATCACGTGCGATCATAACATATTAAACAATACCCTTAATTTGAGTACATATTGTAAAATGCCTCTAAAAATCACATTATTTAACCCATTACCAATATAAACCAAATATATCTTCCCTATTTAAAAATCCCCTACTTTCATTATATATTGTAGGCATCCATTTTTTCATTAATATTTTTTATACCCCTTTATATTTATTTATTAACCTTAAGCTCTGTTTTTTATACCTCCAATATAAAAACCTTTTACCCCCTATATATCCCCCAATAAATTATGTCATTTTTTCCACATTTTATATCCCCAAATATGAACCCAGGTTCTATAGTATTTCTCCCACAGTGAAGTCCCTGTGGCATTATTTTCTAACAAATATTCAGAAGCTAAAAAAAAACATTTACGAATAAATCCTGAGGAAATTCCTGTAAAAAATTTAGATCTTCGTTCCCAATATTTTTGAAGATACGATCTGTGGAAGTTAGAATTTTTCTAGGCTCCTGAATTTAATCTTAAAGAGGTGACCTTGGAAAAATCGTCATAACTCTCTATTTGAGCATCAAATTGGAATTCAGTAAAATGTGGCTGAAATTACACGAACTGTAGTTTCCTTTGTATCAATTTTAGAGACGAATGAGGAAACAATGACATGTGGAACGTCGTAAAATTTCTCTCTACTGAACCAGTCCATAATTATGTTACTATGGGATATTGGGCATAACGTTTTATTGAAGAATCCAAATCAAGTCATACATGTGGCATTGGAAAGAAGATTCATAGGGCTACTAAAGGACTGAAGATAAAATCTCGGGGATTTAAAATTATATAGATACATTAGTTTCAATATTGAGGTCCTCAAAAGCAAGAAAAAATTGTGTATTTTTTTTCAAATTACATAAGTCTTGTTTGAAAAATCAGTTTGAAGTGATTCCAAGGGCGTATTGAAGCACATATATCAATATTTGGTTCTAAAATGCCTCCTAAAAATAATTCAACACCCATTAATCCCTGAGAAGGCTCTATTATTACTCATGAAGAGGAAGAAGTGCAACATGATATATCAAAATTACAAGACCAAGTGCACCAAATTTCGCTCTCAGAAAGAGCAACAAAAAATGAAATGGAAGTTTTGAAGAAAGGCATGGAAGCTAAGATGGATGGTTTGAAGAAAGCTGTGGAAGGTAATATGGATGGTTTGAATAATGGTTTGGAAGCTAAGATGGATGGTTTGAAGAATGGCATGGAATCTAAGATGGATGACATGGAATAAAAAATGGATTACAACATGGAAGACATGAAGAATGATCTAAAATCAGACATGGAAGGTTTGAAGGAAGGTTTGACAACGTTGATACAAGAAATGATTCCTAATGGAAACAATATAGTAGAGGAAACTCATGATGATAACAAAATAAATGTTAATTGTGATTTCATAAACTCTAATGTTGGATTGAAGACCCAACACATTCCAAAGATTGATATGAGTAAGTTTGATGGCAGGGATCTCGTAACATGGATACTAAAGATGGAGAAATATTTGGATCTCAATAATGTGAAAAACACACAATAAGGTACTAATTTTAGCTTTATATTTAGAACAAAACATATTTTTATGGTATCGATGGCTTTTCTCCTGTAAAAAAATTTTCACTTGGTGAATTTTTACGAAGGAAATGATAACACATTATGAGGATACAAAGAGTAACATCTTATTTATCCAATTGATAAATCTCAAATAAAAGGGTTCAGTGGTGGAGCACATTGAGGACTTCCAAAAATTGAATATAAGGGTAACTAGTATTCACGAGGAACACAGGATTGATGTCTTCATAGGGAATTTAAAGGATAACGTCCAACATGAGGTTCACCTTTGGGAACCTGATTCATTGGAGAATGAATTTAGGTTGGAAAGAAAAATTTAATGTAAAATTATGGTGACAAGGAAGCCTACCACTCGCATTTATAAATATGGAAGTGTTGATACTCCTAGAATTCTACAACCTACAAGATTGACACCACAACAATTGGAAGGAAAAAGGAGAAAAAGTTCTTTTCTATAGCCGTGATAGAAAATACACTAAAGCTCATAAGTGTGCTGAGAATAAATTATTTTATATAGATTGTGAAGATGAGGAAGAAAATTAACAAGAAACTCTAAAATAAGAGGATATACACCAAGAACCAACCCTAGATAAAGAATAAATGAGTCCGACCATATCCTATAATGCATTGGCAGTAATTTCCACTCCTCAAACTCTCAATATAGAAGGGCATATAAAGAAGAAAAAGGTAATAATGTTGATTTATTTTGGTAGTACCCATAATTTTCTTCATTGTAAGGTAGCCAAGGAATTGAATTGCTTCCTATACCCAGCACCAGGGTGTTAGGTGATGGTTGAAAATGGAGGAACTATAAATTACTTTGGAAAATTCCATAATATTAATCTAACCATGGGGGAATTTGTATTGAATAGTCCAATGCTTTCCATTCCAATGGGAGGTGCAATGGTTACAATATTTGGGGATGGTAGCTATTAATTTTCAAGAACTTTTCTTGGATTTTTTTTTTTGGAAGGAAAGGAAGTTAAATTACGGGGTATCGCAAGGAATCTGAGAAAGATAATAACCTCTAATTTCATGAAAAATATTCTAAAGAAATAACAACATGGTGTAATGGAAAAATTATGCTCACTAGAAGCTCCAACATCAAAATCATCTATTTCTCTAGATCTCCAAAAAATCTTGGACAATCATTCCAAGGAGTTTGAAACTCCTAAAGGACTCCCACCTATTTGTGATCATGATCATGTTATTATTTTGATTCCAGGAAGTGTTCCTCCAAACATCAGGCCTTATAGATATTCTTATGTCCAAAAGAGTGAAATTGAATGTATGATTGTAGAAATGTTAGAGGTTGGTATAATTCAACCTAGTCAAAAAAATTTCTCTGCTGCAGTAGTATTGGTGCACAAGAAGGATGGATCATGGCACATGTGTCCGGATTATAGGGAGCTCAATAAGCTCACTATTAAAGATAAATTTCCCGTTCATATTATTGATGAATTACATGGAGAAATTTATTTTACCAAGTTGGATCTTCGTTCAGGATATCATCAAATTAGAATGAAGACTCAAGATATTCCAAAAACAAAATTTCAAACTCATGAGGGTCATTATGATTTTTTTTCATGCCTTTTGGCCTTACCGATGCACCTTATACATTTCAAGGGCTGATGAATTCCATTTTCAAACCCTTCCTTATAAAATTTTTGTTAGTATCTTTTGATGATATACTAATCTACAACAGGTCTTGGAAGGATCATGTTCAACATGTTGACAAGGTGCTCAAACTATTGGAGGAGAAACAATTATGTGCCAAAACCTCCAAATGTTTATTTGGAGTACAAGAGGTGGACTATATGGGTCATATCTTATCTCAGGAGGGTGTTAAGGTAGACCATAAAAAAACTAAAACCATTAAGGAATTGAAAGTCCCCATAACAATAAAGAAGTTGCGAGGATTTATAGGGTTAACGGGGTATTATTGCAAGTTTGTTAAGAGTTATGGGAGAATAGAAACACCTCTAACAACATTATTGAAGAAATATGTATTTTCATGGACTCCTAAAGCAACTAAGGCCTTTGAACATCTTAAAGAGGCAATGTGCCTAGCACCGGTCTTAGCTACGCCAGACTTCAAAAAAACCTTTATTGTGGAATGTGATGCCTCAGGAAATGGAATTGGTGATTTTTTAATGAAATAAGAAAGACCCATTTCTTTTGAAAATCATCCAATCAAAGGAAATTATTTATAGAAAGATATTTATGAGAAGGAAATTTTTGGCAATACTACATGCACTAAAGAAATGCACTAAAGAAAGACTATCTTTAGAAGAGCATAAAAAATGGGTCACAAAGATGTTGGGTTATGACTTTGAAATCATCTACAAAAACGGGAAGAAAAATGTTGTTGGAGATGCACTCTCAAGAAATTCTGAAGAGCTAGAAGCATTTATTTGTGTCAATTCTATTATCCAACCAGATTGGATAACCGAAGCAAGGGATGAATGGAAGAATGACGTGGAAGTGTGGACACTCATTCAAAAGTTACAACAAGATACCAGTACATTTGATACATTTACTTGGGAAAATGATTCCTTATGGTACAAAGATTTCTTATATCTTTGTAAGAATTCCCAACTAAAACAAAAGATTCTTTTGGAATTTCAGACCTCTCCCATAGGAGGACACTCAAGATTTTTAAAAACTTGCCACAGGGTGAAGAAATAATTTTTTTGAGATGGCCTTAAATCTGATATTCAAAAGTTTGTGGTGGAATGTTTGGTCTGACAGAAATACAAATTTGAGACCATTAAGACCCTAGGTATTCTACAACCGATATCCATTCCAATTTAATGTTGGGAGGAGGTTTCAATGGATTTTATCACAGGTTTACCTAAGTTCGAAGGAAAGAGTGTTATCATGGTGGTAGTTGATAGACTTAGCAAGTATGCACACTTTTGTGCATTACCTCATCCATTTAAACCAATTATAGTTGCTATTGAATTTATAGAAACAATTCAAAATCTACATGGAAACCGAAAGATTATTGTAAGTGACAAAGATCCCATTTTTACTAGAAATTTTTCAACAGAATTATTTTCTTGTTTGGGTACTCAACTAGCTCATAGTTCATCTTATCATCCTCAATTCGATGGGAAAACTGAGATAATGAACAAATGTTTGGAAATATATATTTATTGTTTTGTATCTGATAAACAAACACAATGGGTCAAGTGGTTACCTCTAGTTGACTGGTGGTATAACACTTCCTTCCATACTGCAGCAAAAATGACCCCATTTTTGGCACTTTATGGATATCATCCACCATCCATCACATCATATTTAAGAGAAAAATTTAAGGTTCAAGTAGTGGAAGATCACATCAAGCATCAACAACAAGTTCTCAAACTCTTAAAGTAAACCTAAATTTGGCACAAAATCAAATAAAACAACAGGAATATCAAAATCACAATGAGAGAAGTTTTGTTGTAAGAGAATAGGTATTTTTATGGCTACAACCATATAAAAAAATGTCCCTGAAGCAAGCTAAGAAGGACAAAAAATTATCGCCAAAGTACTATGGTCCTTACAAGGTGTTGCAAAATATTGGTACTATGGCATACAAATTGGAGCTTCCTACTTCTTCTCGAGTGCACCTAGTTTTCCATGTTTCAAGCTTAAAGAAGGTCATGGGTGACAAACTGCCAGTTAAAACAATATTTCCAGAACTCGATGAGGAAGGAAAAATCATATTGGAACTTGAAGCAGTCACGGAAACAAGAACTCGATAGCTAGGAAATCGATCAATTTCAGAGTATCTCATCAATTGGAAGAACTTACCCACTGAATATTCCACATAGGAGGATGAGAATTTTATACAGAAGCATCTAGAGCTACTCAAGAATTGAGGACAAAACTTTTTTGAAGGAGAGGGGTATGTTAGGTCCCTATATTACTAGTGCAGTCTCTTATTGTTATTAGTGTAGCCCCCTTATTGTTATTGTTTTACCCCTGTAGCCCCCATATTGTTATTATTGTGCCCCATAAAATACACTATTGTTATCGTTGTGTCCTTACATTATTATTTTTAGGTCAGCTAGAATTATATTGTGATCCCATGGACTCCTATATATAGAAAGGAGCTTTTGTCATTTGTATCATCCAAGAATTTTTCATTTATGTAATGTAAAGGAGGTCGCCCTGTCGAAGTGGCTGGTTTCTAAGATGTTAATCTGTCTTTTCTTCTATTTTTGGAGTTGGTATCATAACATGCTTTAAGGTAGGTCTCATTGTAATTATATGCATAAGTTTCATCCATGTGACTAAATAGGTTCTAGGCTCAATTTTTCTTGCAAGATTCACGTGAAAATTGCAACAATCCAGTGGTCCAACGATTAAGTTCCATACACTGCTTTTTATTTTTCACATAAAATGCTCCAAACAAAAATTGTCGTGATTTCCCTCTTGCTTTTAGCTTTTGGTTGTCTAATTGTAAAATGTGTAAAGCTTCAACTCTTTTGGCTCCACACAATAAAACTACATGCACCATCCTCCACACATTCATTAAAAGAGTCTTGCTACATGAAAATTTTATTTCTTTTGGTGTTACATAGAAGAGTCTCGCATTGTAGATCTTCGCAGTAATATATACGACATATTCCACACATTCATAGAAGATTCCATGCAGATTTCCGGTTACACATTGTAGAT
Organism: Pinus albicaulis; assembly: GCA_034641835.2. Classification (NCBI taxonomy): domain Eukaryota; kingdom Viridiplantae; phylum Streptophyta; class Pinopsida; order Pinales; family Pinaceae; genus Pinus; species Pinus albicaulis. The sequence goes on along the minus strand of CM076584.1, from coordinate 1,443,294,704 downwards.
TCCACGATGATGCAATATGAAAACCAGTAGCCACGTCCCTTCAATTAGACATAAAATACAATGCAGGCTCCATGCGCATGTTCTCTTAACACTTGGCTCCACCATTCTTTCGTTGTGGTGATTCAACACACAAAGCTCGAAATGACCTTCAATAACTCTAAGATCTTATGCCATTTTAGTTTAATTCTCAAAGGTGTTCCACACCTTCTCTTCTCACACTCAACAAGGCAGGTGTGAACATACCACCTTGCTCTCTCAATCCCAAAGAGGGAACCATGCACTCCAATACCAATTGAATATAATAAATGAAAATAATAAAATAATATCATAGATACATAAACATGGTGGAAAAGGATTTAATCTTGATTTTTTATTCACAAAGAATGATGATGCAATATAAATACATCGATCTATGTCTCAAGATAGTTAGTGTATCTTGGACATGCAATCTCTTGGTTGAGTGAATATCTCAACCACTCACCAATCTAGGAGGCTAACTAGTTGGAGAAAACCTCTCAACCAACTAGACCTCAACAAACTCCCGATTATTAGGAATAGGCTCATTTTAGAATTGATGAGCACACCAAATACAAGAAGGAATTATATTTCCAAGTTTCATAATTTTGTGAATATTTGGACTTATTGATTATGTGAGTATGAGGCTAACATGTAGGTGTATGTATTGTGTTGTACACCAGGTGTAAGTGTATGTATTGAGTTGTGGGGTACACTGAGTGTAGGTGTATGTATTTTGTGGTACATTGTGTGTGGGTGTATCTGAGTGATGCACATTGTATGTATGTATACGTGATTGAAGAGAAGAGAAGGTATTGGGCGCTTTTTGGATGTGGCAACCAACCCAGTGTGTGTATGGAAAGGACAAAGAACAAAGGCAAAAGAGAAGAATTATTTGAAGGATAAGAATAAGTATTTTATTTTATTTTTAATTATGCATGTAAAATGTGACTCTGATTTATGGTTATGATATATGATTTTGATTATGATGGTTGCATTTTTATCTAACCAGATGTGATATGTTTATACATGATGCTTTGATCGAACAACTAGTTTGATTTTTTGTAACCATAAGTAAGCAGAATTACAAGTGTACCTTATTGACAAGCCACCAATGAGGTATGATTTGATTTTATTTCAATTAATTTTTATTCTAATGGGAAATATGTGCTTGGTACGGGAAAGTAGGGAAATGCCGAGTTTGGGGTGGTTAAAATTAACTGCAAGAATTAGAAACAATAGTGAAAGGAATTGGAACAGTCAGCAGCATGTTGGTAAATCATTTAGAAGTAGGCCAATTGTGGGAAATTGATACCCAATAGTGCACATTGATGTCCCTAAGCATGTTATGACCAATATGATGGTTTTTAGGTAGGGATATGCCTTGGATTTTGGACCTTCCAATGCGAGGAAACCTTGCCAAGGGATGGATCACTCGGGAAGGGGATGCCCGAAAAAATTTGAAGGTGTGTGACTACATTGAAGGGGTGACCAAATTTCCTGAGGGGCTGTGTAGTAGAGAAGATAAGTTCATGGAATACATTTATTTTTATCATTATCATTACCATATGGAACCACAAGAACATTAGGAATGTGACCTAGAACAATGATCCGGTAGTTTTTCACTGAGAGGACAAGTTGTGTACGATAGTAGCTATGGGAAATGGATGTAGGTTTCACTTTGGTAGTTGATTCTGGACTTCCTAGGAATTAGGTGAATATTGGTATTATTGTGAGGCTCGAGGTGTGAGCCTCTGGATTCCCTTCACTACAAGGAAAATACCCTCTAGCGGAGGTTATAAAGGAGGTTTTTAGTGTTATAAAATTGGTCGAAATTGTCAAAAAAAAATTTGCTACAACATCTGTTTATGGTTATGGAGGTTTTGGCAGAGCTTTTAACAGAAATTCAACATACCTAAAAAACTTGGGTGGCCGGAGGCTATTACAGATGTTTTTTTCATCGGTGCGCTACTAAGGTTTGAACGCACCAGTGCGTTTCATCTAGAAGGTGGCCCAGTGCGGTCGAAGGTGCATGCACCGAGCTGTCAAGGTATAAAACCACACCGAGCGCAGTGTTGGTGATACAACGCACGGGGCCATTCTAATTGATCTTGGGATTTGTGTGGTGCCCATAGGTCATCTCAACGCACCAGTACGTAGACTTATAGAAATGCACTGATGCTCCATATTAGACAAACACACCAAGATTTATAATTGGAATTGGCATTTGTGCGGTGCCCATAGGTCGTACAAATGCACATATGTGTACTCCCACATAAATGCACCCATGCAGAGTACCACACAAATGCATCGAGATTTTTAATTGGTTTTGTTATTTGTGTGGTGCCCATAGGTCATAGAAACACACCGGTGTGCTGCAACATACAAACGCACCGGTGTTCATTTTGTATTTTTTAGAAACATCGACCTGTGATAGTGAAATTATTGTGATTTTTTAAAATTCATTATTCATCAAAAGTCAACACATCCTATAAAAATATTCATATTAATTAAATGTTTATTAATGCATTTGAATTTGATGCTTGGATTAATTTGTTATATCATATCATAATTATTGTGATTTTTAAAAATTCATTACTCATCAAAAGTCGACACATATATATTTTATAACAGTATTCATATGAATTAAATTTTTATTAGTGCATTTGAATGTGATGTTTCGATTAATTTTTTATGTCATATCATCAAATTTTACATCTCTTCATTATAATATTTAATCATCCATAAATTTAATTAGTGGTGTTACATTTCACAGTGACAATGGAGAACGCAATAGAATAAATTAAAACACACACACACACACACACACACACACACACATATATATGAATAAGACGGTCTTTTTCATACAGAATGGGATAGTTATTGGTATCCCTTTGCCTTTCAATTGGGACACTATATCCATTACATAAAATAAAATGTTTGATTTCAGACAAATATTTCAAAAAATACAACGCCTTGCTTTGATATCCAAACATAGTGATCATCAATCTTCGCCTGAACTGTTATCACTACTAGAGCTACTTCCATGACTTGGGTTATTTTCAGGAATGTTTTTTTCACGGTGTTGATTATTTTCTTCTTCTTCACCTTTTATCTACAAACATAAAAATAAACTGTAATGAGTGTATATACATTGGTGAGAATAATGAAAATTGCAATATTAAATAATATACATCAATGTAAATAAAAAAGAAATGAAGTACCATATTAAAAATTGACTTATAAACTATATACATTCTTTCAAAACCATGTACCATGCCATCTTTCAAGATTTCATTTGTTGGCGTAGTTCCATACTTTGTTTCCTACAAGCTTTATACCCCATAACAAATCATATATTTAGTATAAAATATTTTTTTGTTCTATTAATTATAGACGCAGCTAAGTAAAACAAGATCGATAGATGCTTACAAATTCCACAATTAATTTCTGATATGCCAACATATATTCACAACCCATATTTAACCCAATTTCAATCAATTTATATGATGGTTCTTCTTTGTATGTTAACACCTGTTTGAAGAGTTTCAATGATGATTTTTATAAAACAACTTAAAAAATACAAAAATTAAATCTAGTTAAGTTGTTATAAGGAAGTAACAATTACTCACAAACTTAGATATCAACCCTTTTCTTCCTTGTTGTCCTATGTTATGTGCTGAATGGGTTCCATTTTCTTTTCTTTTCTGCAAGAAAAAACTTGAAAATTAATATTTAATGCTAAATTGTTTATTTATTGTACCTAATGATCAAAAAATTCAATGATTACATATTACATTTGAAGCACGTTCTTGTTGAGATGGCTCCTCCTATGATGCAATTTTTTCCATTTCTTTGACCATCTCCTTGTACACCTTTTTGGACATTCCTACTGGCATATTTATGATATCAACTCATTCATCTTTTGATATTTTCATAATCTTCCTGAAAATGTAACATGACAATAAACTATTTAATTTTTATATTGATATATGAAAAGTAAATACAACAAAAGTGATATTTATAAATAATTCTAGACAAACATTTAAAGGAATATTACTTTTTCATTCCTTCTTTTTTGTTGTTGTATATTTTTGCTATTAAAAGTCTGACATGTCCCATTGACCAATTATCTAGAAAATATTCCTGTAGTTTAGATAAAATTTGGTTCTTGGAATCATTGGATTGATTTTTATATTGTAAGTGGAAAGAACGTCTACACATTCGTTCCACTAGATCCCTCAAACTTTTGTAAAAACTTTTCCCCCTTTCGTTAACCTCCAGCACCACTCCAGATGAGATAAGGAGCAATTCATTTTTGTTACTTGATCTCTTGTCAGGCATTTATTTATCAATCTGAAAATTGTACCATATCATTCATTAATATATTTATAAATAAATTGTCAAATTTTTAGGTAAAAAAAAAATCTCAAGAAATTGGTGCACCATTCATAGTGTACACACCAACATCGACTCTTTGGTGTCTTACAAATGCACCGCAAAAACAATATAATAGAATTTATGGTGCTCTATGTCAAGAAGGAGCATAGGTGCGTTACATGTTAACCACCACATCGATTTACATAGAGAAGATAATGAAAATCGTCTAATGTTAGTTTTTGTAGCATAAATGCCCCACGCAAACAAAGGACCACCATACGATGCTCTTTGTCAACTAGGAGAACCGGTGCGGTGCATTATATGTTACATGGTGCATGGATTAACACAATAAAACATTTTTTTGTGAAACAGCATGTTCGCGGTGCACCATAATGAAATAGCGCACTGGTGCCCTATTTTACATATGGCGCACTCATTAAAAAAATTGTTTTTAATTTTTTATCACACAATACTTTCGCGGTGTGCTAGGATAATACAACACACTGGTGCACTAGGTTATGTCGGGCGCACCGATAAAAAAAAATTCTGTTTTTTAAAAATTCATGCAAGGGGCGACATGGATTGGGATCCGACTATGCAAGTCATCCCATGGGTTAGATGTCTTAGGCCTATATATAGCAATACAAACCCTATAAATCTAAAATGAAAAGCCCTAATTCTGAAATCACAGAAAGAGGGAGAAGAAAGGGCAGAAACAAAAATAATGTAGGGTTTAGGCTAAAAATGTATAGTTTTTTTAATTTTGTTTCTGAAAATGAAAAATAAATTGAAATTTTTTTCTTATTGCGTAAAAAAACCTGCAGAAAAAGTAAAAAAAATAATAACATTAGAATTTTTTTTTTACTGCATAAAAAAAATTGCCGGAAAAGTAAAAAAAAACAAAAAACTTTAATCACGAGATTGTTTGAATTTCTATGCTACAGGGTTTGAATCACCAGAGGTTTAGAATTCTGATTGTCTGAATACTTCTGTTCGAACGTATTTTGCTGCTCCACAGTGCTCTCGTGCTCTGTTGCTCCAGGTATGTCTCCTGCAAATCTCTAGCTGAATTTTTTTGCAAAAATAGTGAAATAATGAATTTTGTTTAGTATTTAAAGAATTGTTTTATGAAATTAGATTTTCAAAAATATTTTTCTGCCCATTTTTCAATTTACCACTTTTTTTTTTCACTTAAAGAAAATAGAGTTGCGTTTTTATTATTATTTATTTGCGTTTATTCGTCACCAGTGTGTCACTTAATAGCACCGCACTGGTGTGTCCATTAATAAAATGGCACCGGTGTGCAGTAACGAAAACGCACCGGTGCGGTGATCTGTACATTAGCACCAATAACAAGAAGTCTATTTTTAAGGCACTGAAATTACTTTTAGGTGTGTGCACCAAAATTTATTGTTGATTTTTCTCAAATGGAGGGAGAAAATATAATAATTATATCAAATGGACAATTCTTCAAAATCCAGCTTGTTCCATAATATTTCTCAAATTCCATCGCGTAGTTCTCCCTATCCATCTCGAGATGTAATATTTACTTTAGATTTTATTTATATTTTCATTATCTAATTGAATTTATTTATTTTATCCATGCCAATCATGCACATCTTAATTAAATTTATAATGTATACAAATTTGCAGGTTCATGCAGATTTAGCATCGAGTTCAGATGCAAAAAATATTCAAACAACTCCAAAATGTTGGAAGCTCTTATCAGGAGCAGCATACCGCAAGGCGCATTTGGTAGATGAAAATGGACAGCCGCTTCACCCTACCAATTGTAACAATATTGCAATTTCTAGCCACAATCCTAGCACAATGATGGTAATAATTATAATGGTTTGGTATATTTATTAATGTAATTATTTCAACGTCAAACCAATTAATCATGCAATATTGTCAACGTGGTTACTAATTGATATAATATATTTTGTACTAATCATGTTCAATTTTTTTTTTTTTTAATTATTAGGATTCTAGTGATGATGAGAGACCTACCTACCATCTTCCATTGCACCCCATGACAATGTCAAATCGAGATAATACTGAATTACAAGAAAAAATCAGAGAGGAACGATACCAAGAATTGTTGAATCAACCACCGAATCAATTCCCGCTACTTCCAGATTCACCAATTAGGCATGATTACAACAATAGTAGTTCTTCACAAGCTGGCAATGGAGGGAATCAAATAGAGTTGGTATGGATGATTAATTAAGGGATATGACTACCATGGAGATAATGTTGTTAGATGCATTCCAAAACGATGATCAGCTAGGGGATGATGCTCATATCGCTGACACCTTTTTTGAAAACCTTAAATTTTCTTCCACCACCCCTCTCTTTGGACCTGGTGGTCAGTCAAATTCTACCCAGTTGGGGACAATGATGTTACTGTACAACTTGAAAGAAAAGTTTGGCTTGTCGAATGCATGCTTCTCAGAAATTTTGAGGTAAGTTACCATAAATTACTCCCTTATATAAATTTGACATTTATTAATATATTTTTCCATGATCACCAACTACAAGTTATTCAAAGATAAGGTTCTTCCCAGTGATAATGTCTTGTCTGGTAGCTGTGAAGAGGCAAAGAAATTGTTGAAAAAGTTGGGTGTTGAGTACATATCATATCATGCATGTCCAAATGATTGTATTCTATATAGAGGAGAATATGCAGACAATGAGATGTGTCTGAAATGTGGGCATAACAGGTATGATAAACAAAAAAATAAGGGTAAATGACGTATTGGTCCTACTCTTAAGATATTGAGGCACATGCCTATAATCTAAAGGATTCAAAGGCTCTTTTGTTGCAAATAATTAGCTGTGTTGTAGGGATGGCATGCCTCACACAGAAGTGAGTTGGGAGATATGTGAATCCCAACTGATTCAATAGCCATGAAGCATATAGAGGATACATGGCCCAAAAAATTCAAGGATGAACTACAAAGTCTACGACTTAGCATAGCCATGGATGGTGTCAACTCATATTCCCTCCACAACACCTACTATTATTTTTGGCCTGTAGTAGTGATCAATAACAATATCCCCCCATGGTTATCCATGAAGAATGAACATCTTATGTTGGCTCTCATAGTTCCTAGTAGAATACAGGTGAAGAATATGGATGTCTACTTACAACCAATGGTAGATGAATTGAAGGAATTATGGAATGGAATAAATGTATATGATGTATCAAGACCCATTATAGCAAAGAGGGGTTTTACATTGTATGGCATATGTGCTTACATAACACATGATTATCCAGGCTTAGGAGTTTTATCTAGTAAATTACATGTTTAATTTATTGATTTGTTTATATACGTAACAATATTTTTTCACATATCAGTTATTTAATTCGTTGAAATTTTTCTTATCTTCAGGATATTCTTTAATGTGCCATGCATATTAATTGTATACAATAATCTCGCAGGTCTTGGTACAAAAGGGTATTTTGGATGTAGATGTTCTGGACCTTCTCTGAAAGCTAGATGGTCCAAGGACCTACGAAAGCTAGTGTATGATTGCTCCAGGGTATTCCTCTCAGAAGAACACCCTTACAGAAGAGGAACATCCACTTTAAATGGTAAACGAGAGGGAACCCAAAGGCCTCTAATAACGACACCAGCTGAATGGCTTAGAGCATATGAGAGAGAGAAGGAGAAGGAGTTCACATAAATGTTTGATTAAAACGGGGAGCCTATGTTCGATGATCTAGAATTCTTCAACACCTATGTTGAGAAATTTCCCATTGGGATGAAAAGGAAATATATATTTTATAACCTCCCATATTGGGAGCATCTTAAAATTACCCACTTATTAGATACCATGCATATATTTAAAAATGTTTCATATTCTTTATGGAGGCACATATCATCGAAACAAAGTGAAACATTGGTTGTTAGGAAAGATCTTATTACTTCAAAAACTAAAAAGAAACATTGGCCAAGATGATTAGAAAGTACGGGATCAGAGGCAGGCGCCAGTCCCTCTAATTCATGGTTTTTCAAAGAAGGTGATGTCCCATGGATTTTAAAAAAAGATGATATTTCTTTGGCAAAGGAAGTTAGAATGGGTGTGAGGGTGCCAACTTCATACAGGTCTTCACTATGGTACTACTTCACCATGGATGACCATTTGTCGGGGTTGAAATCACATGACCATTTGAATTGTTAGTATGAATCTTTCGTCGGAAAAGATCACTTTAGCTACGCATAACAAATAGCCCTAACATTAAGTATGGCTGCCAATATCTTCAAGTCTTTAGTTAGTTGATCCAAATAATGCTGCACAAATCCAGATCTAAGCATAAAAGACATTAAGCAGTAAAAATAAAATATGGCTCCATGCATCCAACAGACAAGACAGAAACAATGTTTTTGAAAGAATTTTTTATATTAAAAGGGGGCACCTGAGAGGAAAAAAAGAAAGGTGTTTTCCAGTTCTCCTCAATGGGATGGGTTCTTGAAAGTCCTCAGTGTTTCAGATCTAAAATTTCTCTCTTGTTGGTGTAGAAAACCCAGACAAACATAGAACTCAATGGGAGCTCACAAGGCAAAAATGGAGAATGTGACCAAGAGTATAGATCTAGAGTGATCTAATGCAATGAAAGGTGACTAATGAATGGGGAAAACCCTTCTATTTATAACAAAATATTAGGGCGGTCTAGAACTTGGTGCATGAATAAAATATTATTAATCGAATTCTAGAACCACCCTTTAGGAATATTTTATTATATTTGTTGGAGGGAAAATGATTTTTGACTTGGGTCAATTCCTTTATTTATAAATAATAAATAAATAAATGATTTATTTACTATTTTTAAGGAAATGGTGGGAATATAATTAAATAAATAATGATTTATTTAATTATTTATAAATGATTTAGTCAAATTTAACTAGGAATATTATTTAAATAGGATTTAAATAACTTATTCCTAGGAAATAATCAAATAAATAAGGATTTATTTAATTGATTTCCTTGTTTTGGGTTAAATATGACCAGGAAATATAAACAAATATAGATTTGCTTATTATTTCCTTTTGGGGTTTCCTGTTTAGACCATAAACAACTTAATAAAGGTGTTTTACTAAGTTATTTCACATAGTGAAAGCAATTTTACTTAGGGTAAAATTGGTCTTACATGGTGTACTTGGGTTCATCTAATGATAGTAGGTTAGATGACCAAAAAATGGTGTAATATATTTCCCCCCAACGTACGAGTGTTAGGAGCAAATCGTATGACTGAAGTACGTTGTAAGAACTCAATCACTAGACATCAAAAGGGAAGTCAAAGAGAGAAATGGAAGGTAGTCTAATGTGCTAAAGGACCAGACACTGAGGAGACGAGACTTACAGGTGCAAAAAATATCTAGTTTATGAAGTGGTACCTATGCAAAAGGTGGTGGGGGAGGAATACCTATGCCCGCCGAGACAAAGTACAGAAGAATAATATGTCCAGTAAACAAGGAAACGAACTATAAAGTACATGCTGGCATAAATACGAGCCAGAAAATAGAATGATGAATCCCACATACATGTTGTTCCTGGAATAACAGCCAGGACTTATACATTAATATTGTAGTACATGAGATACAAATACAACCCAAATGCCCCTTATTCTCAAGGAAGGGCTTGCAAAATCTGACTGATACATGCAAATCGAAAAGGTGCTGCAAGCGGCTGAGGCCGATATCATCAAATGTAAGGAGCCACATCAAAGGTTGAAAATGAAGAAGTCATCTGGGCATGTGGGGGGCCACTTGAAGGGCCACCCCCTCATGAGGGTTGAGACATCTCACACACACCCTAGAATCACCAATAGCTACTGCTGCATCACTGGATCATCGAGTATACGGATCACGATCATGCTGAAAGGAGCTCGAACCAAGGTACACTGCTCTCTAGACCTGGCTTTTGGAGTAAATGATTTGATGTCGAAAAAAGGAGGTCTGCCATAGGTGAGGTGATGAGGGATCCCCAAATAAGGCACGAGAGAAAATAGTAGAGCGAAAAACAAACGGACACTAATGATGATGATGGAATGAGGGATACTGAGTAGCGGATGGACGAATTCCCTTGTTAGAGAATAAAGGGCATGAATGGCTTTGCAGCGACTGACACAATGTCATGAGGGATAGAGGAAAATGGTACTGAAGGCCATAATGTGCAACACGAGAGAGGGACCAAGCAATGAAGGATGGAGGACTATAGTGGGATACAAAGGGACTCGAGATAGACTCCATGACTGATGATGACTCAAATCGGATACTCTAACCAAGGGCGACTCGACGATGCTGCCACACAGTAAAAGTCCAATGGGGGACCATAAAAACATGAGTACAATATGGTATCTCATGACGAAAATCGACACGAACAAAGACAAGTAAGGAGGCAAAGTGGTGCCCCAAGTACAAGTGTTGTAGGTGAGGAAATTCAATTTGGAGGAGAGGTGAATAGAACCTTCGTGGACAAAATGGGTCCTGGTGAAGTATGAAAACATGAAAAAATAACAGATACCCATTTGAGTGCTCGCTAAGAGCTTTCCAATGGTGTAGACGGTGCGTCAAACGGGGCTACGGCTTGGTTGCAGCGGGCGAACGAAAAAGCAGGGTTTTTTCTTCTAATAAGGCATTTTCTCTCCAAATTCATTCATTTTCTTGTATAGCTGTGGTGAATGTGGAGAGGAGAGAAGGCCCTAAATCTTGCAGTGATCATAGTGGACAAACCGACCGTTGGAATTGAGATCCGTCAGTTGCAGGTGAGAGGCCTAATCCTACTCTTTGTTTTTGATGGATTAAAAGTTCAGATTAGGATCTAAAATCTCAGTAATAGCCCCTACCTCATCCTTATGGTCAGGTCGCACTTTTTGGGGCAAAAACTGCAACCTGGGACGCAGGTTTGGGCCTGAAAAGTGCGACCTGGCCCAGGATTTGGCCAAAAAGTGCGACTTGTCAGATGGAGGTGGTTTTAGTGCTGTTGTGGGCTGAGATTCAATTTTTGTGTAATTGAATGTAGTTTTACCTATCTGTGGCCTAAAAAAGATGATGGTTTTGTGCAGATATGGCAGATATACAGATCAAGTGGAGAGAGAGTAGACCTGGGTACATTACGGATGGAAATCCAAGCGGATCGGGGTGTCTTTCGTGCATTGGCCAGGTTTTGGGTTCTGAAATTTGTGGAGAACCCCCTGATGAGAGCTGGGGAGCCCTTGTTGGCCTGGATTATTAGTTATTGGGATCCAGATCATGAGTTTTTGATAGTGTAGGGTCACAGGATTGAGCTGACAGTCCAAGATCTGTATTTCCTGACTGGTCTCCCACCATTAGGGATGGTGGGAAATACACAGCCAGTGTTACCGCATGGGCGTAACATCATGGAGTTCGTAGAGAGACATTTTTGACCAGGTGTTTGAGTCAAAGGGACTTGGATATCGATTGGGGATCTAGAGAGGTTGGAGACCCGGGCAGTGGAGGCAGCGGTGTTGCGGATTTTGGGCAGCCAGGCACTCCATCACATCACTGGAGGGCAGATGATGATTGTAGAAAGTGTGTTGAGTGGGACCTACTATGGGTGGGCCCAGATGATGTTGGTCTCGTTGAAACGACAGCTGTCACTATGTAAGTGGCAAGTGAACCATGATTGTTCGTATGGGACTTTATTGTACTCCTTCTTTTTTGAGAAGATCCCGACCTTGCGACCTCATGTACAACTACCTGATGGGGGTCCGAGAGAACCTAGGATGCATCGGTGGGGACGGCTACTATGTAGAGGAGGGGGAGGGATGGTCAGACAGGTGTTCCGACCAGAGTTCTTTGCCCATTGAGATCAGATGCCATTGTACATAGATGACTATCCCTATAGTGGGATGAGCTATTGGGGAGATCTGGACTTGCCGCTTTCACCTGGTCGGGTATGGGGGCCTGATGGTAAGTGAAAAGTAACTAATCTGTTATGTGCATGTTAAAGTTTGTGAATAGTATTGATGGTATTAATCCTTATACTTTTTTGGAATGCAGATATAGCTCTGGTGAAACTGGCTGGATATATGGGATGACCTACAACAGCCGGAACTACAGGTGCTAGTGCATCGAGGGCGGCCCAAAATTAGGATATGGCCGCTCTGGTGGAGGACATTCATCATAGATTTGAGGGGCTACTGACCGGTGTGTCGGAGCGGGGTTGGAAGGATTTAGATGACAAGTACATAGAGCTATGTATTGGGCTTCCCTCGGAATGGCAAGGTATCATGTGATGCATGGCGATGGCTGGTCAGACTGTGCGTGATCTATGAGCTGCAGGAGTGGAGCTATTGGCTCGGGATCCTCCAGAGAGGGATTAGATGTAGGGCAGGTGGTGCCCCCCAGTGTGTATGTAGGGGCAAGTGGTGCCCCCCAGTTTTTTAGTTTTGTTTTTTGTAACATGCTATGGGCATGCCATATATTTCAGAGTATATGGACTCTAAAAACATGTGATATGATATATATTATGTATATGCATTGTGTTGATGGTTTGAAATGTTATTGTCTTGTGTGTGATAAATTCCAGTCTAGAACATGATTTGCAATTCTATCTACGTAGTGATTTTGATTTCTAGGGACATGGTTGAAAGTAATGGATCTAAAGTCACGTATGAAAAGTTCCACTCATAAATATTGTCTAAACAGGATAGGGTTATGCACACGATAGACGCCATTGAGTTGTAAAACAAGAAGCAGGGAATCTAAATGAACGTGCAGATGGAGGATGCGATGAGATAGGGCATCGGCTAAGAGACCACATACTGCATCATATTCGGCCTGATTATTGGTGGCATTACCAATGTAGACCCCATTCGAAAGAACAAGGGTATGCAAGGGGGTAAAGATGGCCCAGGTGACCGAAGCGAGATTCTGGGAGTAGTGACTCGTTCCATCAGCATAGCCAATATAATGTGTGGACGAGAGGTCTGGCGGAATAGTGTCACAAGACAAGAAATGGGAGGAAGGAGAAGAATGAGGGCAGCGTGAGTATAGGGTAGACATCAAATGACAACTATGGGAGGGAGTAGTCTAGGTAGGATGGCTAGGACTCATAGATCGACTAGAGGGTGATGAATGAGAACTACGGGAGGGAAAGCGGGAGCTCATGCTGTGAAGGACATCATAGATACGGATGGTATCCTCCTGGTGATGAGAGGAAAGGGAGAGATCGAGGAAACCACATGATGCTGCAAAGATACCTAAATCATCAGCATGGGAAGAAAGGCGCACATACGGATTGTCACGGGGGATGACGGAAGAACAAGTCAAAAGATGGTCGAAGAATGTAGAGCCCAAGAATGTTGCTGAAGGGGAATCAAGAAAAATAGATGGAGTGGATTCGAAGGGAATGTACTCCGATGGTTGTGCAGATGATGATAGGTATAGGAGGGGGGCAACAGGTTCCGACATCTCAACGTCGGGGGGAGGAATGTCAATGGTAGCGAGGGAATCCTCGAGCAAGCCTGACGCATACTGAGCAAGGATGGGAGAGGTGGATTGATTTTTTTCGACCTCGTACTCGCGAATGACCTCTAAGAGGCTCGGTAATGAATGAGGTGAGGACAATGGTGAGAATAATGGCCGTGGACACCACACAGAGTACAGGTTTTGTTGGTGTGAAAATTCTTTGGGTTCTTGGCTGTGGACGAGGAATAAACAAAGGTTTCAGGGACCATAGATTTAGGGAACACAACCTTAACCATGGGTTGGATACAAGGCAACTTAGGACAAGTATGGGTGGCATGACCGACACCATCACACAAGGCACAAGGCTTGGCAGGTGGAGGAGGGGTAGGGTCGGGTGCGGTGGCCTTGTCTTTGGATGCCCCCTTGTGAGCTTTGCGTTTCTTGCCCGTAGCTGTCATAGCAGGAGAAGGGTCCTTTTGAAGAGCAGGTGGTACTATAGCGATGGAAGCAGCTACGAGAACTACTTGAACTGGTGTCAAGGCAAGGTATGGTTTGGGGTGACCTGTTGGGGTAGCGGCTGGAGGGTCAAGGTACCATACGGGAATACCCAGGGTCAAATTAGGGAGGGAAAGGGTGGCCATGATGGGGACCGAATAGACTCCGGGAGGGGGAGCGAGGAAGGGTATCTGACCAGTGGGGTAATGGCCAGGAGGGATGGTGCCAAGATGGTTAAGACTTGGGGGAACCAACCCAGGAGGGTAGAGAGGCTCATGGGTACCAACTGTAGAGGAGTGGCTAGCAGGAAGAGGTCCAGTTGGCAGTGGTGAAGGGCTAGGAGCAAGTAGCGGTGGGCGAGTTTGACGTTGCTGACTGGCCGAAGCGGGCTGTGTGAAGTCGTCCCGAGACGATTGCGTCATGCAAACATTCACCAAGCTGGGATCCAAGACAAGAGGAGGAGGAAGTCCAGGGAAGGTTCCAGGAAAGGAGGAGTCTTTGTAGACGCCGGGGGAGATACTAGTCAAAGAATCGACGGTTGGCTTATTGGCTACAGAAGAGATAATCGACCGAGGAGAAGTCTGAGATTGTGGCTCATGATATGTCAACTGGTCAATTGTGACTATCTTTCCATTATGAGGGAAAAAAATCTTGTGGTGGACTGCGGATGGGATGGCAGACATGGCATAGGTGTAATTACGCCCCAAAAGAATGTTATAGGCAAGAGGGGTGTCGATAAATTCAATGTCGACAGAAACAGTCTTGCCCACAAGGGTGATGGGATAGTTACGGAAAAGGCCAATGGGCTAGGAGGCATGGCCATCCCACACACGAAGGGTGATTGTGGAAGGGGCCAACTCATGAGATCCAAGCTGTTTCCGAACCGAAGCAGACATCATACAGGTAGATGCCCCCTCATCAATAATACACCGAGCGACGTTGGCATTTCTGATTTTGATTGGGATTTGGAAAGCAACAGACACAGGAAGGGGGGGATGGTCTGACTGACGGGCGTCGAAAAAAATCAATTAGTCATTAGCAGGATATACAACACCCACGGCAGATAGTAGAGCCTTCTTTTGAGAAGGACACAACTAGAGGAGTTCTAGTGTTGAAATGGCAGCAGTAGATTGTGCCAGATCATCTACTATGTTATATGAATGGACAGCCCGACTAGAGGTAGCATTGCAGCGTAATGGGCCCTTAGCAATCTTGGTATGAACCTCAGCTTTGGGCAGAGGGATTTGCAAGGGACCATTGGGTGTCGACAGAGGCTCTGTAGGACGTGAAGATGAGGACTCGGGGACAGACGGAGCGGGAGGCGTGGAGTACTGACAAGACCGGGTTTGAAGGTTAAGGTCGACGGTGATAGGTTGGTCAGAGGCCATCATGAGAATCTGGTAATCAGAGGAACCAGAAGGGGAAGGTTGAGTGGTTACCAGGGCATGAGGTGGTTGGGTGGCCACAAATCCTTGTTGAGGGAAAGGATCGGTAAACACAGCGGGTTGAGAAGTAGCCATATTGGGAGGGACAGTAGGGGAGGAATGTTGTCCTCGCACTGTGGCCTTAGACTCCCACATCTGCCACATCTGTGGTAACAGGGGACAATCGTGAGTGTAATGACCATAAACACCACAACACGAACATGGCTTATTGGTGCAAAGAGGCCTGTCCAGCTTGTGCTAAGAGCCCTGTGGCTGGTTAGCAGTTGTAGAATCAATACTTGGAGGATTGGGTCCATGATTGCCAGAGGCAGATTGATTGCCTTTCCTCTTTCTTTGAGAAGGAATAGAATTAGTCGTGCCCTGCTATGCAAAGACTTGCCCACTGGGGGTAGTAAGTGCGGCTGTGGGGGTTGAGAAGGAAAGGGAGGGAGAGGTCCAAATTCTGGAGGAGTTGGGACACCAGGCTGTGGGTAAGGATAAGGGTTAGGATGGGCAACATTGAGGTAAGCAGGAGGGTGGGCAAAAGGAGGAGGCATGTCGTATCCTGGATACATGCTACCTGGAGGGGGAAAAGTGATGGAGGTGTTGGCACCTCCTGGAGGGAAACCATAGCCCATAAGAGGTTGAGAAGTGGTATGTGAAAGAGCTCCAATGATACCGTTGGCAGAGTGAGATGTCCCCGGGGCGTTAGCACCTTCGTGTTTAGGGAGGTCAGGAACGACGGTATAAACATAACCAGATTGAGCATATATAAGGTCATATTTCAAGGCTATTTGGAGGGCGGCTTCTTTGGTTTGAGGGAAATGGGAGGCGACATATTTGCCAATGGGAGGTAAGAGAGAGCGAAGGAACCAATCCATATAGACCCGATCTTCAAAGGTAGGAGTGCGACATAAGCTTCTTCTTCGCCGCCATTCTTGGATATGAGTGGAAAGGCGGTCGAAGAGGATTGACAGAAAGAGGTTAAAAGCTTGGTACCAGTGTCGTATCGGAGAGATAGCTAGAAATAAGATAAAAAGGCTTGGGAAATGGTCGCAAAAGTGGTATGGGAGGAGGTGGCCTAATCAACATACCATTTAGAAGCTTCGCCGGTAAGCGTTCGTTGGAACAATCTAAGATGGATGGAATCATCCGTAATGGAATTGGATGAACACCACATATGGAAATATTGAATATGCTTGGAGGGATCTTCACTAGCAAGGCCTTCGAACTTGGGAATGTCAGAGGGGAGCTTGGTTGGCATAGCAGGCCAACTAAGATCGTGGCGGATAGGATCATTGATCAGCTGATTGAAGTCGAGGAGACTGAGGCCGGCCATATAAGGGAGCAAAGGGGAAGTCGAAGTAGGTCCCTTTAGTGGTTCCACTGGAAAGAGACCCAGCAGTAGAACTGGGGTTGTTACTAGTGCTAGGCCCTGAACTAGACATGGTGAGGGTAACAGGGGGAGAACCCAAACAATCAGAAGAAGAGTCAGAGTGTGGACTCGGGGGAGGACTAAATCGATGACGATGGGCAGGAGGAAGTCGACCAACCGGAAACTGAGGGTGAAGGCCAATAAGTCTCTGGGATAAATGCCTTGGAGGTGCAAGGATGGCGGGAAGAAGAAAAACCGACAAGGGTAGGGAGGTGAAAAATCAAGTGAGGTCAATGTTGAAACAAGGGCAGATAGGTGCAGTGTCAATTGATTTTAAAGTCTTTGCCAGGCAGTGTTAACCAGGCTCTTCTTCACTTAGGGTCAGTGTGTGGCGTGTGTTGATTTTAATTTTTTAAACCCAGGCATTTTGAGAGTAAAAGAAAAAGTGTGCTGCATAACTGAAAATAAATCTGCAAATAACAGTATATAATGCTGAAATAACATAAAATTAACAGCTAACAATGCATCGGTCTAACCCAAGAAGGCGGGGCTCTCAAAACTAGTCTAAAAAGAGGGAAACAATCTAGTCAAAACACACTAAAAGGAGGCCGATAGATCAAGGGTCGGGAGGGACAGGGATCTAAAGGGTAACCTGCTGGAAAGAGGTGTAGAGAACAACAAAGAGGCAGAGGCAAGGTTGCTGTAACAAAAGGGGAAATCAGCTAAAGGTAGGAGGGACAAAGAAGTGGCCCTAGAGGTAAACCCAAAAAAAACTATATGAGCTGATTTGAAAGGGATAAGAGCTGATTTGAAGGGATCTGAAAAGGAGGTATTAGATCTGAAAAGAGGAAGGCTGAAACTCTGAAAATTCAGACGTCCGAAACAGCTAAAACTCGCCCACAAAAAGTGGAGGGTACTAAAACCCTAAGGGGCAAGATTCCCACTTATTTGAGTGAAACAGATCAAAAATAGGTCCAAACGGGCAGAGACGGAGGCTGGAAAACCCTGACAAAAGCTTCAGACAAACCTAGAAAAATTGCTGGAAAATTGCAGAAAAAAGGGCAGGTCACAAGTTCTAACCTGTTTTCAGTCCAGGTCGCAGTTTTGGGGCAGAAAAGTGCACCCTCCAGTCTAGGTCGTAGTTTTTTGGCTGATAAGTGTGACCTGCAGATCCAAGTCTCTCAGCAGTAGATTTCAGAAAAAAATTGTCGTCTCAGCTGTGGCTGATGTCTGTGACCTACGCAATAGGGCCAGAAACACATGGAAGTTAAAAATTTTAATGTTTGAGGGTTTTAGAGGTGAAAGGCACCACAAAAATAGGAAAAACAGAAAACTGAAGAGAAACCCTAGGGTCTGAAATAGCTGGATATGTGGGAATATATAAAACGACAGCGGTCGCAAAATAAAACCCGGGTGGAGTCGCCAATTGTTAGTATGAATATTTCGTCGAAAAATATCACTTTAGCTACGCATAAAAAATAGCCCTAACATCAAGTATGGCTGCCAATATCTTTAAGTCTGCAGTTAGTTGATCCAAATAATGCTACAGAAATCCAGATCTAAGCATAAAAGACATTAAGCAGTAAAAATAAAATATGGCTGCATGCATCTAATAGACAAGACAAGAACAATGTTTTTGAAAGAATTTTTTCTATTAAAAGGGGGCACCTGAGAGGAAAACAAGAAAGGTGTTTTCTGGTTCTCCTCAATGGGATGGGTTCTTGAAATTCCTCAGCGTTTCAGATCTAAAATTTCTCTCTCTTGTTGGTGTAGAAAACCCAGACAAACATAGAACTCAATGGGAGCTCACAAGGCAAAAATGGAGAATGTGACCAAGAGTATAGATCCAGAGTGATCTAATGTAATGAAAGGTGACTAATGAATGGGGAAAACCCTTCTATTTATAACAAAATATTAGGGCGGTCTAGAACTTGGCGCATGAATAAAATATTATTAATCAAATTCTAGAACCACCCTTTAGGAATATTTTATTATATTTGTTGGAGGGAAAAGGATTTTTGACTTGGGTCAATTCCTTTATCTATAAATAAATGATTTATTTACTATTTTAAGGAAATGGTGGGAATATAATTAAATAAATAATGATTTATTTAATTATTTATATATGATTTAGTCAAATTTAACTAGGAATGTTATTTAAATAGGATTTAAATAACTTATTCCTAGGAAATAATCAAATAAATAAGGATTTATTTAATTGATTTCCTTGTTTTGGGTTAAATATGACCAAGAAATATAAACAAATATAGATTTTCTTATTATTTCCTTTTGGGGTTTCCTGTTTAGACCTTAAACAACTTAATAAAGGTGTTTTACTAAGTTATTTCACATAGTGAAAGCAATTTTACTTAGGGAAAAATTGGTCTTACATGGTGTACCTGGGTTCATCTAATGATAGTAGGTTAGATGACCAAAAAATGGTGTAACATGAATCTTCTAAGAGTACATATAATGTCAAAAGCATGATTTTATTATTTTTTATATTAATAAATTTTATGCCATGCGGGGATCATAAAACATAAATAATTTTGTATATTACTGCATGTGTTTATAACTTTGCAGTGTCATTATCCTTTGTTCGTGTGTGGGTGTGTGAAACATGAATTCCCTCAAGACCGGACTTGCCATATCTAAATTATCTGCATTTGTACTTTGGATCACGTCAAAGGAGATTCATGTGGCTAGCATTCCATGGTGGCGTCAAGAGATAGTTGAGATTGTTTTTATGTTTGAGGAGGAACTGCCAACAAGTTTCATGGACTTGCAGGTTCATCTTCTAATCCACTGAGTAGATGAGGTTGAATTAGTTAGGGTGGTTTCTTGTCATTGGATGTTCTTCTTAGAGAGGTACATGAATAAATTGAAAGGTTTTGTTCGACAAAGGAAAAAAACTATGGGGTCTATGGCAGAGGGGTACATATTGTATGAGTCTTTCTATTATGCCAGTCAGTACATCAAGCAGATCGATAACAAACTAGGTGCGGTGGTTTGGGATGATGAAAGGGATGAGGACAAAAGAGAAGGGGATTTGCTCCAAATGAGTGGAAAAAAGTGCTTGATAAAGAGTAAGTGACTTATAATTTTTCAAATTTACACAAAGTAAATATTCATGTTGAACTTCGATATAATGTATATTTTGATATCTAATTACTATACAATGTCAGTTTGATTTCATCAATGAATCCAGAAATTGAAGCAATCAATAAATGTGTTCTTTACAATTCTGAAGTGAAAAAATTGTGGGTCACATTGTATGAACAAAAGAGGATGAAATAGGATAGTGACAGGAAAAAATTCAGACAGTTGAATGATAGAAGTGTGCCTTATCCTGATCATTTAAAAGAACATATGCCAAAAATATGCCCCAATAGTTGGGTTGAGGACCAAGTCATAGAGAAATACGGTGCAACCCGTCGTTATCCGCGTGCTGAAGAGGATGCGCTAAACCTAGGGATTAGGTGTAGCAACTTGGTAATAATCTATTTAATTTATATGTAAATTTGAAAATTATAAGACATCTATGTTTCATATTTTAACTATTGTGTTATTATAATACACATGACACTATGATTTTTTAAATTTTTTTATAATAGGTGCATTTATTCCCATATATGTGGGCATATGGACACAATTTTCACACAGAAAATGCTGATACTAGAAACATCACACAAGAATGTGGAGTGGAAGTCGAGTTCGATCAATCTAGTCAATCTAGCCACCGTGATCAAAACCTAGTACGAGGGATGTTAGGTTACGTCAGAAAGATACAAGAGATCATTGAAGTGGATTTTTCTTCTTTCCAATGTGTTATTTTTAGGTGCAAGTGGTGGGGCACCTTTGTTTGGAATAATTTAAAGGAAGATCGCGATAGTAGGCTGATATGTATCAACTCTAGAAAGATGTGGGATGAAGCTAAGGAGCCTTATGTTTTCCCCAAACACTGCAACCAGGTGTTTTTTTACCCAGATGTGTTGGATAGGGATTGGTCATGGTTCGTATTGAGACATGACCCTAGATCAAAACATATTTTTGAGAACAATAGTGTTATCATGCCATGCGAGCTGGAAGAAAATGAGGGTGATCATGAGAACCGAGAGCGATATGGTACATGTGTTATTTCATCAATATTTATACTTTTTAAGATGGGTTTTTCGAAACATTATAATATGTATTTTGAATTAATTGGTAATTTTCATTGTGTTAATGTTAAAATCAATATTTCACTTGATAATTTGGTGAATATGCTTGATCATAAAACAATGGGTACACTATACAAATTCTTTCGTATTTCAGATCATAATAAAATAATGATACTCCCAGTTATTAATAATTTATTTGCATTATTTTCTAAACTTTATTATGTTACAATAATTCATATTATTCTAGATTTATTATTTTACAATTATTTAAAATTTTACAAATTTAAAAATTTTAAATTTTTAATAAAATCATTTCACATTAATACAATTAAAGTTTTACAAATATTTTACATACAATTACAGTTAGAATTATTATTTAAAATTTTACAAATTTTAAAATTTTAAATTTTTAATAAAATCATTTCACATTAATACAATTAAAGTTTTACAAATATTTTACATACAATTAGAATTAGAATTAGAATTAGAATTACACTTTTACAATTTTACATACAATTACAATTACAATTTTAGAATTTTACATACAATTACAATTTTAGAATTTCACATACAATTAGAATTAGAATTACAATTTTACAATTTTACATATATACAATTACAATCATTTCACAATAAATTAAATATTACAATAATAATAAAATTTTACAATATCATGATCATTTAATATTAAATTAATTAATAAACATCCCGTTCATGATAACCATCGTACAAACATCATATTTGACTAAAAAACACATTCAAATTCGCTAACATCATCATGATCATGATCATCTAACAAAACACAATTAACATTATATAACATCATCACAACACAAACATCAAATAACATCCCATGTCAAATAACTGCTATCACATACACATCTATCTGCAAGCTACACATTAAATGAACATATATAACATGACCTAACAATATACACATCATGATGATCACCAACATGTAAATTAAGTACAACTGAAACATTAACATAAAATACATGGACAATATATATATATATATATATATATATATATATATATATATATATATATATATATATATATATATATATATATATATATATATATATATATAACTGAATAATGTAAAAAATATGCAACTGTAATATAAATGTCATGGATCATCTGCTAGTGGTACATCATCAAAAGCAATACTAGTTGAGGCCTGCTCAGTCAATGGTGCAGCCTCAACAAGCTCTGATACATGTTGATCATCACATGCCTACTGATCTGGTACAGGTGCTTCATGCTAATCAAGATCAACTGTCGGTTGCTCATCGTGATGACTCGACATGGTCGATGGTCCAGCCTGCTCATGATCATGAGTACTACTGGATGTTGCAGGCTGTTGACTGGATGTGGCCGATGGTCAAGCCTGCTCTCCATGATGACTGTTGCTCGATGCTAGTGGAGGCTTCTCATATGGGACGATGCGAGGTAAATGATCATCAGATGATGCATTTCTTCTCGTAGACTGTGGATCACGTGATGCATCTCAACCACACCTATAACGTGCAATGGTCCTCCTTAGCTGCGTAAATAAGGTCGTAGCTCCTACGACATGCTGCATCAGGTTGTTCATGTCACGCGACATGCCTCTCCACATATGTAACAACCTACCATTGACCTGTATGTATCTCATAGTAGCAGGCCTGATGCCCACCTTAACAATCAATGCAGTGAGTTGGTCGCTCAACTCCATCCTGTATCTGCTATCAATTCTACCGCACCTAGAAAAAGGTGGTACCAGTGCACTAGCAGGAGCAAGTCTCTTTACACCAGCCTCCTAATGATCCTTAGCATCTGGCATTCCCTGATCATCATCAGGATCCACACCTGGATCATGTGGTGGTGCTGGCATGTCCTCGCCTTCAAAAGACCCAATGTCTGCAAAATGTATACAAGTACGCAACAATAATTAGACAATTTCATTACACAATTTAATAAAAAAAGTTAAAGAAAATGTTAGAATAAATTTAAATAAAACAATAATATTACCTCTATCATCCGGTGGCTCATCATCTGTGAATAGGATGTTGGAACACCCTCACCAATCCAAAAAATCATAAGGATAGGGGACCATAATGAATGTATGCTCATCAACACTGGCTAGCAACTTCAGTGCATCATGCGATATCCTCGCGAAAAACATAGTCTCGCCCCTCTTGGGCATCATCTGTCCCCACATGTGCATCCGTGCCTCAAAAATTGGCCTACGAGGCTGCCGAACAAAAGTAGGCCTCATCTCTGGGAACCTCTCAAAAAGTAAACAAAAAATATCTGAAGCAAAAGGGAAGTTTAACCTCCCTTATGCATGAGCTCGACATCTATCTAAGGTTGTACAGAACTGCCGCAAAAAAATGGCAGACCACCCAACAAGTCATCGCTCATGTACTAAAGAATCAACATAATATAGAAGCGGGCAATTAATGTGTTGCCCGTCATTGGTGTTGTGTGAAATGGTTGAAATCATAAGTGAGAGGCACCTCACCTCCTGACTACCAATTGCACCAATACGTAACTGACCTTCGGAGACCTGAAAATCTAAAGGAGATCGTATATCTGTGTTAATGTATCTTTGGGAGTACACCAACTGACTCCATGCTTCATAGCCAACTGGAACCTTTGGGAATGAGGGAAAATCCATGCATCTCCTTGATAGCCCTATAATGAAATATATGTCCTCCTCAGTGGGTGCATACCAATGGTTAGGACCAACCCAAAAATCCTATCAGTGGAAAATCCACCTGCGGATAAGATGTCTCAAAAGAAAATTATGGACCTTTAGGGAAGTAGCCTCATCATAGAATTTGAGGAGGCCTACCTGCATTAGGAGCCCTTGGGTAGCTTCTGGTACACATCTCTCTCCCTCTCTCATGCCTCCCATAGGCGAACCATGTTATACTGGTTCGCTTGTTGTTGTTTTTGTTCCCCCTCTTCTCTCCTTTCACATCTCTGAATGATTGACATATTAAATAAATTTTTTTTATTAAATGAGACATGTATTTAGGAATATACATATATATATATATATATATTTTTGTGAAAAAAAAACATTCAGTGCGCCACAAAAAAGAGGCATGCACCAGTCCCGGTGCATATTTTTTTTGTCTCGCACCGGTGGCACTGCACTAGAAAATATTCAGCGCACCTGTGGTGGTGCACCTGAAAATTTACAACACACTGTTGACTATGGACAGTGTTGAGAGTACGGTGTGCTGACTAAACTCCATGCCCCGGGGCGTATAGTTTGGCCAGTGCACTGACCTCCTCACATCATTACATAGTCAATGGTGTGATATTTTTCCAAGCCGCACCGTTGACCATGTCGAAATGCAGAGTGCGGTGTGCTAACAAAAATACCCACCCCGGGGTGGATATTTAAGTCAACGCACCACATTTCCACTATTCCACATGGTCAACAGTGCGGCCGGGTAACCAACCGCACTGTACTTTTTTTTAAAACTTGAAAATAACACGGTGCGCCTTTCGGTACCACCCCAAAACCAGTGCGGATAATGTTAGCATCGGTTGCAATGCGGCCTATAAATTTACAGGTAGAAACGTGAACCGGTGCGAGCCGAATGACTCGAGCGCACCGCGCGATAATTTTTTTCTTTTTTTCTTTTAAATCTTTAATCTGAAGGTAATTTGAAATTCTAACCCGCTAAAAGGCTTAGTTATGGAAAAACAAGAAAAATACGTATACATTTGGCCATCGAGGAGGCATATTGGTTGTAGAATTTTCAAAAGAAAAATTTCCCACCGTTTTGCAAAATTCAAGCTGGAGATTGGTGGGCAATGCACAATAGCAGTGCATGAATTGGGTGCAATGGGAGCACTGATGTTAGCGCGACTCAGACAAGGATAAAAGTGGTGCTTGAGAGCTTTGGACCACTGAGAAAAGTGAAAAATGCAGTCTTTTGGCCAATATTTTTATTTATTTATTTAACCCTGTTTAGGTGCGCAGGGTTTTATAGGCACACTGGTGCGGTTTCTTAAGACTACACCGAGTGGTTTCTTTTTTGGCGTGGGGTTTAGGAAGCACCGATGCGGAATTTTTGTAAAGCACCGGTGCACTATAGTAATAAGATGCACCAAGTGGGTTTGTATGGAGCGCACGGTGTCTAGTGTGCCAATGTTTTGTGCGCACCAATGCCTTCTCTTGTTGAATGCACTGGTGCGGTTTATGTTGATAAGCGTACCGGAAAAAAAACATCTGCAAAAACCTCCACCCGCCAACCTCCTCTAGTAAAATCTGCTAGAAACGAATGTCTGAGGTATTTTTATAAGGGGTTCCTAAAAAATATCCGCTAGAGGGTCTTTTCCTTATATTTCTTGTTGTTGATACGAGCATTATATCCTTTTATTTATTGGTTGAGAAAATGTACATATGTGTATATGTGTATCTTATTCTAAATAATGTATTGAGCTAGATTTATAAAGCTCCATAGATAGTATGGTTATTTCTTGGTTGAAGCAAATTTGGTTTTCATAGTAAATATCGTAATGAGTTGTGTGATAAAGCTCCACTAGGAAATATGTTGTTTTATTTTTAGTAGAGGTAATTGTAAATAATACAACGAGTTGTGTTATAAATCTCCATGGGAAATATGTTTTATTTTTAGTGGTTTTCTAGTCATAGGTATCATAGAACACTTAGGATGATTTTCACCTAAGGGGGAGGGTTCTGTAACATCCCTGGTTGAATTTCCATGTAAAAAAAATATGACCAAGGTCATAAAACATGTATTCCAAGTTGAATGGCGGGAAAAACATCGTAGTGGGTGTCACTTTGGTTTATTTATGGATAAGTAAATTAGAAAAGGCATTGGAAAATACAAAGAGGCATTAATTGGCATTTTATCTATGAAAATAATGGAAAATAAGGGAAAAGGAAGGTGAAAGGTCACAAATTTTCATGAGAAGGAAATTGAAGGAAATTGAAGAAATTAGAGCCCTCAATGATAAAAAGGATTGTGAGGATCAGTTTATGGGGTTTTGTCAGTGTTGTATTTTGTTCAGTGTGTGAGACTTTTGAGGGTTCTATGGTGGAGATCTCTCTCTATTCTCTCACTCTCTCCTACTCTTTCACACTTAGAGAAATCTTGGAGCATCGATGGAGCATGCTTGGAGCACTGTAGTTTTCATTTGATTTGGAGAAAGAAGGCAAAGGAAAAAAATAAAGTGCTAAGGAACAGAGGAATAATTGGCTACAATTGGATTTATTTGCATGTATCTAGTTTCATATATGGTTTCCTTACTATTTTTTGGCATGCATGGTACATGCATGTGGTTTCCTAGTTATGTGTTGTCATTGGCATGGAATATTTCCTAGATTGATAGTGGTTTCGACTAGCGTTGCCATTTCCTGGATAGCCATGGTGCTGTTGGTTTTCCCATTTGTTTTCTAATTGGTGCTCATGTTTCTCATGTTTTTGGCTTGAGTTACTATTTCTTGAAGCCTTGGTTGGATAAAGTCCCTGGAAGCCCTTGAACAAATTGCGTTGAATTACTAGTCATGGAAGTCTTGGTTAGAAATATGCTCTAGACCCCTTTGTGGGTTGAGTTACTAGTCCTACATCCTTGGTTGTACAAAAACTCTAGAGCCCTACAATAGTTGTGGGTTGTGTTACTAGTCCTAGATTCAAGTTGGAAAAAATGCTCTGGAGCCCTGGACATCTTGGGTATAGACATATCTAGTGATGGTTAGTGATTTCTGACTGTGAGGTGGAATCAATGGTTGAGGGATGAGGTGGTTTGGCCTCTAGAAGCCCTGGTTTGGTTTTTCTTTGGTTATTCCATCATATCCCACGTTCATTCATGGAATATGGCACGGGGGTGATTTGTTGAAATAAATATTTGGTTCACCCCAATCTATGGTCGGGTGGTACATGGAAGTCCCTGACTTGGTTGGAATTTTCATATGTTAATAAGAGGTATTTTCTATTGGGATCTATGAGAATATATATTGATTATGATGGTGATATTATGGTTGAGTTTCCATGGTTTATATGTTGATTATTTGTTAGTTTATATGTTGGTTATTTGTTGGTTAAATGTTGATTATATGATGTATGATAGATATGGCTCTTGATGTGTTTTGATTTGTTGATCAATGGTTAATGAATACATGAGATAACAGATGATATTACAATAGTTATGAGAGGGAATTAGACCTTCTTGATGATTCTCATATAGGTTTAAGACTCATATGACCAAATATGCATTCATGACCTGTAGATTACATGTTTTCCATATGTTTGATGAAATGTATGTCATGGTTTGCCTTTTTTGGGTTAATCCTTTGATAAAGTTTCATGTTAAGGATTTGTATTTATGTCATTTATTGTTTCAGAAAATTTCATCAATTTATGGGCACTAATTTGGATTCTATCCATAGAAAAGTGGCACAAATTTTGTGGTTTCAAACACAGAACTAGGAAATTAGGATTGCAATCACTCCCTTGTAGGATTATGCATGTGACCAGAGGCCTACAGTCACATGGATGTAATATTTTACATGCGATTGGGAGTTCAAGTCGATGAAAAAGCAATCTTACTTGGGGTTTGGGAACCTAGAGGGGTGGTTAAGCTCTTTCGGGTCATGTAGCTCCTGAGGAAGGTCATTAAATTTTTGGTTTGTCGGTTCCACATCCTTAACTATACTTAGGAGAATGAGTCATATCACATTAAATATTCCTCACATATTTAACTCGGTGAATCGAGGAACTTGGGTAAGTGTGGGAGGAGGGTGTTATAATGTGCATTGATTCGCATGAAATAAATCAAATAAAAATAAGATATAGACTTCCTTTACCTCGCATCGATGATCTAATGTAAAGTTAGAGTCGCACAAATTATTTTCCCAAAATATATTTGAAAAGTGGATATCCTCATATTAGGATGACAGGGGGAGATGAGTGTAAGAAAAAATTTAAAACAAGTGATGGACTATATGAATGGATTTTTATGCCTTTTGGATTGACCAATTGACCAAGTACATTCATGGGACTCATGAATGATATTTTAAAAGACTTTATAGGTAAATTTGTGATTTTATACCTTGATGGAATTCTTGTTTACAATAAAAAAAGAGAATAACATTCAATGTTCTTAAAATTATTGTTGAGAAAGCTACAATAAGAGAAACATTATGTAAATTTGAAGAAATATTGCATCATAAAAATAAAGCTATTATATTTGTTTTTTTTATTTCTCCAGAAGGAATAAATATGGATCCAGAGAAGGTAAAAGATATTAAGTGGCCTTCCCCAATAAATTTTTATGAGGTAAGTTGTTTTTAATTATTTTCTAGTTTTTATAGGAAATTAATTCGAAATTTTATCCATATATGTGTGACGATAGTTTAAAATATTAATAAGGAACAACAACTATTTACATTGAAAACAAAAACTGAAGGGGGATTTAGATTGTTGAAAGAAAGGATAATAGAGAAACCTATTCTAACCTTACCATATTTCCATAAACTTTTTGAAGTAAAATATGATGCAAGTGGGACAACCAATGGAGTTTTTCTAAGTCAATAATATAAACCCATTACTTACTTTAGCGAAAATTTGAACAAGGCCAAGCATAAATACTTGACTTATAACAATGAGCTTCATGCAGTAGTGCGATCCTTGAAGAAATGAAGGCTTTAACTTATGCTAAAATAGTTTTTTCTATACACCAACAAAAATTCTCCATAATTTATAACTAGGTAGGTAAAACTAAATAGGAGGCATGCCAAATAGTAGAGTCTATGAAATTTTTTACTTCATCCTAAAAAAAATTAGTGGAAATTCTAACAAAATTTAAGATGATTTGAGCATGTGATGTTTGTTTTTGCAATAATTCCAAATAAATACTTTGGGATTTGAACATATCAATGAAATGTACAAGGAGGACCTGGAATTTGGAGTAGCTAATGAAGAATTTAAGAACCCGATGCTAATAAATTGTATCCCTTGGATAGATTTTATGGTTCATGAAGGGTTGTTATTTAAAGGGATCCAACTATGTATTCGTAAATTTTCAATCAGGGACAACTCGTTGAAAGAAAAACATAGTGGAGGATTAGGTGGTTTCTTTGGGCATGAAAAAACATATACGTAGCTAAGCTCTTCTTATTTATGGCTAGGTATGAGCTTTGATGTAATGGAATTTATAGACAGATGTAAAATTTGCCAATATGTAAAAGGGAAGAAACATAATTTTAGTTTATATAATCCCTTATCCATAGCAAGTAGACCATGGGATTCCATAAGCATGGATTTTGTTGAGTATACCCAAAACTCAGAGGATAAATTTTTTTATTTTTATAGTTGTAGATAATTTCTCCAAGATGGCTCATTTAATACCTTGTCATAAAACTAGTGATGCAATCCACATTGCAAATTTATTTTTAAAAGATGTCTCGAGACTATATGGACTTCCCATGAGTATAGTTTCATACATCGACACAAAATTTATTGGTAATTTTCAGAGGAAAATATGGAAAAATTTCGGTACCAATCTTTCTTTCAACTCAACCTATCATCCTCAAATTGATGGACATACTAAAGTGGTAAAAAAAAGCTTTGGAAATTTGATGAGGAGTTTGGTAAATGAGCATAAAACGTAGTGGGATCAAGTCCATTCACATGACTAATTTTCCTACAATGATTCACTTGTAGAAGCACAGGAAGAATCTCATTCTATATTGTATATGGGTGGATGCATCAAGATGGGTTACACTTTTGTGCTAAATGTGGCGATGAAATTTCAAAATTTTTCTCTTTTATCGAATTGAAGCCCTCAAAATTCATATAAACATTGTGAATTTTGATTTAGAATAAAAATAAAATTTGTGGAGAATTATATTTTCCTAATGATATTTTTTGCAGAAAAATTTAGTGTCATACAATATATCAATTTTCCATTAGATGAAGTGCTTGTCCTTGCAAATTTTCACACATCTTAAAAGGAATGTGTGTGCTCACATAGCATAACTTAGTATAAAATGTGTAATTTTTAATATATATATATATATATATATATATATATATATATATATATATATATATATATATATATATATATATATATATATATATATATATATATATATATATATATAATCTACATGGAGAGAACTAGCTTATTCATATTAAAAAAAAATTATGTAAAATTATATTTTTTTATATTTTTTGAAGTTTGCAAAGTAATATTTCAATTGTATTTTTCAGACACAAGTGTTCATGTAAGGTTTTTTCAGCTATTTAAATAAATTGAAAAACCAATAGTACCCTCTTGAAGAGGACTCATTCACGAAGATAGTAGTATTTAAAAATACAAATAAAAATCGTTGTGTATATTTTATGTTATTGATTTTTAATTCAGCCTCTTTAAAATTATCCAAAAAAATTTCAGACATTATGTTTAAAAGAAATTAGAAGAAATATATGATATGAATTCGAAAACTTCAAATTCATATGCCATAGGATAGAGGATTTTTTCATAAATCCAACACGATCAACTCTACCACCTAAGGACAATTGTTTCCCTAAGTCCACTAGGGTACAAAATAGGGTTGCATAAAATTTTACATAAGGGGTGTTCAAATTGTGGATTTTAGGAATTCAAAAGCTTGATCGAGCACTTAAAATTCTTAATTGAGGGTTTCGTAAACGCGCGATTTAGCCATTTATGTGGTTAGCATGGGCTCGATCAAGCTATGTAGCTCGATCGAGTCTCTATAAAAAAAATTGTGGAACCCATAATTTAGATTTTAGAATCAATAAAGATCTAAAATTTAATCCATAAATATTTTGACCAAGTTGATATGATATTATTTTACTAAAAATGAAAATTCAACTAGATCTAGGTTATGAACAACGTTAGAATTTTTTTTTTATGTTATTGTTTTGAGATGCACATTGTACAACCAGTATGGGGGCACTGTGTAAATATGTTTGTTTGTGCTCAAAATATACCTTATCATATACTTGAATTAGAATGGAACATAAATTTACCTTCCACAAAAGTTTTTAGCACATTAAAATTGCAAATTTTATTATAATTTTTATTATCATGTCATGTAGAAACCATATTCAATTTAATATTAATATTAAAAAATTATTATTATTACTAAATTAAATTATGAATAATGATATTAATATTAAAAAATTAATATTAATATATTTTAATGTTAATATTATTAAATTTATTAATTTTGGATTAATATAATATTAACTTTAATATAATATAAAATGTGTTATATTATAATATATACTAGTACAACCACAATAATAAATGTGGTTGATATATGTCATAGGCATCAGCAAAAGATTCAATAACACAAAAAGAAAAGACTTGTACAAGCTAACTCAATATGTTAATTTTATTTAACCTATTTTTTTTTATAAATCTAAAATAATAAAATATAATATTTTTAAAACCCTAAAGTAATCATAACCTAAAGGTACCTAAAGAAATAAAACCTGAAAATTTTCAATTGGAAGTCATGAAGCGCTCTATGTATCTATGATGGAGGTAGCTGAAACATTAATATTTTGGAAAATTATAAATAATATTTCCAAGGAAAATTATCATTTTCCATCTAGGTGAATGTACAACACACATTTGAAATCTTGCATTTTAAATATATGTATTATATAAAAAATTAAATTGTTGTATGACATCTATATATATATATATATATATATATATATATATATATATATATATATATATATATATATATATATATATATATATCTATATATATATATATAAACATAATATTTTAATTTTCAAATTATTTAAAAAAAAATAGAGGAGAGAGAGAGGGGGACACACAGATGGAGAGAGGGAGAGGAGTGATTAGAGGAGAAAGAGAAGGATATTGAGAGATGGAGTTGGAGGAAAATATGGGAGGGAATAATTTCAAGACATATAGAAATAGAAAGGTGGAGAGAGAGGGAGTGACAAGGGAGAGAGGGAGTGATAGTGTATATGTTTTGGGGTGAGATATAAATACAAAGAAAGAGAGATGGAGAGAAGGGGTAGAGAGAAGGAGAGAGGGAGTGAGATACTCAACAGATTTGGATGAGAGAGAGAGAGAGAGAGAGAGAGAGAGAGAGAGAGATATGAAGGGGAGATACAAAGGAATTTTGGAGAGAAAGGGAGAGAGATTAAGGAAGAGAGAGGACTTGAGAGGGAAGGAGAGAGAGATGGAGTTGGAGGGAGAGAGAGAGAGAGAGGGAGGTAAGAAGAAATACTTTTAGAGAGTGAAAGGTGGAGATAGAGATATAGGGAGGTAAGAAAAAAATACTTATAGAGAGAGAAAGGTGGAGAGAGAGAGAGAGGGAGTGACAAGGGGGATGGATTAAATTTTAGAATCAATAAATATCTAAAATTTAATCCATCAATATTTTGACCAAGTTGATATGATATTATTTTACTAAAAATGAAAATTCAACTAGATCTAGGTTATGAATAACGTTGGAATTTTTTTTTATGTTATTGTTCTGAGATGCACATTGTACAACCAGTATGGAGGAAGACTGTGTAAATATGTTTGTTTGTGCTCAAAATATACCTTATCATATACCTTGAATTAGAATGGAACATAAATTTACCTTCCACAAAAGTTTTTACCACATTAAAATTCCAAATTTTGTTATAATTTTTATTATCATGTCATGTAGAAACCATATTCAATTTAATATTAATATTAAAAAATATTATTATTACTAAATTAAATTATGAATTATGATATTAATATTAATATATTTTAATGTTAATGTTATTAAATTTGTTAATTTTGGATTAATATAATATTAACTTTAATATAATATAAAATGTGTCATATTATAATATATACTAGTACAACCACATTAATAAATGTGGTTGATATATGTCATAGGCTTCAAAAAAAGATTCATTAACACAAAAATAAAAGACTTGTACAAGTTGAATCAATATTTTAATTTTATTTAACCTGTCTTTTTTTTATAAATCTAAAATAATAAAATATAATATTCTAAAAACCCTGAAGTAATCATAACCTAAAGAAAGAAAAACTGAAAATTTTCAATTGGAAGTCATGAAGCGCTCTATGTATCTCTGATGGAGGTAGCTGAAACATTAATATTTTGGAAAATTATAAATAATAATTCCAAGGAAAATTATCATTTTCCATCTAGGTGAATGTACAACACACATTTGAAATCTTGCATTTTAAATATATGTATTATATAAATAAATAAATTGTTGTATGACATCAATATATATATATATATATATATATATATATATTAATTGTTAAAGTATTTAAAAAAAATAGAGGAGAGAGATAGGGGGACACAAAGATGGAGAGGGAGAGGAGTGATTAGAGGAGAAAGAGAAGGATATTGAGAGATGGAGTTGGAGGAAAATATGGGAGGGAATAATTTCAAGACATATAGAAATAGAAAGGTGGAGAGAGAGGGAGTGATAGTGTATATGTTTTTGGGTGAGATATAAATACAAAGAAGGAGAGATGGAGAGAAGGGGGAGAGAGAAGGAGAGAGGGAGTGAGATACTCAACAAAGTTGGATGTGTGTGTGTGTGTGTGTGTGTGTGAGAGAGAGAGAGAGAGAGAGAGAGAGAGAGAGATGAAGGGGAGATACAAAGGGAGTTGGGAGAGAAAAGGAGAGAGATTAAGGAAGAGAGAGGACTTGAGAGGGAAGGAGAGAGAGAGATGGAGTTGGAGGGAGAGAGAGAGAGAGAGAGATGGAGGTAAGAAGAAATACTTTTAGAGAGTGAAAGGTGGATTTAGATATATAGGGAGGTAAGAAAAATTACTTATAAAGAGAGAAAGGCACAGAGAGAGAGAGAGGGAGTGACAAGGGGGATGGAGAGAGGGAGAGACAAGAGTAGGAGGGAGGAGAGATAGAAGGGGAGACATAGGGAGAAAATGGGAAGAGAGAGAGAGAGAGAGAGAGAGAGAGAGAGAGAGAGAGAGAGAGAGAGAGAGGCAGAGATGGAGAGAGAGAGAGAAGGGGAAGAGAGAGAGGTGGGGAGGGGGAGGGGGAGGGAGGGAGATATAGATAGATATGGAAAAACAGTGCGTATGTTTGCAGGTTGATATAGATAGATGAAGAAGGAGAGACAAAGGGAGATAGAGATATAGATGGAAGGGGGAGAGAGGGAAGAAGAGAGAGATAGAGAGAGGAAGGGAGAGATGGATAGATATGAAGAGAGAGAGAGAGTGTTTGTATTTAGTAGGGTGAGATAGAGAGCCAAAGAAGGAGAGGTGGAGGGATATATCGATGTAGATAGAGGGGAGAGATAAATAGAAGAAAATTGATTGGATTAGATGCATTGATTTCAGTGTATAGATGGTGAATCTAATCCTATTTGATTTCTTGCATTAGGTGCATTGATTTTTGTGTAGATGTTTATTTCTAATTCTATTTAATTTTTTGCATTAGATGTATTTATTTCATTAAATATGTTAATTTCTAATCCTGTTTAATTGAGCTTGCATTAGATGCATTGATTTTAGTGTAGACGTTGATTCCTAATCCTCTTTAATTGCAAGCACTAATGGCATTGATTTAGGTGTAGATGTTGATTTCTAATCTTATTTATTGCTTGCAACATTAGACGCATTCATTTGATTGTGAATGTTTATTCCTAATCCTATTTTATTATTTGCATTAGATGTGCATTGATTTCAATGTAGATGTTGATTTCTCATAATATTTGATTTCTTGCATTAGAAGCATTGATTTTAGTGACAACGTTGATTTCTGATTTAATGTAACTAGATGTATGGTGTACATTAATTTCAATGTAATTAGATTAATGTTATGCATTGATTTCAGTGTAAGAAAAAAACAAATATTAATGACGTGCATTATGACTATGTTTTTATAAATAACCTCAAATGAAATAAAATCGAATAAAACTTATATTTGTAACTTTTACATCTCCACATATTTTAAAATTGAATAGAACTTATTTCAATCATATTTAAGTTTTTTAAAATTGAATAAAACTTATTTAAATCATAGGGTTTGATTGAAATGATTGGATAGCTAGGTAAATTTAGGAAATTATTAACATTATTTAAAATTATAGAAATTTTGTCATATATATATATATATATATATAACCTATATATTAAATTCAATATGATTGACTTATAGCATGTTATCACTAAGATCTTGTAGATAATCTCAAAAGAAATAATAAAACTTATTTGTTGTTTACAGGACAACCTTTAAAATTGAATAAAACTTATTTCAATCCTATTTGTGTTTTTGAATTGAACCTTGAGATAAGAAATTAATCGAAATACTTAAAAAAATTGATGATGCAATGGTATATGGGTTGGTCACAAAAAAATTCATATATATATATTTTTATTATAATATGGATGACTTTAGAATTCAATTAATTTATTTTTAAAATTGAATTGTAATAGCATACATGTTGATTGTAGTAAAAGACACTTTCTACAAGCCAATATGAAGCATGATTGTAATTCTTTCCGTGTTCAATATTAAATTGATGCATGATGTATTTTAGTTCATTTTAAGTATCAAAGTGACTTTCATCATAGTAAGATTGTACTTATATCATATTATGACTAAGCTCTTGTAGATGACCTCTGGAAAATAAATTTAAAATTGAATAAAACTTATCTGTTGTTTAGAAAATATCTTTTAAAATTTAATTTAAAACTTATTTCAATCATATTTGTGCTTTTTAATTCAACTGTCATATATTTTAGTTCATTTTAAATATCAGAGTGACTTGCATCATAACTTAATATTTTACTTATTTTCTTAGTCTATGAAATTAGAAATCAAAATTGTTATATTTTGTAATAAAAGTTATAGTATATAGAAACAAATTTAAAATAGCAAAATAATTTTAACATATCCATAAACTTCAGAAATTAATGAACATTGACAAAAAATATTAATACAAATTGATAAACTGAAATAATGAATGTATCAATAAATTATCCATATGAAAATGTATATGATTTTCAAATATCACATGAACATCCATAAACTGAAATAATTAGCATCCATAAACTGAAATAATGTTCATGTACATGTATAAATTGTCCATGTATGAAAATATACAAAGTTTGTATCACATGTGAATGTGCCCTATGAAATGAGCCTGAAAATATACATACTATCCACTCTAAGTACCACCAGAAGTCTTATGTGAGTTTCACTGTGTAAAGTAAGTGTCCATAAGTTGGTATTGCAATATAACACATTTAAATTCAAACTAATTAGATCATTATTTGTAAAAAATAAACAATATGGAAATAAATTATTTTGAACCACATTTTTAATTACCTATATTTATCTACTAGCCTCGGTCAAGTCCAAATGCAAGTCAGATAGGATGGGGGTCTAATGAATATGGGTTTGGTGCACCCTTACCTATAGCTCAATGATTGGGGCCTACATCGATGCACCTACATAGCAGTGCATATATACCTAGCATCCCACTCATGTGTCCACAGAAATGTGACATCAACAAAAATTTAGATATGAGCCTATGTACAAAATGGAAAGGAAAAATTATAATTAGTCTACGAATTAACTAGCAAATATGTATAACTTAAAAAAAATGTTGAAATCTTAGGAATATAAAAGTTTACTTCAATTTTTGGTCCATCTGGTTGGACATAGTGACTCTCCTTCACATGAGTGTTATGAGGTGGAGGTGGAGGTGGAGGATAATCCATGGAAACATGCTTTGGTGGAGGATGGTGTGGTTAATAAATTCCCCCCTTAGATGACCTCAGAAACACATCCATGTAGTCGGGTTGTGTTTACATTTTATCATGAATTTACTAATATAAATGAGATATAATAAGAAATAGAAATTAATATAAATAATTATGAATAATTTGACAATAAGAGTCAAAAGTTTTGTATATATATGTATGTTGGGCAGGGTACCCCTCGGTCTACGTTTTGGTCAAAAATTTTGCATTTTGAGGATCAGAGTACATTGCATGCAGATGTTTAAGAGTTGTAGGGGTTTTGGGGTGGGTCAAAGACCCTTATTTTTTAAAGGGATGGGATTTTTTTTAATTTTTAGCTCCTCCCATGGTTTTCGGACCATGGTATTATAAAAGAAAAAGTTATATAAGGAGATACCTTAGTGAGTATAGTGATATATATTTTTGGTAATGTTAAGTTAGATCTAAGTCTGCAATTGCATTATCTTTCCTTGTGTTGGGAAAAGGGGAAGGCTCATGTGGTTGTGTGCATGGAGACCTTGGTAAGTCTGCAGCTGTGTGCGTAGGGAAAGAAGGATTGTATTTAAAGGATCTTACTTAATAAAGAAGGACTTGAAGACAGTCTGTGTATTTCCATGTATTTTTGACATTATCTTTTTTATAAGTTATCTGCGTTGGATTAGGGTTTTCTGTATATTATCACTTTGATTTTATCGTGAAGTTTATATTGTTGTTTTATATGATGAATAATGCATGTTAAGATAGAAAGGCTCAATGCATAAGATAGTTAAGAAGATTTTTTGAACAACATCTATAGCTTTAGCATATTAGTTCAACGAAGCTCTAATCAAGATCTGAGCATAGATAAGCCCTAAAGCCACACTCCATAGTCCCTCTAGATGCATAAACCTAGTTCTATCATCCCCTAATATTGCATTGGGTGAGACTTCCGTCTGCACAGCAGATCATTGCCGAAAGGGATGGGAATAGAGGGTTTTTTTGGTAGCATGACTACTTTGAACCTGTGTGTAGACCCCCTCAAGCCAACAAATGGTTATGTTTGCAGGACCCGAATCTAAATATTGAGGGATATGTGGATGCAGCATCTGATCATATAATATATTCAAGACTAGGTAGATTTGAAGGAGTGAGAATTTGAAATTCAATAAAATATAAATCTGCAGTTTTCAACTGAAAAGTGGTTGTAGAAATATCCTTTTTCCTTTTACATATCAACACGAGATCTTATTATGCTCGTTCGTGAATGATCTGCATGAATGTTTGTCGAGATTAGCTAAATATAAGACCTGTTTTAAGCACGACGAGCCTACTGTGTGGAGCCCTGAATTATTGCAGCTACTCAAGGAGACTGATAACAAGATATCAAGAGTTTTTTATTTCTAGATTGATAGTATTTTGGGAGGATTTATAATTGGGTTTGCCATAGACACCTATGTATCCTACAAATAATTTGAACAAAATTTTTTCAAGGGTCCACAAGCTAGGTACTTGAATTCTTTAAAGTTATGTATTAAGGTGCTTTTATGTGAAATGGGTGTATGACGCATGCAATCAGAATAATGTTTGCAAGGGGTAATTATGGATCTACGCGAAGTAGTAAAATATATAGGGTAGATCATGAAAATTACATTGAGACAGAATAAAATACATTGTGTGGATCTGAAAGAAAAGAAGGATAAAGTAACCCCTCAACCCCTAGAATTCTGTTGCAGTTATAATTTGGAGATCATCAAGGCACCTCTAGGATTCTCCATTGCGCTAATCCCATCTGTTAAGCACCTATATTAATAGTGTAGTCCCTTATTATGTTAGTGTAGCCCCCCTTATTGTTATTTTTGTACCTCTGTAACCCCCATATTGTTATTATTGTGCCCTTACATTATTATTGTTAGGTCGGCTAGGATTACATTGTAGCTCCACTAGGATTACATTCGGGCCCCATGGACTCCTATATATAGAAAGGAGGTTTCGTCATTTGTATCATCCAAGAATTGTTCATTCATGTAATGTATTGGAGGATTCCCCCTCGAAGTGGCTTATTTCTAAGGCGTTGATATCTCTTTTCTTCTATTTCTGGAGCTAATTTCACAACATTTGGTATCAGAGCTTTGGATTCTAGGGTTTTTCTGCTCCAAATAGGTCATCGTGGAATTTTAGCTATACCTTTTTTTCTACAAAGGTTCAGAAGCTGAAATTTTTAGAGTGCGAAGCCAAAATCCTGAGGAACATCATCGAAACATTTCAGACCTTGGTTCAAAATATTTTTAGAGATATGATCTATGGACGTTAGGGCATTTTGCAGGCTCCTAAATTTCACTTAAAAAGGTCATCACGAAATTTTCACTATAATTTTTTTCTATGAAGGTTTGGAAGTTGAAATGTTTATACCACGAAGCCGAAGTTCTGAGGAACATCTTCACAAAATTTTATAGCTTGGTTCGCAATATTTTCGGAAATATGATCTGTGGAAGTTAGGTCGTTTTCAAGCTCCCTAATTTCATCTCAAAGAGGTGATCGTGGGAAAATATTCATAAATATCTCTCTGAGAAATGGATTCAAATTATGTAAATAGTGGCTAGAAGTACATGGACTATAGTTTCTTTTTTATCAATTTCAGTGCCGAAGGAGGAAATAGTGACACGTGGCAGGTCGTACAAGTTCGCTCTACTGAACTAGTCCATAGTTAGGTCATTATGGGAGATTTGACATAACTTTGTCTTGAAGAATCCAAATCAGGTCAAACCTGTGGCATTCGAAAGAGGATTTAGAGTGCTACTTCAAGGCCAAATTTCAGATATTGAGGATCTGTAATCACATATATAATTCAATTTCAATATCGAGCTCCTCAAAATCAAGAAAAAGGTGTGTATTTGGTTTTTAAAATTGCATAAAGTTTGTTTGAAAAAGCAGTTTGAAGTGATTCCAAGGGCATATTTTAGAATTTTTATCAGTATTGGGTTCTATAATTCTTCAAAAAAATAATTCCATACCCATTAAGACCTCAAAAAGCTATACTATGACGCATGAAGAGGAAGAATTGCGGTATCAGATATCAAAATTACGGTACCAAGTGCAACAAATTTCGATCTTACAAAGAGCAATCGAAGATGACATAGATGGTTTAAAATAAAAAATGGAGGCTAAGTTGGATGGTTTGAAGGATCAAATAATAGCTAATATGGATGATAAATTAGTGGAAGATCACATTGAGCATCAACAACAAGTTCTCCAACTTTCAAAGGATAACCTAACTTTGATATAGAATCTAATGAAACAACAGGAAGATCAACATCACATCGAAATAAGTTCTAAAATAGTCACAGAAACAAGAACTCAACAAGTACGATCAATTTAAGAGTATCTCAGCAAGTGGAAGAACCTTCCTATAGAATATTTCACAAGGGAGGATGAGAATTTTATACAAAAGCATCAAGAAATAATCAAGCATTGAGGACAACACTTGTTTGAAGGAGAGGGGCATGTTAAGCACCTATATTAATAGTGTAGTCCCATATTATGTTAGTGTAGCCCCCCTTATTGTTATTTTTGTACCCCTGTAACCCCCATGTTTTTATTATTTTTCTCTTACATTATTATTGTTAGGCCGGCTAGGATTACATTGTGGCCCCATGGACTCCTATATATAGAAATGAGGTTTTGTCATTTGTATCACAATGCCATCCCACCTCATCCCATCCCCATACTATCCCTCCACCTCTACCTTTGCCACCCTCTCCCTTGGGAGATATGGCTAATGAAGATAGAATGCCTATTTTCAAAGGTCTGGGATCAAAGGATCCTCAACAATTTTGGTTTTTCGTTGAAGCAGTATGGAGAGCGTGACAGGTTGCAAATGATGATATGAAGAAGGCACAACTTGTTAGAATGTTGTAGGTGAGAGCATTGTATTTTTATATGAATTACTCTATGATGCATCCAGCTGCCATGTTGGATGAGACAAAGATAGCATTGCATGTTGAGTTTAAGAAGCCAAAGTCACAGTCATAGTGTATTATGGAGATAAAATATATCAAACAAATGGTAATTGAATTTGTTTGGGACGTAGATCAAAGGTTCAAGATGTTACTGATCAAAGTGATTTTTCAAATGAGTTGCACAAGTAATGGTTTATAGATGCATTATTGCCACATATCAGACTGCCATTGACACAAAAAATATAGAAACATAGGTTGAAGGTCTAGAAATTGCTATGAAGTTGAAAGCTTCGCCCATCGCAAACACCCAAGTAGGTGTTCAACAGATTCAAAACCAATTAGCAGAAATAAATTTGGAGTTGCAAGAGTTGAAGAAGGGTAATGAAGTTCGATCATAAATTTTCCCAAAATTATGGTGTATCAAATGTAAAGCAAAAGTCCATTATAAAGAGCAGTGCCCTGTATTTATATATTACATCAATAGTGATGGGCCTAAACATTTTCAACCAAAACCAATTGTATGGTGTGACCTATGTAAATTATATAGTCGAAATCGCATGGAAGAATTCTATTTCGTGTAGAAGAATGTGCAGACGTCGAAGTAGTTGTTTTGTAACTTATGTCACTCTGTAGGGAACGAGGAAAGGAATTTTCGTAGATATGATTTAATGTTGGATCAGATTGTAGGTGCATAAAAAATGCAAGATAAAGGGTGTACGCATGAATATCATGGTTCACCTGCAGGGCGCGGAGGATTCCAAGGCCGAGGACAAGGCGTTGGTCGAGGACGAGGTCAAATTATATGTTACAACTCGGGTGAAGCTAGACACTTCGCAAGGGATTTTCAAAATACCATAGCCCCCTCATGCAGGTATTGTAGAGATTTTGACAATGTAATATAATATTTTCATGTTTTGATAAAGACGATGTGCGAGAAAAGGACTCTGCGGCCCACACAAAAATTGTAGATGATGACTGTAGAACCACGTGAAGAAGAGCCTAAAGTCAACATAGTAACCTGAAGTGGTGCAACCACTAGAGAAGATAGTGCAGCAAGTAAGAATCCTATGAAGGACACATGGGTCCGAAAAGCTAGAGATAAGAACACTAGGTTTAATATAAAAAGAGAAAAGGAGACATTTTTGGAGGAAAAGAAGGGCTTCATTAACCCTAGAGCTTTGACATCTTGGGCACAACCACAACCTCAAAAAAATTTGATACCTTAGAAGAATAGTGACGAAGTTGTAGCTATAACAAAGGATTTTTACCCAACCATATTGAAAACACTTTTTCAGACCTGCATGAAGTTGCTATAAGATCAGAAGGTTGTATGCAGTCTACAGGAGATGATATACTCACACGCACAACGATCCGTGCGCAATCAATAAGTTGCATCAGCATAAGAAGAGGACATGCAGAGAAATGAGGTTAATTGCACAGATTGGGGACTACGACATGGATTAGGTAATTGACATGAGATAAGATGCCAATGTATTTCCAAATCAAATATGGGAATGAATGGGAAGGACGAAACTGCAATCATCATCGATCTAGTTGAGAACGGATAATTAG
The DNA here is from genome assembly GCA_034641835.2 of Pinus albicaulis. Lineage (NCBI taxonomy): Eukaryota > Viridiplantae > Streptophyta > Pinopsida > Pinales > Pinaceae > Pinus > Pinus albicaulis. The sequence continues at coordinate 1,443,252,118 of CM076584.1, read as the reverse complement.
AAGAAGATTATTCTAATGGGAATATTGGATGGTATAGTGGTAGAGATTGAAGGAGTCCGCACAATTGACGATTTTGAATTTATTGAGATTGTAGATTATATAAATCCATATCCAGTGCTGCTTGGATTGGATTTGGCTTTTGATATTGATGCAATAATCTTTTTGGGAAAAATACTGAGAGGGGGGGGGGAGGTGAATCAGTATTTAGGGCTGAATGAAATCTTTTTACTTTTTCTTTCTCTAAAACCCATACGCTACTTTACTGAAGCCAACTCGCGTATACACGCAGATATCCTTAATAAAACTTGCGTATTACCAGAGATCTCATTATGCAGATAGTTCTTTACTTAGATCATTACATCATTCATTCATTAGACATTTAGTAAGCAGTAAACTTGTGCAGTAAGAATAGAATAAATCATCACACATAAGAAACACACATGAACACCGGATTAGGAACAAGAACTGAGTGGGAAAACCATGTATGATATTTATTATAAAGAAAACTTCTTACAACCATCAATAAGGCGTGGACTCATATCACAGCTATGAGCACCTACTTGAGAGGCTGCAGCAACTTCTCTCATTTTACCAACCTCTCTTTGGAAGAGCTACAGCCTATCCTGAGTTTTACCGACCTCTCGGAAAACTACTACCCCCTGCTCTTTTTTACCAGCTACCACTGGAAGGGAGCTGCTACCCCCTCACTGAAGGCTTTGACCCTTAGCTCTACTGCAGACCACGTTTCATCAATTTTCAAACTGGATCAAATAGCTTCAACACAACCCATCACTTATCAACAAACATACTTTGCCCAATACTTCAAAACTGATGGTGGGCAACTAACCAGCAGGCAATATCAGAAACATGCAGGACTTTAGAATGGATATGCAAATCATAAACTTAACTTCACAGAACTTTATTGGATAAACCATCAACTCGCTGCCTCTCTTTCTGCAATTTAAGTGTATATAGGTACTTTACTAACACCAACCCTCGTGCTTCTCCCTGCATGTGCGGAATGCATACGCTACTTCTATTTACTGAAGACACATGTATACGCGCTTCTCTTCGTATCAAATTGCATATACTTCTGAAAACACTGAATTTTCAGAATGTGATCAAACTCAGATTCAGATCTGAAATCAGATTTTGTTTAGACAATCTATCAACCATGCAGAACTGTTTAGAGAGTCATTCTTCCTTCATTGAATCATCAACCAACAACTTGATCTTTAATCATAATTAGTAGCACAATCAAAATTCAAACAACCCAGATCTGTATGAATACCTCCTTGAAAGACAACAGTAAAAGAACATAACAGATCAGACATTTCATTCCACGCACTTCAGCAAAACCCTAGATTCCATACGCACTTTTACTTCACTGAACCTGCGTATATACGCGCTTTCACAGAGACAAACTTGCGTATACTTCAATGCATTTTATTCTTTAGAAACCCTGACTGCCATACGCGCTTTTCTTTAAGCGGACCCGTGTATATACACACTTTTACTAAGACAAACTAGCGTATAGATCTATAAAAGATAAACTTTGTAGAACAGTCCAAATCTATCAACTTACCCAGATTTCTTCAATTTCTTTATCAGACTTGCGCTAGGTCTTCATCATTTCTTTTCTAGATCATCCTAGAGATTCATCATTTCTAGATCTAGAGATCTTGAACCTTCAACATATCCGTAGGTGCATCATATATTCAGATCTATCAATTAAGAACAGAGTTCAACCATGCAGATATACTTCAGAGTGAAGTATTCATTAAAACCTAGACATATGCACACCTTGCACTATTATTCTCTTCTCCTTATATAGGTTTAGCCTTTATCAATACCATGATTCAAAACCACTCAACCTCCGATGGTATTCCTGGACGGAATCAAATAGATAATCCAGCGCTCAATACTATGGGCCAATACCATGGTTATGTCTCCTGGTTTTATAAGTTTAGAGCGCAAATAGGCATACACTACTTGTCACGTACATTTCCACGTACATACGCTACTTCTCCTTTACAAACCCACGTATGCTTTGTGACATATCATATTTATCATCTCTCTGACACTTACTGAAATTTATTTCTCTGCTACTTCTGAGCTGTTTGTAGATACATCAGATTTACATCATTAATAAACTCATCAAGTTAGTTTCCGTCAAGGACAACTTCATCAAGTAGGTTGCCATCAAGAACAACACATTGCATCATATTGCCAACAATCTCCCCCTTTGGACTTGATGACAACCAAAAAAGATAGATACAAAACACCATGATATTCTCCCCCTTTGACATCAAGGGCAAAGGGTGGATCAAAACCAAAACAAGGATTTTCTTCTCATGTAGAAAGAAGAGCTCTGTAGATCTACTATGCACTGAAGTTACCATGCTCCCCCTGAGTTCATGCTGAATCTGCAAACATATATATATATATATATATATATATATATTTCAATGAAGTACATGACTCTATGACCTTTCCTATCACTAGGGACTCATACTTACATCAATGATCCTACCAAGTGGATTTACACATTTTGACTCAACTACCCAACCAAGTGGGTTTACAAATTTGATCAAGTCCTTTCATGACTGAAAAATACAATTTTACATCATAGGTCTCAACATGACCTTTTCATCAAATTACAACAATGACCTTTTGTAACAAATACCAAAAAGACCTCAAGAGAGAGATCATATTTTAGAACCATCATAATGCCAACAATGCATTATTCTCAGCAAGGCTAATGCTCCCCCTGAACCTGTACACCTGTTCTTGAGCCATTTCACTCCATCTCCCCCTTAGCTTGTGCATCCTGAACACTTTCAACATCAAATCATCAAGGCATCTTCATCAAATATTAGAGAATGAAACAGAAATATGAGAGCTGAAACATCACCAGAGATACCCAACAGCACCATAGCTGTGATGAAGAATGCTGATCCAGAAAAATTTGTCAGCAACCACACATACGCGGTTTTCTCTGTATAAAATCGCGTATATACACGAATGTCTTTTAGGAAATCCGTGTATCCAATTTAATCTTTTGCATTTAAGCAGATCTGATATTCTGCATGGTAGAGACTACTCCCAGCTTCTGTCTGAGATATTCAAACGCTTCCCTGGGTAGAGGTTTGGTAAATATATCAGCAACTTGTTCTTTGGAGGGAACATACTCCAACTTCACCTTTTTTTCAAGCACTTGTTCACGTAAGAAGTGATACTTGATGGGAATGTGCTTGGTCTTGGAATGCATAACAAGATTCTTTGAGATACTGATGGCACTTGTATTATCACACATAATGGAGATAGGAAGTGAACATTTGATTTGAATGTCTTGTAAGGTTTGCATCATCCAAAGAAGTTGAGTGCAACATGATGCGACAGCCACATATTCTGCTTCTGCTGTAGATAAGGCAATAGAGCTTTGCTTCTTGCTGAACCAAGATACTAACCGGGGCCCCATATAGAATGCACCACCACTAGTTCTTTTCCGATCATCAACATTTCCAGCCCAATCTGCATCAGTGTAAGCATGAAGAGTGAGATCAACATTCTTTGGATACCATAGTCCAAAGTCTTGAGTTCCTTGTAGATATTTGAATATTCTTTTGACAGCCTGAAGGTGAGACTCTTTTGGATTAGCTTGGAATCTTCCAAAAATCCCAACTACATGCATAATGTCTGGTCTAGTCCCAGTAAGATAAAGTAGACTTCCTATCATAGATCTGTATTATGGTTGATTCACCGTGGGAGAATCATCATGAGAACTGAGATTACATCCGGTTATCATTGGTGTACTTACAGGTTTGCACTCTTCCATGCCATACTTCTTCATAATTTTCTTAAGGTATTTTGCTTGTGATAAGAATATGCCATCTGTAGTTTGATGCACTTGCAAGCCAAGAAAGAATGTTAGTTCCCCAAGTAAAGACATTTCAAATTCTTGCTGCATAGCAGAAGCAAATTTCTGACTCATAGATTCTTCATTGCTTCCAAAAATGATATCATCAACATATACAACCACAATCAATAGTTTATCATTTTCAGTTTTTGTGTATAAATTGCTATCAACAGACCCCTTTGAAAATCCTTGTTGATGAAGATATTTGTCAAGACGATAATACCATGCCCTTGGAGCTTGTTTGAGACCATATATAGCCTTTTTAAGTCTACAAACAAGTTTTTCATCATTTCCCAAAATGAATCCTTCTGGTTGTTCTATATAAAATTCTTCTTCTAGATCACCATTGAGAAACGCAGATTTAACATCCATTTGATAAACTTTGATTTGTTGGAAGCTTGAAAAAGCAAGAAACATTCTTATGGCTTCAAGTCTAGCTATAGGAGCAAAAGTTTCTTCAAAGTCTATACCTTCTTGTTGAGCATACCCCTTGCAAACAAGTCTAGATTTATTTCTTATAACATCCCCATTCTCATTTAAATTGTTTTTGAATATCCATTTAGTTCCAATGACATTTTTGTCATGAGGTCTTGGTACTAATTCCCAAGTGTGATTCTTTTCAATTTGATCAAGCTCTTCATTCATGGCTTGAATCCAACATTCATCTTTGCTAGCTTTATTGACATTGTGTGGTTCAATAGTGGATAGAAATGCCAGATAGCTAGAAGATCCCACAAGAGTCCTTCTTGTTTGTACACTTGATCCCTTATCTCCCAAAATTTGAGATTCTGGATGATTCTTTTGAACATATCTGGATGGAGCTTTTTCAGATAAATCATCTTCAGGTTCTTCATTGGGTTCATTGTTTATATCATTGCTATTTGATGTAGAAGGACATATGTCACCATCGTCTTCATTTGTTGTTTGTTTTTCTTCTTTTGGGGCTGCAGGAGACTCATCAATAACAACATCAATACATTCAACAATCTTCCGAAGTCTTTTATTGTAACATTTATATGCTCTACTCCTAGAGGAGTAACCGAGAAGTATTCCTTCATCTGCTCTGGGTTCAAACTTGCCAAGTTTTTCATCATTATTTTTGATAAAGCATTTGCTTCCAAAAACTCTAAAATGCTTCACAGTGGGAGGATTACCATACGAGAGTTCATATGGAGTTTTATCACTATTTACACGAACATGTGCCTTGTTAATAATATTTACCGTTGTATGTGCTGCTTCTCCCCAAAATGTGTCAGGTGTTCCGGAATCATCAAGCATAGCTCTAGCCATTTGTTGAACTGTTCTATTCATTCTTTCTGCTATGCCATTTTGTTGTGGAGTGCCAGCTACAGAAAACTGTCTTTTTATGCCATGTTGTTCACAAAATTCAAGGAATTCATTTGATGTATATTCTCCTCCTCGATCAGATCTAAGACACTTGATTTTCAGATCTAATTCATTTTCAACTAGTGCTTTGAAGGTTTGAAATTTCTCAAATGCTTCATCTTTGTGTTTAAGCAGCCCAATCCAACACATTCTAGAGAAATCATCAATAAATAAGATCTAGTATTGTTCACCACGTGGTGACTTTTTCCTCACAGGTCCACATATGTCAGTATGAATAAGTTCAAGAGGCTTACTTGATGATCCTTCCTTGGCATTAAACTATACTCTGGTTTGCTTACCAAATTGGCAAGATTTGCATATGATATTTTCGGGTGGAGTAATATTGGGAAGATCACGAACTGCTTTAAGTCTGCTTGATTTGTTGATCTGAGAGAAGCTCAGATGCCCCAACCTTCTATGCCATAGCCAGTTTTCTGAAGATTTACTCAAGTAACATTGATCTTTGTAGTTCTTCAATACATACAGGTTTCTTGGAGTTCTGTTTCATTTTATAATTGTTTTACCTGTATCAAGATCACATACCACACATTCTTTTGAACTAAAGACAACTTCAGTTCCTTGATCACACATTTGACTTACACTTAACAGGTTATGCTTTAATCCATCCACATACATGACATCATTAGCTTTCACCTTTTCTTTTAGAAACACAGACCCTTTTCCCTTAATTACCGCAGGAGTATCATTTCCAAATGTAACCTTCTTTTCCTTTTCTAGAGCACTATATGCAAGAAGTTTGTTTTTGTCACCTATCATGTGTCTTGAGCATCCAATATCAATGTACCATTGGTTTCTTCATCTTCTGCAAATAACTCTATGCCACAATTTTCAACCTGTAATTCCTTCTTTTTCCATACTTTGGAGCTTGAAGGAACATGTTCTTTTGGCTGAACTTTGCTCCTGCATTCAGATTCTTCATGGCCAAAGTTATTGCAATAAGCACATTCAACTTCATTTTGAAGAGGAGAAAAGTTGTTATAGGTATTATTCTTTGTTTCAATATCAATCCTTTTCTTTCTTGCTTCTCTTGTCATGATGGTTTTATATGCAACACATTGAACAGCTTTATGACCAAAATTGTGACATGAGAAACATTGTCCATTGAAGTAGAAATTTCTACGATCATGAAATCTTCTATTTGAATTTACCTATTGGTTGTTGCTTCTTTGAGAGATATCCCTGTTAGTGTTCCTTGAATTGTGATGATCATGCTTTACCTATAAAGATTCTTTATTCCCTTGCTGAGTGGCTGAATGTAGTAAACCAGTTGTAGCTGCTTTTAGATAATTTGGTGCTGAAGCCTGAGAAGATTCTCCAGTATATCCAAGACCTGTCTTTATAAGAGGAGAATGTTGTACCTTGATAATCTCATCTAAGGTTTTAGATCCTTTAGCAAATCTAAGATTCAGAGTCTTTACTTTCTCAAGTTCTTTTCTTAGACTTACTACTTCACATTCTAATTTCTCATTGTGTTTCTGCTTTTCTTCATTCTGCTTTTTCAGAGTCTCAATGATTATTTTACTTTCTTCCAAGCGAATTTTGAGTTGATTTTTTTCATCAAGAAAATAATTTTCATCTAGAGCATCCATAAAAGTATCCTTGTCTTCTCTAGAATCTTTTTCAAATGCCATGAGAATTCTAAGATCTTGTTCACATTCTTCCTCACTATCAGAGAACCCATCACTATCTTCATGAGTATAGTAACTTTTTCTAGTGCTAGACCGGTTCTTATTCCTTCTTGCTACTTCCTTCCCTTTTGCAGATGTTTCTTTATAAGGAAACTTAGCAGCATAATGACCAACTCTTCCACAATCAAAACATTTGAAAGGAAGCTTACCTCTGAACCGTCCTGTGCCAAGTTGAAGTTTCTTTACAAAATTTGCCTCATCTTCTTCTGAGATATATCCTGATCCTTCTGCTTCTTGTACTTCTTTCCCTTTTGTAGAAGCTCTAAAGACGGCTTCTTTGACTTCATATGGTCCTCCTCTTCTCATTTCATATGCAGTTAGTATGCCATGAAGTTGCACCACAGTAATATTTTGAAGATCCTGTTTTTCTTCAAGAGCAGAAACTTTTGACTCAAATTTTGTCGTTAGAGATCTTAAAATTTTCTCAACCAAAGTAGATTCGGTTATTGTTTCTCCTAGATTTCTCATACGATTTACAACATCATCAAGACGTAAAAAGAAACTGGAAATACTCTCATCACTATGCATCTTTAAATTTTCATATTCAATTATGAGAGTTTGGAGTTTTGCACTTTTTACCTTTGCATCACCTTCATAACTTAGAATGATTTTGTCCCATATTTCCTTTGTTGTATTCAGGTGCATGACTTTGAAAAATTCTGATTCAGTTAGACTTCCCGTTAGAGCATTGACCACCTTTGCATTTGTTTCATAATTCTTCTTTTCCGTCGGATCTGTTGGTACTGCGGCTGGATATTGATATCCTCTTTCAACAATGGCCCATACATCTGCTCCCAGAGACTGAAGGTAGGATCTCATCCTTGTTTTCCAGAAGATTAAATTATTTCCATTAAAGAGCAGAGGCCTGATAGATGCTGTTCCATCTTGATTTCTCATCTTGCTTGATCTTCCTTCTAGTGGCTAAGCCTTTTCAGAAGGACCTACTCTCATACCAATTGTTGGGAAAAATACTGAGAGGGGGGGTGAATCAGTATTTAGATCTGACTGATAACTTTTTATTTTTTCTTTCTCAAAACCCATACGCTAGTTTACTAAACCCAACTCGCGTATACACGTGGATATCCTTAACAAAACTTGCGTATTACCAGAGATCTCATTATGCAGATAATTATTTACTTAGATCATTGCATCATTCATTCATTAGATGTTTAGTAAGCAGTAAACATGTGCAGTAGGAACAGAATAAATAATCACACATAAGCATCACACATGAACACAAAGATTTAAGGTGGAAACCCAATTCAGGAGAAAACCACCGTTGCCGTCGTCTCAGTCTTCAATATTTATTATAAAGAAAACTTCTTACAACATTGTGCTGGCGCAAACTCATACCAGCACGCAGGCACCCACCTACAGAAGGCTACAACCTTCTCTCGTTTACCAGCCTCTCCTGGAAGGGAGCTACATCCCCCTGCTCTCGTTTACCAGCCTCTCCTGGAAGGGAGCTACTACCCCCTGCTCTTGTTTACCAGCTACCACTGGAAGGGAGCTACTACCCCCTCACTGAAGGCTTAGACCCTCAGCACTACTGCAGACCACGTTTCATCAATTTTCAGTACTGGATCAAACAGCTTTAACACAACCCTTCACTAATCATCAACAAACATACTTTGCCCAATAATTCAAACATAAGAGTGAGACCACTATAACCAGAATATCAGAAATAACCCAGAATTCAGAATAGATATGCAGATGTAAACTTAACCCTGAACATTTATTGAATCAAATATCATACGCTACTTCTCTTTACTGAAACCGCGTGTATACGCGCTTCCCTACTTACCAACCTACGTATGCCTTGGTGCATAACATGGAATGCATACGCTACTTCTATTTACTGAAGACGCATGTATACGCGCTTCTCTTCATATCAACCTGCGTATACTTCTGAGAACACTGAATTTTCAGAATGTGATCAAACTCAGATTCAGATCTGAAATCATATTTTTGTTTAGACGATCTATCAACCATGCAGAACTGTTTAGACAGTCATTCTTCCTTCATTGAATCATCAACCAACAACTTGATCTTTAATCATAATTAGCAGCACAATCAACATTCAAACAACCCAGATCTATATGAATGCCTCCTTGATAGATAGCAGTAAAACAACATGACAAATCAGACATTTCATTCTATGCACTTCAGCAAAACCCTAGATTCCATACACGCTTTTACTTCACTGAACCTGCGTATATACGCACTTTTACTGAGACAAACCTGTGTATACTTCAGTGCATTTTATTCTTTAGAAACCCTGACTGCCATACGCACTTTTCTTTAAGCGGACCCGCGTATATACGCGCTTTTTCTAAGACAATCTAACGTATAGATCTATAAAAGATAAACTTTGCAGAACAGTCCAGATCTATAAAATTACCCAGATTTATTCAATTTCTTTATCAGAATTGCGCCAGGACTTCATCATTTCTAGATCTAGAGATCTTGAACCTTCATCATATCCATAGGTGCATCATAGATTCAGATCTATCAATTAAGAACAGAGTTCAACCATGCAGATATACTTCAGAGTGAAGTATTCATTAAAACCCATACATATGCACACCTTGCACTATTATTCTCTTCTCCTTATATAGGTTTAGCCTTTATCAATACCATGAGTCAAAACCACTCAACCTCCGATGGTATTCCTGGACGGGATCAAATAGATAATCCAACGCTCAATACTATGGGCCAATACCTTGGTTATGTCCCCTGTTTTAATAAATTTAGAGCGAAAATAGGCATACGCTACTTGTCACGTACATTTCCGCGTACATACGCTACTTCTCCTTTACAAACCCGCGTATGCTTTGTGACATATCATATTTATCATCTCTCTGGCACTTACTGAAATTTCTTTCTCTGCTACTTCTGAGCTGCTTGTAGATACATCAGATTTACATCATTAATAAACTCATCAAGTCAGTTTCCATCAAGGACAACTTCATCAAGTAGGTTGCCATCAAGGACAACACATTGCATCATATTGCCAAAAATCATCATTTGAATGAGGAGATAAAATATATCCTTCAAGAAGATAACCCTGAATTGAAAGTGCTTCTATGAGAGGAGAAAGAGGATAGGAAGAGAGTGCAGCTTCAGTTGAAATCCATAGAGGAAACCTTGGAAGAACTAAAACACAACATGATGAACCCTTAGCTAAACTGACAGGGGGAGTGAATTAGTTTTATACATTCATGGACATTTAAAAATCATTTCTTTAAACTTATTTACACCTTCATTTCATAAGAAACTTAATATATAATGAATCAACAAACTTAATATGTGGGCAGTAAGTAATAAGCAGATTGAACACAATACATCAACACATAATCATCATGCACATAGACAACACATATAAATGGAAACCCAAAAGGGAGAAAACCACATCTTATTATTATTGTGATGCAAAGGCAAGCTCCAACTCCCTCTCACCACTGATTTTCTGTAGGCTCCAACCTACAGGAGGCTACTACCTCAAATTCTGCAAGCTACAACTTGTAAGGAAGCTCCAACTCCCATCTATTTTATGTATGCTACAACCCGCATGAGGCTCCTACCTCAACCAACTCCAATTGGACATCTATCAAGCTACATATTGAAATGCAAGCACCAACTCCCATGTATTTTTTGCAGGCTACAACCCACAAGAGGCTCCTACCTCAACCAACTCCAGCTAGACATCTATAAAGCTACAACTTGAAATAGAAGAACCAAATCCCATGTATTTTCTACAAGCTACAACCCACAGGAGGCTCCTACCTCAACCAGATCCAACTGGACATCTATCAAGCTACAACTTGAAACGGAAGCACCAACTCCCATGTATTTTCTGCAGGCTACAACCCACAAGAGGCTCCTACCTCACCCAGCTCCAACTGGAATTTTATCAAGCTAAAACTTGAAAGGAGACTAAAATCCCCTCACTCAACATGAAACTAAAATGTTGATTTACCTGGATATCATCTCTGTTATATGTAATATCCCCAAAATGGGACTGCTAGCAAGGCATGTCTGAAAAATGCATTTTTTAGAAATGGATGCTACAGAATTTGAAATCAACCCTTGGATCCCTTAGATCTGATAATATAAGACCAAAATCCAAGAGGGGATAAGAAACAAATTCTCCTAGGTGGGTTAAACAGATCTCCCACACCTAGTTCAGCTGGAAAATACCCAAGAATGGGACTGCAGCAATGTATGAACAATATAGCAATGAAATAACGCAGTTCACCTATAGCAAGGGCAGGAGGCCAATAAAATTTTCTTCAATAGTATTTACAGCAACAAGATAATTATATAATGAGGCCCATGAAATACATAGCTGGAAATACAAGACATAAACAGAAGAAATTACCTCAAAAGAGGTGTTGCAACCACATGAATGGACTGAAACTACCTTGACAACGTTATTTTATTAGGCTGCAAACTTTTGTGGGTTACGTGTCAGATCTAGAGCAGATCTGTGCATAAAAATTCAGATCCATAATAGATCCATGCACTAGAAAGGCTCCTCTTTCATATCCCCTTGGGGTTTTGAGCATTACACCAAGGATAAGCAGTAAATCTGAGATCTAAGAAAGCAGACCTGCAGAAATATTCAGAAATTCTGAAGTATTTAGAATATGCAAATCAGATATGAAATATAAAATGTCTAGTTCTCCTCCAATGGACCTCAAAGTAAAGGGAAAATCCCCAACACTCAGAAACCAACTCTCCAAATAGTGTACCCCAAATTCCCTGCAACAGCTCCTACAATAATAACGCAGATCTAGAATAGAAACTGCATTGTAGGGTATAGATAATAGCTTGCTGTATGCCAAGATCAATAAATGAAGCTCATTCACTCCAATACACTTCCTCCAATATAGAAGAGGACTCCTCCACTGAAAAAGGGCATTGGAATGTCTTAGATCTGAATAGATCTAATCTCTGCTTGCTGCAGCTTGCAAAGGCAACCAAACCCTCAACAAGATCTGAGTTGTAATTGAAAGGAGAAGCTTGGCCTTCAAGCCAGATAGTGGACTATGCAATACAAACTCTCCCAAGAGCTACTCAATGGGAAGAGGAGGAACTCCTAAACAGGAAATTCCAATGCTAAACAACATTTGCAATCTAGGATAAACAACCAAAGAAAGCTATATGGTCTAAACAAACAATATATCAAAATTTCATATCTTCAACAACCCCCTCATGCTACCTTCCCCTTCCTTTTATAAGATGAGAGTGTGAAAAACCCTAAACCACCTTCAAGGGACTCATCCCTTTCACACAAGAGATCTTCAACTAGAATTACGTTGTGCCTAATGAGCACTCCTTCAATACAGCGTTGTATATTTGGTCAAGGTTGACCCAGTCAAGATGATTAGCCCCTTTCACACCTAAGGGTGCTTATATACATAGCCAAGATTCATCCTTTTTCATATTTGGCATTGATTTATTCTTTATTAGGAGTTTGATTAACCTCCTTTGCACATTTATTCATCTAACTAGATTTTAAAAGAAAAATTAATATCTCCATTAGTTGCATGCTAATTTAGGAATATTACAGTCTTCCCCTCCCAAATGTTGCTTGTCCTCAAGCAATTGCAAGGGTGCTGCAAAATCTCCCCTCCTCCTCCTGTGGCCTCCTCATTCCATAGTCTCCACCATTGCTTCAGATTTTCTGCAATAATTTTGTCTCCCAATGGTTCCTCCCAAGTGTGCAAGTTGGCCTTTGGTGGATAAACCAAATGGCTCTCATCATGAAAGAAAGGAAGGTATATATGGAAACCTCCTTGCTAATCAATGGCCTCCTCAAGATAGAAGTGATGACAATCATGGGGAATTTCATCATCAATGAAGGACTCCCACCTCCATGCTATCATCCAAATGAAATGAATCACCTCCCAGCTTGGTAATTCATAGTAAAGCTCCTCCCAATTGCTCCAATCAATCATATGGTCCACCTCATAAAGAAACAAGTGATCTACTATAGTGGCCATATATTTTCTCATGCTCCCCTTAGAACATGTAGTGCAAAAAATGTAGGAAATTTCTTTCCCCAAGGACACATCCAACCAATATGTCTCTCCTCCAACCATGTCCTCAATAAATATAAGAACCTTTTTAGCATATGGAATCATAATTAGAATCATGCTAGCTGTCATATGTAGTAAAGGAGAAGGACAATGGTCCCTCATATGCAACCAACGCAGTTTTACTCCTAAATTCCATAGAATATGATATGACAAGTGTTTTTCCCAACACTTGTTTTCTGCCCCATCCTTCTTGCATGCTTGGAGAAGGTGTATGATGGTTGGTGTTAATGAATCACAACATGAAGTGTACATCATCTCTCCAATATTCTCCAATGAATGACCAACATCATCATTGTTCATGGCCCAAAGTGGCTCATGAAGTCCATAAGAAAAAGTGCCCACTCTTGGAGCCAAGACCTACACCTGAGTGTTAAGAAAATGCAAGTATATAATAAATATATCATGATGTCCAGCAATACAATGTTTATCATACACTTGTTTTAAATCAGCAAGGTAGCTCATGGATGATCTCCTTCTCACACTCAATGAATAAGGAGGTGGTAATGATAACTCTTCCCAAGAGTTATGTTCCTCCTCAACTAGAAAATGATCCATGCACTTCCTCATATGAGAGTGCATCTCTTCTTTTAATTTTTCCCACATTAATCCATCTAAGATAGTATGATATGCTTTAATGAAACCAGTGGGGTTTGAAAGCAACATCTCATAGGCTACATTAAGTAGTTTCTCCTTGAGCTTCAAGTCTCTAGCCAAATAGATCTGATCATGGGAATAAATGACTCCCTCAACTAATTTATACCTCCCATCCATCACTTTCCCATCAAGAACCTTACATTTGAAAAGGTCCTTGGAGTATTCCATCAAGAGTTGGGAATCCCAATATGGATCTAGGTTCCCCAACAAGGACAACGCTATAGCAATCTAAAATGCAACCCCTGTCATAGCATGGCTCTCCTCTTTGACATGCTTGATGTCAAATTCACATGTTGGAGTACTATCAACTTCCTTTTGTTGCCTCATTTGCAGCTAATCTTTCTTAAGACAAGATTGAAGTAGATGGAAGTCAACCTCCCCTTGGAAAGTCCTTGTCTTCCAAAACTTCCTCAATTTGGCCCACGCATGCAAGAGTGTTGATATCCTCTTGTCATGTTTAGAAATCTCTTTTGTGAGTGAAAATATCATTGGCTGCCCCAAAGATATGGAGTTGCCACATGACATCATGTCTATGCCATCAAATATTTCTAAATTTCCCTCTTTCAGTGCAAATAGCTGAGTGGGAGATAGCAATGTCCAATTTAGAAAATTTCTTATCTCTTCTTTGAATCGATAAAATATTATCTGCGCTGTGCTAGTTTCTCCCAAAGCTCCTTCATTAGCCAAGTATGAAAATTCTGCCGATAGTTGAGAGAACACTTTAGTTTTCCTCCAATTATGAGGTCTCCCTGGTGGAATGCCTCCATGTAAAGAGACATCAAGGCATAGAGCAGGATGTTTATGTGTGTGGACAGATTTGTCCTTGCCTTCTTTGCATAGATCCTCTTGCCTTATTTGTGCATCAACCTTATGAAATAAAGAGGGGTGTATTCTCCTCATCATGTGGTTCTTGCCCTCCTCTTTTCCTTCTTCTATCTTCAATATCTCACCTTTTGATGATGATGGCACATGCTACACATAGATTGTGCCACAATCTCCATATGTGAGATTCTTTGGAACTCCTTGCAAGAGTGCAAGAGTTTCTCTCCTTGGAGTAAGTACTCCATATTCCTCTTCATGAGGTCCTAGATGTGCTCTTTTCATGACTGCATTATCATCTCCAACCTTCTCTTCCATAGTTGAAAATACCTCATCATCAATAAGAGACCTTAGATCTTGGTCTTCTTTTGAAGGAGGAATCTCCATGTCTTCCTCTTGAGAAGAAAGATATTCATGCAATGGGGGATTTTCCCCTTGCAATATGTCATACATGTTTCCATTCCCTTCAATGGTTTTCTGAAATGGAGTTGAATTTAGGGACCCTTCCAATCCATGCAAAATTTTTGTTTGATTTGGTTTCATAGAAAGTGTTTCATAATACCTTTCATCCCACTATTCTTCTAATGAACTTTGCATAGGTAGATGTATTTTCATTCTTTAAGGAAAAAGATTCAAACAACCACCAAGCATAAGCCTTACCCTAAAAATGCAGCGTTTCTACTTTTATGGCTTCCTTTTCTTAAACTTGATGTTGTTGCACATAGGTGTCTAGCTCCTTCACCCAAGCCCTAGCTGGACATTTAGGTGATCCATAAAAAGTAGATAGAAATAATCTACCCACACCATGCTACTTGCTCCTTGTGCTTCTTTCTTCCTTGATATTTCAAAACCCTTGGAAGTTCAAGTGATCTTTGAACTCCTTATATTGAGCTTCATACTCTTGCAAATAATCACCAAGAGTCTCCTTCTTTGGCACATCGCCTTTCTTCTTCTTCTTCTTCTTCATGAAAAAGTGGCTGATAGGATCATCGTAACTTGATGATGTGGCTGAATGCTTCGTTGGAAATATGATGCAATGTGTTGTCCTTGATGGCAACCTACTTGATGAAGTTGTCCTTGATGGAAACTGACTTGATGAGTTGTCTTTGGATAGCAACCTATTTGTTAATGATGTAAATTTGATGTATCTACAGAGCAGTTCAGAAGTAACAAAGAAATAAATTCCAGTAAGTGCCAGAGTAATGATGAATAAGATATGTCACAAAGCATACGCGGGTTTGTAAAGGCAAAGTAGTGTATGTACACGTAAAAGTACGTACCAAGTAGCGTATGCCTATTTGCGCTCTAAATTTATAAAACCAGGGGACATGACCATGGTATTGGCCCACAGTATTGAGCGTTGGATTATCTATTTGATCCCATCTAGGAATACCATCAGCGGTTAAGTGGTTTTGACTCATGGTATTGATAAAGGCTAAAACTATATAAGGAGAAGAGGATCATAGTGCAAGGTGTGCATGAGTAAGGGTTTTTATTGAATAAAATTCTCCAAGGAATATCTGTATGGATGAACTCTGTTTTTAATTGATAGATTTGAATCTATGATGCACCCATGGATATAATGATGGTTCAAGATCTCTAGATCTGAAGATGATGAATATCTAGTATGATCTACTGAAGAAATGATAAAGACCTGTCGCAAGTCTACTGAAGAAAATGAAGAAATCTGGGTAAGTTTTATAGATCTGGTCTGGTCTGCAAAATTTACATTTACAGATCTATACGCTAGTTGGTTTCAGTAAAAGCGCGTATATACGCGGGTTCGATTCATGAAAAGCATGTATGGCAGTTAGGGTTTTATGAAGAATAGTATACACAAGTATACACAGCACCGCAGTAGGTGCGCATATACATGCAGCTTTAGTGAATAGAAGTAGCGTATGCTATTTGAATTGATGAATGTTCAGAGTTGAGTTTGTATCTGCATATTTGTTTTGAAGTCTGGGTTATTTCTGATGTTCTATTTACAATGGTCTCACTGTTTTGAATGAAGTATTGGGCAAAGCTTATGATTGTTGATATTTGTGAAGGATTGTGTTGATGCTGTTTAATATTGATTACGCTGCTGACTAATTATGATCAAAGATCAGTTGTTGGTTGATTGGTTGATGATTCAATGAATGAATTGATGGGGTTGTAAGTTTCAGTTTGATGTATGTTGAGCTTAAATGTGTGGAGTGGGTCCAGTCTAAAAATATGATGAAAAGAGGCATACAAGGTGTGCTATGTGGAAGCTGTTGGGTCCAGTATGAAAATTGATGAAACGTGGTCCGTAATGGTGCTGAGGGTCGAAGCCTTCAGTAAGGGGGTTGTAGCTCCCTTCCAGTGGTAGCTGGTAAACGAGAGTAGGGGGTAGTAGCTCCCTTCCAGGAAAGGCTGGTAAACGAGAGTAGGGGGTAGTAGCTCCCTTCTAGGAGAGGCTGGTAAACGAGATCAGGGGGTTGGAGCTCCCTTCCAGTAGTGGTTGGAGAACGAGAGAAGGTTGCAGCCTTCTGTAGGTGGGTGCCTGCGTGCTGGTATGAGTCTGCGCCAGTACAAAATTGTAAGAAGTTTTCTTTATAATAAATATTGAAGACAAAGACGACAACAGCGGTGGTTTTCTCCCGAATTGGGTTTCAACCTTAAATACTGGTGTTCATGTGTGTTGCTTATGTGTGATGGTTTATTCTGTTATTACTGCACATTCTTACTGCTTACTAAACATCTGATGAATGAATGATGCAATTATCTAAGCAAATAATTAAATGCATAATAAGATCTCTAGACATACGCAAGTTTTCTTAAGGATATCCGCGTGTATACGTGAGTTGGGTTCAGTAAAGTAGCGTATGGTTTTAAGAGAAAGAAAAAGTAAAAAGTTTTCAGTCAGCTCTAAATACTGATTCACCCCCCCCCTCTCAGTATTTTTCCAACAATTGGTATCAGAGTAGGTCCTTCTGAAAAAGCTTAGCCGCTAGAAGGAAGATCAAACAAGATGAGAAATCAAGATGGAACAACATCTATCAGGCCTCCGCTCTTCAACGGAAACAATTTAATCTTCTGGAAAACAAGGATGAGATCCTATCTTCAGTCTCTGGGAGCAGATGTATGGGCTATTGTTGAAGGAGGATATCAATATCCAGCCGCAACACCAACAGATCCAATGGAAAGAAAGAATTATGAAACAAATGCAAAGGCGGTCAATGCTCTATTGGGAAGTCTAACTGAATCAGAATTTGTCAAATTCATGCAGCTGGATACAGCAAAGGCAATATGGGACAAAATCATTCTAAGTTATGAAGGTGATGCAAAGGTAAAAAGTGCTAAACTCCAAACTCTTAGAATTCAATATGAGAATCTAAAAATGCATAATGAGGAGAGCATTGCCAATTTATTTTTACGTCTTGATGATATTGTAAATCGTATGAGAAATCTGGGAGAAAAAATAACCGAATCTACTTTGGTTGAGAAAGTTTTAAGATCACTAACGACAAAATTTGAGTCAAAAGTTTATGCTCTTGAAGAAAAGTAGGATCTTCAAAATCTTACTGTGGTGCAACTTCATGGCATACTAACTGCATGTGAAATGAGAAGAGGAGGACCATCTGAAGTCAAAGAAGCCATCTTTAGAGCTTCTACAAAAGGGAAAGAAGTACAAGAGACAGAAGGATCAGGGTATATCTCAGAAGAAGATGAAGTAAATTTTGTAAAGAAACTCCAACTTGGCACAGATCGTTCGCTTGTTATAGCATCATTTCTCACCTTCATATGATTCATGATTGATTTTATGGCTTTGGGAACCCATTCCTACAGACTTGGACAAATTCACTAAAAAATAGTGTAAAAATCCCCATACGCGATTCTGCCCAGACTTTTCCGCGTGTATACGCGAGTCCACATGCACTTTTCCGCGTATGCCATTAAAATCATTAAAAAATATATAAAAAATCCCTATTTTTGGGCTGGGTTGATGGTTACTCTGGTAGTTCAACCACCCCAGCACGTGGCCAACTGTTTCCAACTGTTGAAACTACTTTGAGGGAGTATAAAAGCCCCTCATGTGTATGGCCTAAGGGAGAGAGAGAAATTATTGATATTATACTCTATTGGTATTCCCTATCCAAGTCTGAATTCCCGTGCCTCCTGCACTTCCTAGTTCATTACAGGAAACCCTTGTTTCTTGGAGATGCTCATCTTCCTATATGTCATCTCGTATGCACTAGTTCAGAAGGAATCTTAGTGAGGCAAGGGTGGGACGGATCCGGACGACGGTCTACTCGAAGATCGTGGAAGGATTCAGGTGATCTCTCCACTTGTTATTTCTGTACATGCTATTTATAATACAGAAGAATCGTCTTGTTCCTGAAATATACGTGTTAGTGTCCACTTGCATATATGAGAATATTGTTATTTAAGAATTTATTATGGTTTATCTAATGTTTCATATGGATTTCACTAACATTTAGAGTAGATATATGTTGTACAACCAGTTCTTCGTGCTTGTTTCTTCTTGTCTTTCAGGTTAAGAAGGAAGGATGGTTGCTGGGGGTTTGGACCCCGCGGGATCTGCTTCAACCGTAGGACCTACGGGTAAGTTCCTCGATCTGCTCTATTTAGTTTTTCATGAACATGTATGGTTGTGTGAGTCCTTCTTGAGTAGCATGCCCTGCTCTGTGGAGGTTGTAACCCAATGAACCTCTAGGGTGATTTTCCCCGAAACAGAACTGGCGACTCCGCTGGGGATCGCATTCTTGTGATTCCCCTGTTGGGTGGTTTCAGCTGTTTGATAGGTTTCCAACAGTTTTAACTTTTATTTCCAGTCCAGTTTACTCTTTCTCAGTCAGACTGAAGTCCTGGTTTCTTATCCAGGCTTGATCCTTTTTGTTTTTTCATTATTTACCTTTATATATGCGCTTTTTTCTGCACACATTCGCGTATACACGCAATTTTGTCTAAAGGGAGTCGCGTATACGCGTGTTTCCTTTAGCACAGTCGCGTATGCATGCTTGTTGCTAAAATGTGAAGTAGCGTATACCTAGACAGATTATGAAATTTTGGATTCCTTGGCTTTTTAGTCCTTTCTGTCTGTGGAGACCTGTTCCTACAGTGTCTTTGTACCCTTTGGATTGTGAAGGAAGTGGTCTTTGGTCTTTTCTCTCTTTCGTTTGATTGAAAACTAGTCTTTTTGGCAAAGTGTTGTTTCTGGTGCTGGCACTCCTGGTTCGAGTACCGAGATCTCTTTCTGGGGATTCTTGGCTGTTCTGCTTTATCAGAACAGAGAGCTCCTGCTCATTTACTCTTTCCTATCTTTGTGGTTCGCTTTGCACTACGATTTTTGCTCATTTCTTGATTGGTTTTCTTGGGTTCAGTTGGCTAGGTCTTGTTGCAACTTTTGAAGAGTCTTTCTTGATTCTTTGAAGTTTTTGTTTGCGGCAAGGTTGCACTATTCTTCTAGGCTGAGTGGCTGAGTTTTCTTGTCTTCTTTTGCTCATATTGATCTTGCTACGAGTTAGCCCTATAAGATTTGGAGCATTTTTGAAGTTTTTGCTTGAAATTCAGTATTGTTTGGCTTGGGATTTTATAGTTTTACTTGGTCTTTTCGAACTCTTTTATAAAACTCAAAAGCTCAAAAAACATTTTGCTTTGTTGTTTGCTTTTGTTTTTGCATTTTTGTTTTCGTTTCTTTGTATCTTTTGAAGCTTTGTTGAGGTTTCTTGCCTTTGGATTTTGGCTTGATTTTGGAAAGGAGTTTTCATTGATTTCTTCCTCTTGTTTTTAAGCGTTTTTGGTGTCTTCATATTAAGAGTTCTTGATTTTGGGAACTAACTTTCTGGACAACCAAAAAGAGATAAAACTGAAGGAATTTTGGGAAATTTCACTCTGCTTTAGGAGATTTTTCATCTTAGAATTTGCATGCTTGTAGTGATTTGCATCAGGTGCACTTAAGCATTTAGTCATTTTCATAGTTTTTTGTGAGTGTGAGTTTGTTATCTGAAAAGAAAAATACAATTTTTAATCTCGTAGAACCTGTGTAGAAGTTGCTTTTCATCGAAAGACAATAATTGCATTTGCATGTAGTTTGGTTTTTATTAATTTCTTTTCTGCGTCAAAACACCACGAGTTTCATTTCCGTATCCCTTTGACTTAACATAACAGCCGATTAAAATAAGCGATATAATTTAAAATCAACTAGCAAGTTTTCTAAGTGTCATACACCAACTAGCGAGGTTGTAGGGCCTTGGATTAGGTGAGTGGAGAGTTAAATCTCCAAGGCCACTCAAAAAAAACATATAAGTTGATTAATTGAGTGAAATCCAACTCCGTTAGGTGGACCGGGAAAGCTCTCCTCCAGAGAGTCAAGCGCGAGGGGAAGTGAAGGCTGAGAAGAGAGATACCCCCTCTCTGATTTGCTGAATCTGACCTCAAGACCGTTCCGCCCGGCTTCTGACACGGATTGGTGCCCATAGTTTCCACTCCTAGGTTCCACATAGGTGACTGCGGGGGGGAATACCCGTGGTACCTGAGGCAGACGTCGCATCACTTTCAGCAGTACTTCTGGGGGGTGCCCTTGCGAAGCTTGGGTGCTTGAGCCGGCAAAGGCTGTCGTTAGGAGGTCGGCGTAACTATTTCTGTTACCTTCGCTAGTAGGCCTGGGCCGTAATTATCCCAGACTGCTTTCGGGAGGTCCTATATTTCGCTTTCCTGTGTTTTGGTGTCCGGTCCTCATCACCCGGAGCGGAAATACTTGAAGGCTGTTTGCTTGATTGTATCTCAGGGATTTTTCTTATAGTGAGTGCTCTTTGCTCCTAGCTTGCTTAGCTTTATATTTTTTGAGTCTAATTAAAATCTATAAAAGTGGCTGATCAAGCGCCTCGTCGATCGAGGAGAATCCGGGGGTTATCTCCCGAGAGTCCAGAGCCTTCTTCAAGAAGGCGTAGGAGTGATTTAGCAGGTGGTTACCACCCTGTGGCGTCCGACGCAGTGGAGAGAGATCCTCCACAAGGGTCTGAAGGTTTCATAGCTGATTCTGGTGTTGGTTCCGAGAGGAGCGTTCCGCTCACCTCGCGAGTTTTATTTCCTCAGGAAGAAGATTTTCAAATTGAAGAAGTACCTGAACCTCCTGCGTCAGGTCCATCTCCTCTTCCTCCTGATTATCCATTCGTTGTTCAATACATCGGACCTGAGTCAGAGAGACCGGAAGATCTTCCGTATCATTCATACCTTTCGATGGCCACAACTGGGAACGCGGCTTCTGCTGTGAGTGTTGCAGGCATTCAGACTCCTGCTTCTGTTGAAGGAGGGGGCACTATTGCTTTATCTTCGATTGCTTCTAGTGCTGCTGTGTTTGGCTCTGGTTTCACCCAAGCACATGCTTCTCATTCTGGTCCCTTCTGTTCAGGGATGCCCACTAGTGGGAATCCCTCTTTTTCCTTTTCCGCTGCTGCAGCTGGATCTACACCCATGTCTTCCATGGCTAGTGGATCAACTTCTTTTCAAGGGTTCCCCTTCGGAACTGGACACATTCCTAGTTCGAATCCTTCTTTAGGGTCCTTTCCGTTTACCTCTCAGACCTAGAGTTTCAACCCTTGGTCTGGGGGGCAAAGTTCGACTACTTTTACAGGATGGAACCCTGTGTTCACTACAGCGGGGGCAGGGAATCAGTTTTACATAGGTCATCAAGGGAATACTTCTTTCCCTTCGTCGAGTGCTTATCAGACCTTTTCTCCTCTTTCTAATGCCTGGAACCCCTATCAGGGGCTCTCCTCTTCATTTCATACTTTAGCGGGGGGAACTGGTCTGGGCTTTGGTAACTCTGCGTTGGGAGGAGGTTCTTCTCCTTTTTCTACGAGTCCTTTTTGGCAACCTGGTGCCTCATAAAATCCAGGGTATTCTTTTCAGAATGTTGGGAATCCATCCCATCAAGGATGGAATCCTCAGGCTCCACCTCGCTTACCTTTTCTGGCAACGTTAAACTTGCCAGATCTGTCGAAGTTGACTAATGATCCGATTCGTTATGGTCCGGGGTGGCCTCCGGTTCCCACCAAACTTCCTTCAGACATTCCAAAGTTTGAAGGCAAGAATGGAGAAGATCCGGCTGACCACATCACTACTTTCCATTTATGGTGTTCTTCGAACTCCCTGATCGATGATTCGATTAGGTTGAGATTATTTCAATGCACCCTAACTGGAAACGCCGCCAAATGGTATATTGAGCTAACTGGGGGCAGTTTTGCTACATTTGGAGAACTGGCTGTTACATTTCTGAACCATTTTCAGTTGCCTGTCCGATATGATGCTGGGACTGAACTCCTAGCTAATTTTAAGTAGGACGACGCAACCCACATTTCTGATCACATTCAGGAATGGAGGAGAAGGAAGAGGCTTATTAAAGCTCATATTCCAGGTGAATTCCTTTTGGAATGGTTTCTCAAATCCCTGTAGTCAGATATTTCGAAAGATGTATCCCTTTCTGGGGTATTTTCTGAGGAGCAGGCCATTTTTAGGGCCCAGCAGCTGGAACTGATCTATTCTCAGTCTGGGGTCCTCCATAAATATCTGCCCAATGCTCCTTGCTCCAAATTAGATTTATCTAAAACTAAGCCCAGTCCTCATGGTGACGGACTGATTGGATCGATCAATAGTGGTGCAGCCAGCCTGCTTACTCAATTGCAGCAGTTGTCTTTACAATCTGCTCCTTCTGGTCAGGCTGTGCCTGCTGAGTCATCACCTTCCCAGTATTTGTCCATAAATGTTGTCCAAGCTTCTGATCCCAAAGGAAATCAACAATCCGATGGGAAGAAGAAGGGACGAAATAACAAGAATAAGGGCAAGAACGGGAAGGGCAATGCAAATAAAACCAACGAGCGTGTTGGTGAGGGTCAAAAGGAGAAAAAGAAAGTGAAGTTTCCATGCAAGCTTTGTGCTGGAGACCATCTCACACACCTTTGCCCTAAAATTCAAGATGCTCAGCGCTTGTTAGCTCAGCAGGGTTCTTCTAGTTCCCAGGCTGTGTTAACAAACCCTTTTCCCCAAGGGCAGCAATTAGTTGTTGGCGCGAACCAAAATCCTGGGGCTTCCTCTGGGGGCACCCAAGAAGGGGAAATTCCATCGAACATTTTCATGATGAGTGCTCACGCGGATATCGCTACGAGATCCCATGATTATGGCGGAGAAGAGTCTTCGAAAGCTAAGGAAGTTCCTGATGCTACTGAGCCGCTTCACATTACGAAGCCTACTATTGAGTCTATGCCTCGGATGCCCAAAGCATCTTCTAAGCGATCAACGATTAATCCAAATGCTAGGGCTGCCCAGAACTACTCAATTGTGGAAGATCTGGCGCAGAGTCCCTGTGCTATGTCAGCTTTAGAGGTACTCCAGTCTTGTCCGGCTCAGCGCAGTGCTTTGCTCACTGCCATTGGGGCTATTGATCCAAAAAATTCTCTTCTGATTACTTTTGATATGTCTAATTTTAAGAAGAGACTCCCCCATCATATGGATTTTCATATTAAATCATCGTACCGGAAGTGCAACATCTTTCGGACGGTTGTTGATGAGGGTGCTTCCACATGCGTGATGTCTCTCACATGTTGGAAGACGATTGGATCTCCCAAATTTGTTCCATCTACCACTCTTCTAACTATGTTTGATGGTCATTCTCACAGACCACATGGTATTGTCCCAGCTTTGCCTATCTGTGTTGGGGGCAAAACTATGAATATAGAGGTTGAGGTAGTTGATGCAAGCTTGGACTACAACCTTATATTGGGGAGAAACTAGATTTATGAGATGGATGCCATTGCGTCTTCATTATTTCAGATTATTTGTTTCCCTCACGAAGGGAGGATTGTTACAGTGGACCAACTGGACTGTCCTCCTGTAGACCCGAATGTGTCTACTGAATCAACTGTTCCAAAGTTGGATAATACTAAAGTGCCTGTTGAGAATTTAGGGGTTGGAATGTATTCTTCCTTGATGGGTACTTTCGATATTCCTCCTCCTACGGTTCATATAAATGCAATTTCATCCTCCAAGGCTCCTCTTTGAAGAGAGTTCTTTAGAACTCATTATTTTTCGGACCCTTGGACCTTACCTTCCCCTACCGCCACATTAGCGGAAGGTCAAGTGGGTGGAATGGCATTTCCAATGTCTGCAGCTGAGATTTCTTATCAGTCTATTGTTGACTCTGCAGAATCCATCCCAGCTCCTCTTTCACCAGAAGAGTTGGATGGAGATGTGGCTCCGGCTTGGACGCTTAGTTCTTCTTCTACCCAGGATTGCCTTGATACCACTCTTCCATCCGAAGAGGCCATCCTGGAAGCTATGACTGGTATAGATAGACCGTGGGATGATTTGCATCATCGGTCTTACTTTTTACCTGATTTGAGCGAAGTTGAAACGATTTTTCCAAGTCCTCCGTCTCCTGGTCCTGTTCGCCCAGTCCTGAACCCTTTAGCACCAACACAGGTTTATGCTGAAGGGAACATGGCCGTGATTTCTCCTACTATCCCGGTGAACATTTCCAGGGATCCCAATATTATTGAGAATGTCTTCATCGGAGCTGAATGTTCCCGTGAAGAGGTTCAAATTTACACCGAGCTCTTTAAAGAGTATAGGGATGTATTCGCTTGGTCTTATGAGGAAATGCCTGGAATAGATCCATCTATTGTCCAACATGAGATCAAGACGTATGAAAATGCTAAGCCGGTAAGGCAAAAACTTCGTCCGGTCAATCCTAGGAAGGCAGCAGCTATCAAAGCTGAGGTTGAGAAGCTGCTTAAGGCGGGATTCATTTTCCCTGTTCCTTTGACTGAATGGGTTTCAAATCCCGTTCCCGTAGATAAAAAGCAAGGAACGATTCGAGTTTGCATCGATTTTAGAGACCTAAATAAAGCATGTCCTAAAGATAATTACCCCACACCATTTATCGATTAGATCATTGACGAGTGTGCTGGTAATGAGATTTTCTCCTTCATGGACGGTTTCTCCGGATATAATCAGATTACTATCCGTCTTGAAGATCAGCATAAGACTGCATTTATTTTTCCCTGGGGTACTTTTGCATACAAGAAGATGCCTTTTGGTCTTAAAAATGCTGGGGCTACCTTTCAGCGGGCCATGTCATATGCCTTCCATGACATCAAAAAGATTATCGAGGTGTACTTGGATCATTTAGCTACTCATTCTCGAAAGAGGATGGATCATCCTGCTCACCTCCGGCAAATATTTGAAAGATGTCGTTTCTATAAGATTAGATTGAATCTGAACAAGTGCGTTTTCGCGGTTACATCTGGCCGGTTATTGGGATTCATTGTGTCTAGGGAAGGGATTAGGGTAGATCCCTTCAAGGTTGAGGCAATACTTCAGTTGCCTCCCCCGTCTTCTATCCGTCAGCTTCAAAGTCTACAAGGAAAGTCTAATTTTCTTCAGAGATTTATCGTAAATTATGTTGAAGTTACAAAAGGGTTTATGAGATTGCTAAAGAAGGGAGTTCCTTTTCTTTGGGACGATTACGCTCAACGCTCATTCGATGCTTTGAAGAAAGCATTGACCTCTGATCCTTTATTGAGTCCACCTGATTATAGTAGGGATTTCCTTTTGTATCCGGCAGCAGCAGAATGTACTATTGGTATGGTTCTGGTTCAGGAGTATGATGCTCTTGCAGAGCATGTTATATACTACCTTAGTCGAGGCTTGGTAGGACCTAAACTCCGATACACTCCGATAGAAAAGCTAGCTTTAGCAGCAGTTCATGCTGTGCAGCGACTCCGGCATTACATTATTCTTCGAAAAACTTATGTTTTGGTAGCAGCCAATCCATTTCAGTTTGTCCTTAGTAGGCGAGTGATTGGGGGAAAATACAATAGATGGATTGTGATTTTACAGGAATTTGATCTTGAGTTTATGTCTGCCAAGTCCA